>CM076583.1:914880637-915272342 GCA_034641835.2 Pinus albicaulis | reverse complement strand
GGTGTGAATTAATTATTAATTAATTCACTAATTATTAACTCATTAATCAACTAAAGAATACATCAGTTAACTACAGTACATGGACAGTTTCAGTGGAGACCAGTGAAGAGGTAGGTGAAAGAGCAGTGTGACTATCAGTTGTGACTATACTGGTGCATGAGTTTGCACCACACATTGATGGAGATGCCAATGAGGATTTCACAGTGCATACCAAGTGAATTCGAGTTCTGTCAAAGCCTATCTCCAGCAAGGATTGTGCAGTAGAGGCAGGACATCAGGTGGCAGAGATTGGAGCATGTGTTTTGCTAGATCGGACCTGATTAGTGTGTAGAAATTGGAGATTGTACTGAGGGCTTGTGAGGAGATTTCTATAATGATTGTTACATGATCTATATGACATATAATATACAGATAGTTGGGGGTTTTCAGCTTTAAGCTTTCCCATAAAATATTGTGTTCATATGTGTGATTTCTTATGGTTTTAATGTGCGCATGTGATTGTTTTTATTTCCGTAATTAATGATCAATGGTAGAAGAGATTATGTATTGTGCATGAATTTAAAATAGTGTGTGATCAGGAGAATCTCGGTAAAATAACATATCAGTTATTTAAATTTCTACACATACCGTCAGGAATTTTTGGCGCATCTCTACCACGGAAAGGAACCTACCCTGCCAGGAGGACGCAAATGATATTCAGAAGACGGTTGAACCTAAGATTCCCACGGAACGCAGGCTAGGGGCACTATCACTAACACTGCGCGGAGCACCTACGCAAGGACCGGTATTCTTCACTCAGGATAAGTATTGGAGAAGGGTGACCTTGCGCATAGGGACCCCAGTTGCCAGATGGACTCCAAGGTCAGTCGACCTACGCAGACACTTGCTGACATACAACACTCAAGGGTGCGATCAAGCCTTGCACGGACAGGCTTGCTGGGGTACCGCTGATCTAGGCCTTCGTCGGGTTACAGACCTTCCCAGACCCACGTGTAATTTGAAGAATTTGTGGACGCCTCAAGTAATAAATGGCATGAGGACATGTGACGCAGCCCTCTGGAGCAAGGACGTCCCAAGCAAGGGCAAAGCGCATGGCTCGAAAAGACTAATGGCCAACTTGTAGACACACCTCGCGTTGACCTTCATTCAGGGTATGCAAACGACATACAGGCGTCATCCGTGGTCTGACGTTTCGGGGAAACCACCTCCGGCATGCAGGATGCCTGTTAGCCCATCCTGATTTAATAAAAAAGGGATCTTACAACTACGCACAATCGGCAGAAAATCATCAATGCAGCCATTTATGGTAAGATTGATCTACCTAATCGATGGTCAGTCTCACGAATGGGCTACTCCACCATTAAATAGCTCCAGATGGTATGCGGATGGATAGATAATTACACACCAAGCTATTTACTCACCTTACAACATGCTCCTGCTATCTGCGTACTAGTTTTTTGCGCTCATTAACATTCTCTGGGTTGACTGCTTTCGTGTTGCTAGGATGGACCCAACCAAAGAGCCTGGGAATGCTGAGTGTAGCCACAGGGGTGAGCACTAGCTCCTGGCAGAAAGAATTGTCCGTGAACCACGCACAGATGGAACACTACGATACAGGGAAATGTTGCGGCTTCTCCGCAACTCCAGAATACCGCCCAGTAGAAGCAATGTGTGTTCACTCCCTCGCATGGCCCTAGTCAACACCCCCGATCCAACTACTGGGGACACCCAACTCGATTTAGTGCAACTATCTCGCACAGAGCTATGAGGATTGTACACCAGAGTGTTGCGCGAAATTCGCCACCGTGACCAAGCCATGCAACAGCAGTATGACCTACCTCTTGAACTACGGGACCAGTAGATTGCAATGGTCACAAACGTAACGTGTATTATCCAGGAGCAGCTAATGCAGGGCCCACAATTGGTCAAAACAACTACACAATTATGGACGACAGTGTGGCCCCAATCCACACTTCAGCATATCCAGATGGAATTATAGCAGGTGGAAGCTGCTCTGGACCAAGCGAGAGCCTCCTCACCCTCCACCGTCTCCTCGCAGCGTCTAGCCATCTTGGACAGGATTGAGAACCTTTTCCACAACAAGCATGTCATTCGAAAACGGTTGCAACCATGGGCTAACACCGCACTTCAGCTTGCCAAAGACACTCAGTCTGCCATTGCACGCCTGCACCGGCTATACGAACGGGTCACCGCGGCTCCCGATGGCCCTGCCTCCCTGACACTGGTAAACATTGCACAACGAGCTACGACCCAGAGTAAGGAAGTGCTCCCACCGCTCCTCCGCACTGTGGCTATCTTGCACGTGCAAATAAAAGTTGCACCAATGCAGTGACTCGAGACGAGTCACAAGATTTTGTTGGGGGACTGTTGGAATGGGGTCTCCTAACAAGCTACGGAACTAGTCCATTTTGAATATTTTTTATTATATTTAGCCTAGCGGAGGGGTTTTGGGGTGGGTCAAAGGGAAAAATAGGGGTCTGAAAACCATGGGTTGCGGACCATAGGAAAGTTGAGGCTAGATTGTTATAAATAGAGATGCATTTTGTATTGTAAAGGATAAGAAATGATGAGCTATTGATGCAAATTATGATTTAAGATATCTGTTTGGGTTTTTGGGAACAGACTCCTGCTGGCTATGTATGCGGAGATCCAAGTCCAGCTGTGTGCGGACCCTGCTGTTGTGTGCGCAGGTTGGGAAGTGAATTGTAAGGAAGAATTGATGAATGAATGAATGCGAAATATTGTTAGAGAACTGAATCTGTGAGTACTGTTATGTGAATTACTGATACTTGTTGTATTGTGCATTTTTTGTCCTTAAGCTGCGAAAGATCTGTATACTGTGCTCTTGGATCTAGATCTATTATGTTATGTTTATGTATTGTTGTGTTGATATAATAACAAGCATATAACTATAGATCTAGTGCACGTGGATGTGAATAGAGACTTAATTAACCCTGCGCAGAACAAGGTAATCAGGGATTACAGGACCTAGTACAGCTCTGCTTGCTTTACCCATCCTTTCTCAGGGTGCGGAAACCTGGTTCTAGCACCCACCCATACTACTTCGAGTAAGACTTTGACCTGCGCAAGGAGGTCATTGCTGAAAGGGCCAGTAGTATAGGGGTTTGTTGGCAAACCTTGCACACCGAACCTGGGTCAAGACCCCTCGAGCCAACAAGACTTATGTAGGTTCTCCTGGCTATATTCTAACAAAATTGTATCGCCATACTGTTTATCAGATTCCTGTCCAATTTCTATGTCTGCAGCCTCTTGTGATGGAGGAGTTTCTATGTGCCCAGAATTCTCCAGGGCTTGTGTTTCCAATGTGCTAGGACCAAATGGTCTTCCAAGTTGCATGTACACATCGAGATTCTCTAGGACCTCGGCCATTCCTGCCTCAAAATCTGGCCCTGCTTCAACTTCCAGTTCATAATCTTGTTCTTGTTCTTCGGGCTCTGATTCTGGCTCAGCCTCTTCCTCGGGTTATTCTTCTTGTTTTGGTTCTGACCCAGCCTCTTCTTCTGGTTATTCCTCTGAACCTGGTGTCTCTTTTTCAGACTCAGAATCCCCTACCCTAACTGGGCTAGACGTCTATGCAGGTTGGTCATTTTCATCCCACAGGTTTACAGACATCCTCAGGGCTAATTCGACTCTTATAGACCTCCTCCGTTTGTGAGGTTTGACCCTTGGACGGACAGTCCTTTTTCTTTTTGAGACAGGGTTTGGCTGACTTGCTTTCCCAATTGCAGGGTATTGAGTTACAGGGTTCTGTATGCTTTCTAGGGCCATAATAAAACCGTCCTAAGTCAGGTCATATTGGACTAGGCTATGACTAATTATCATTCTAATCAGTACATGGTGACTTATCACCATTTCAGGGTGCCTAGCCTGTCTTATTCTAGTATCAGTATCATGCAATAAATAATTTAAAAGGGATGGAAAATTAACAGTAAGTTTTCGTTTTAGAACACCTAGGAGTTTGAGTTGTCGTGGCCTTACCACATCATGGCGTCCATCACAGGTAATGTAGTTCTGGATAATGCTTGCTAGTTCCTGCCATGGTTCTGTGAGAGAAGATGGTTGAATGCCTTTGCCTTTTCAGACCAGTTGTTCACCTTCATCTTTGAAGTTTTCCACCGCGTCTTGTATCATTACATGTTTTTGTGCCCATGTGGTGTCTTCTACCGACAGCCCAGATACCTCAGCTATTACTACGTCTGTAACTGTAATCCTTCTGCCTTTTACCATGGATTCCTCGTTCTACAAATTCTGTAAAAATTCAATAGTGATTTCCTCATTTGAAGGTCGAAACCTTGTAATATATGATATCCATCCTGCTCGGATCAAAATTTCTCTTGCTCTGTCAGAGACTTTTAATACTAAAGGCTCACGGCGCACTGTCTTACCACCCATAGTGTTTGAATTCTCCCTACGTTTGCAAAGGCTGAATGTAATGGGAAGAGTCGGCAATGTTGAAAGGCATGGAAATACTGAAAAGAACAGTAATACTGTAAAGCACAACAATACCGAAAAGAACAGCAGTATTGAAAAGCATAACAATATCGAAAAGCACAACGATACTTAGAGCAATAGAAATAGCTGATGTTATTTGAAAGGTTGGTAAATGATTTTCACATGCCACATAATCATGGGATAACTTGTCAGTTAATGAAATAATGAAAGCTCCTGAATAAGTGTAACGGGAGTCCTCTCCCCCTCCGAAATGAGAGGTCGCCTTCGACCGACGAGACGGGAAATGGCTATTTTGGTGGCAGGATGTAAGGATAAAGAGTATAGCCATAATTAGAACAAAGTACATAAATGACAGGACAATAAGAGAGGTGGATAGAGTAAAAGCGTGGTGTATTATGATAATAAGTGATAAGAGACAAGAAGCTTTGGTTGATGATAGGTTAAGTGATACGAAAAGGAACGTCAATATATAAAAAAAGGGCTTTGCTGACTATATTCTGACTGTGTATGATATGATTGAGTAAAAAACATAAACTCATGCATAAAGGTTCAAAGTAAGGAAATATTTAGCGGAAATAATCTCTCGAAAAAGGATAAATGGGAAGAGGGTATTATAAGAGTTATTGATTGTGGAAATAAAATTTCAATACCATAAGCAGAGCTTTTGTTTCCAGCAGGCGTCCATAGCCTCGACAGAGTTTATTTTTAACCCATGTGAGCTAGGATCCTCAATTTATATTTGAAAAATTTTTATTGCTGTTTCTACAGGAGAGACCAGTGTGCTGGTGTGGTAACCAGATAACCACACTGCCATTCACTGGGAAGTAGCAAAAGTGAACAGGCCGGCTCGTGATGATACCTCCTGTTCCAAGGATGGTTTATCCATCCAATGGATCATAGCCCTGGTGTGGTAGCCATAGTGGGAATGTCACATTGCTATGTCGCTATGAACATGGTAGGCTAGCTCTTAATGAGACCCCCTATCCTCTATCTGTAGATAAAATTTAGTTATCATTACATAATTTTATGATAAATAGAGGGAGGCTCAGTACTCCTTAAGAGTAGGGATGGTGTAAGAAGTTAAAACATATCAATAATAAGAAAAATTATACCCATAATCCCATTGATAATAGACAGAGAGAATTATAACCAGGAAGAATAGAAACAGCATGGTAAAGATGATCAATCAATATCATATACAGTAGATATCAGTACAGTAAAGTAAAATATAAATAATTGTGTCCCTTTCAATTGTTTTAAGTCTATCATCAAGAAGTTGCCTTTGTCAAAGATCATAATGTTAAAAATATTCACCTGCTTTAATAAAATCCTTAATTATTATCCATATGCAGACACTATACTCAAGCCATAAAAGAAATCAAAATAAATGAGGCATAAGAGGAAAGCGGTACTTGTGAAATATATAAAAAAAGTTGTTGTTCAGAACACACAAAAATTATACAAGAAAAAAAAGTGTTGTTCAAAAATTGAAAAAAAAACAAAAAAGAATGTTGTTCCAAAGATGGAACAACAAAATCAAAAAGTGTTGTTCCGAAGATGGAACAACAAAACCAAGTAGTGTTGTTCTGAAGATGGAACAACAAAATAAAAAAGTGATGTTCCGAAGATGGAACAACAAAACCAAAAAGTGTTGTTCTGAAGATGGAACAGCAAAATCAAAAAGTGGTGTTCCGAAGATGGAACAACCAAACCAAAAAGTGTTGTTCTGAATATGGAACAGCAAAATCAAAAAGTAATATTCTGAAGATGGAACAACAAAATCAAAAAGAGTTGTTCTGAAGATGGAACAACAAAACCAAAAAGTGTTGTTCTGAAGATGGAACAGTAAAACCAAAAATTATTGTTCCGAAGATGGAACAGCAAAATCAAAATGTGTTATTTCGAAGATGGAATATCAAAACAAAAAAGTGTTGTTCCGAAGATGGAACAACAAAATCAAAAAGTGATGTTTGGAAGATGGAACAACAAAACCAAAAAGTGTTGTTCTGAAGATGGAACAACAAAACCAAAAAGTGTTGTTCCGAAGATGGAACAGAAAAATCAAAAAGTGTTGTTCCGAAGATGGAACAGAAAAACCAAAAAATTCTGTTCCGAATATGGAACAGCAAAATAGGTAGAAAAACAGATTGAATCAGCAATCCTATTTACAGTTTTACAAAAGGAATGAATTTTTACAAAGATGAAGCTGCAGAAGGATTATCTTTTGCAGCTAAAACTTGCATGGTGGAGTCTTTGCGTATCTGTTGACAAAAATATTCTCTTGTAAGCGGTATTTGGTAGAGGCGCACCCGATGCCCATTTGATTTAAAGGAAAAATCAGACCCATCAATGGTGGTCAACGTAATATTTCCATTGTCATGTACTTCATTTATTGCATAGGGACCTAAGCACCTAGTCTACAATTTACCAGGGAATTCTTGAAACCTAGAATCATAGAGAAGTGCCCAGTCGCCCTCATGAAATGTCTTTTTCTTGATCAGAGAGTCGTGCCTTTTGGCTCTTTTTTATTGAATAAGTGTAGTATGTTGCAGAGCCAAAAGCCGGATTTCGTCTAATTCATTTATTTGTTGTAATCTATTAATCTGGGCTTCAGTTAAATCCAGTCCCACTTCCTAGGCTTTCCTTAGTGTTTGTATCTCAAACTCTATGGGAAAAATAGGTTCCTTACCAAACACCAGCTGATATGGGGAGTATCCAGTAGTATTCCTCCAAGTTGTGTGATATGCCCACAAATCTTCTGGTAGTCAAGTAGCCAAGTCTCGTCTGTACGATGAGACTGTCTTCGTTAGAATAGCTTCAATTACTTTGTTTGTGCTTTCTACCTTCCCATTCGCTTGCGGGTGGTATGGAGAGGTAATTCTGTGAATAACATGATGATTTTTTAGTGTAGCAGCGACCTTGTGGACTACAAATTGTGGCCCTACATCAGTGATTACTTCTCTAGGTAAGCCATATCATACAAAAATTTCGAAAAGAAAGTTTATCACAGTTTCTTTTGTGGCTCTTGGTAATGCTACTACTTCTACCCACTTAGTTATGTACTCTGTTGCGACCAATATATATGATTTCTTGTTGGATGATGGGTTGATTGGCCCAAAAAAATCTAATGCCCAATGCTCAAAAGGTTCTATGATCAGTTGTGGGTGTAGGGGGATTTCATCAGATTGGCTAGGGTGGCCCATCCTTTGACAACTATCGCAGGCCTGAAAATTTTTTTTAGCATCCTTAAAAATCGTGGGCCAGTAGTAGCCCATTTGTAAAATTTTGTGTCCAGTTCAGTGGTCTGCAAAATATCCACCGCAAGGTCCATTGTGGCAGGCTTTTAAGATATCATAAATTTCATCTTCCCTGATACACCTACGGATGTGCATATCGGCCCCTGTGCGAAAAAGGTATCCTCCAATCCAGGAGAACTGAGTGTTGTGCTGTACTATTGATTTCCTTTCTTTGGGTGTTAGATGTTTAGGTAGTTTTCCCACTACTAAATAATTCACCACATCTGCGTACCATAGTCTTTTCACGGTTACAAAAAACAGGTGTTCATCCAGAAACTGATCCTCTACTGATATTGCGTCATCCGTTCTTGGCACTCGGGAGATGAAATCTGCCACAAGGTTTTCCTTCCCTGGTCAATCCCTTATAGTTACATCAAATTCCTGCAAAATTAGAAACCAACATGTCACTCTTCCATTCGTAATGGTTTTATTAGCTAAGTATTTAATAGTAGAGTGATCCGTATACATAATTATAGGGTATCCAGTTATATAGTGTCTGAATTTGTTAATAGCATAAATAACAGCTAAAAACTCCTTCTCTATTACTATGTAATTCAATTCAGTAGGGGTTAAGTTTTTGCTAATTTAATATATAGTGTAGGGTTTCTTGTCTTCTTCTTGGCCAAGAACTACTCCAATGGCTGTGTTTGATGCATTTGATGAAATCTGGAATGGTATATCCCAGTTCGGACCTCGTAATACTGGTGTTGTTGATACTAGCTGTTTTAAATCTATAAAGGCAGCATCACATTTGTCAGTCCATATGAAATCACTATTTCCTGTTAAGGCATATAATGGTGCAGAAATCTGTGAAAAATTCTTGATAAATATACGATAATATCCAGCAAATCCCAGAAAACTACGTACCTTTGTTTGAGTGCAGGGAGTAGCTAATAAGAGAATTACCTGTATTTTTTCCGGATCTACCTAAATTCCAGCTACTAAAATGTAATAACCCAAGATCAGGCCATTTGTCATCATCATATGGCACTTTTCGTGACTTAAACATAGGCTGGTAGAAATAAATCGTTCCAAAACTTTTTCCAATGTCTGTAATGCCTATTCAAAGTCATCTCCATAGGGTGTGAAATCATCCATGTATACTTCTAATCCTTCATTTATCAGGTCTGAGAAAATACTGAGGATGGCTCTTTGAATGTGGCAGGTGCGTTACACAATCCAAAAGGTAATACCCTGTAGGCGAATGTTCCCCATGGATAGGTAAAGGTGGTCTTATCCTAGTCTTCAGGAGCAATCTGAATTTGGTTGTAGCCACTGAAGCCATCCAGGAAAGAGAAAAATTTCTTCCCTACCAGTGTATCTAGGACCTGATCAATAAATGGGAGGGGGAAATCATCTTTTTGCGTTGCCTTGTTGAGTTCTCTATAGTCAATTCATATTCACCATTTCCCATTCTTTTTGGGAACCACAACTAATGGAGAAACCCATTTACTGTCAGATATAGGATAGATAAAATTCACATCTAACAGATTTTGAAGCTCTTCTTTAACAATATCTTTTAGTTGAGGATTTAATCTACGCTGAGGTTTTCAAATGGTTTTTGCATCCTTTTAAGTGTATATGTGATGCATGCATAGCTGAGGGTCAATGCCTTTCATATCTGAGTAATCCCAAGCGAAAGCCCCTTTATTTTTCCTAAGGACTTGAATAAGTTTCTATTGCTGGTCATTACTTAGATTATTGTTAATGTTCAGAATCTTCCCTGGCTCAATTTCGATAGGTTTGCTATTATAAACAGTGGTTTTTGGTATTGTTTGATCATAGATATCTCTCAGGGGATATTCTTTAATTTCGTTGTCAAGGATTGCTTTAATCATGTGACATTTCGAACTTAATACTATGGTAGGATGATTGATAAAAGTATTAATGACATCGTCTTCAGTTTGGTTTTTGAATTCAAGGGCATATACCATAGTCAATGGTGACCGAATATTTTCTGTTAAGTATGTTGCAGGTTGCTTCCTGGTTTTCATGATATTCAAGCTTGGCTGAGCAGGAGGGTATAAAGCTAAATTTTTCACATCATTCCCCCTAGTTATAGTCATACTTCTTGTCCGATAGCTGATATAAGCATTAGCAGTCGCTAGCCAAGGCCTTCCTAATATTAAGGGATTTCCATCTAGCCGTTTCCTAGGATTAATAATCAAGAAATCCATCGGGTATTCCCAAGTGTCAACAGAGACCATCACATCATATAATGTTCCTTCTGGTTTCCAGTAAGGTATTTGTTGGTTCCAAGGCTATGATACCAATAATGTCGCAAGTTTTAGTTGTGAGAATATTAATGGCTACCACTATGTCAACTAAAGCATTGGGAAAAGAATGACCATTTATCTGGACTGTGACAATGGGGTTTCCGAGGTCCTCATATTTTACAGGATTTTCTTTGCCCAGTAATAAATCAGACAAAGTTCGGAAAACATGAACAGTAGGGGTTGTTTTTGTTTTCCTCACAGACTTCTTTATACACAATTCTTTAATAGCTTTGGTATATATTGGAATATCTTGGATAGCCTGGAGGAGAGGATTTTTTATACAAATGTTCTTGAGTTCACCCAAAAGATCAAAGTCGGGATATTCAATCAGGCGTGGTATCAACAATATTTCTGGGAATGGGGGGGAAGTGGTTATGATTTGTTCAGGATTTTTTTGTCTGAATGTGTCTTCCCCTTGTTTTATTTCTTGATCATCTACAGTTAGAGCCTTATTTGTGTGCGGTTCTTCCGGTTACAAATCTTTATCCTCATCTAGATTGATTATGCATCTAGATCTCAACTTAAGCTCGTTACATTATTTCAACTCATCTTTAGGGTCCAGAACCTCAATGATTTGTATTGAATGAACTGGTCTGTTATCTAGATTTGGGTTGGGTTGAGCTGGAAGTTGCAGTCGTATATTAGATTGAGGATTCTGCTGCAACGTGTAAGGTGCTGGTAAAGTTGGTTGAGATAGAGGAGCTGTCCCCATAGGCTGGTTCGTAGATATTTTCCAATTTGATTGCCATTTCTGATTTTGTGAGGTGGAAGGGGACCATTGGGAGGAATAAGGGTTGTTTTTCCAGAATGGTGGTGGATAAGGGAAATTTGGCCAATTATTATTTTGATTTTACTGGTTGGGCCATGGTGGCATAAAAAATGCTTGAGGTGGCAAAAAGGGTGGCGGATTCTGCCATGCTACCCCTGAATATTGCTGAGAATTATATTGTGAGGAAGGAAAGACCGAAGATGGATTAGTATGTTAGCCATCAGTATTTTTTACATGTTGGTGATGACTATATCTACAGCTGAGTTTTCTAGAAACTGATTTCCTTATGTCAATATGTCATCCAGAAAACCCTCCCAAAACTTTTTTCGCCCTTCTACCTATTCAGTCCACCCCTGGCGAAATCAAAACCTCATGGTCACAATCCTATCTAGCTTCAGCCTTATTGGTCTGCCCATCAGCTTTAAAAGGCAAACCCACATCTGGTTCAAGAGTATCCCCTATGTTAGGAAGTGGCGTTTTAAGACATTTCACCCTTGGCAATCATAAAAAAGCCAAAAAGCCTCCATCTGCAACAGGCCTACCATGACTGACCTCTTACTTTGCAAATAAATTTGACAAGCAGCCCTAAGTCGCGCCACTCACACCCCCTAGATCTCAGCACTGCATAAAACCCAATCTCAAGCTGACTATTAGGTTTTTCACAGTGTTCTATGGTTTCTACAAAGGCAGGAAATATAATTTCATCTCATGGAGTAAATGTTTGAGTTTACAAGTTAGAGGAACAGCTGCTTCTAAATGTAACTTAAGCCTGAGATATGTCTGCAAAACAGAAAGCTACTCATCTGGACTTTACAGCTCTTTCCAGCATGAAAATCACAGTAAGAAAGGGACACCACTGTCTCAGCAAACTGGTAAATTGTCAAGGCCCAGAACCTCCTTCATTTACAAGCAGAGGGTTAGGGCGCCTCCTTCATCCACCAGCAGAGGGCGCTGGCCAATATTGACTTGGAAGATTGCAAAGGTCCAGGTTTGCTTTGTATTGAACAGTGAAACAATATCTCCAGGTTTTATGAATTTGAGTGATGGTCATAACAGGAACAGAGTTTGGAATATGCTAAGAAAAAGAGTCTGGTCTGATAAAGGAGGTCATCTAAAGCTTTTCAAAATCATGTGAATTGTTTGAAATGAAAGAAAGGCATGTCATTGGTGAAAATTCCAATCATAAGTGCCCTGCTTATCCACAAGATCAAATAGAACAGATGCTGACAACAAATGCCATTACCCAGGCAGAAGGAAAGGTCTTGTTTTCTCATAAGACACTGACCTCCATAATTACAGAGATTATCCTTCAAATGGTTTGTCATGAGATGACCAAAACACATGATGATATTTTAGTCACCCTTAGAGCAGTACAGAGGAACAGTGTCACTGTGGCTAGGTTTTCTTCTGAAATACAGTGATGCTTGCAAGTAAAGATGCTAAGATTGATGTTTTTCAAGTGGTTTACTTACCATCACATTCAGAGAAAGGCTGTGTCAAACATAGTGGTCAAAAAGCCTTCAGATACCTTACCTGATGAAGAGCCTCCTCCATGTATGAGCAGATGGCCAAAGCTATTGCAGGTTGCCGAAACTGATTGATATAAGAAAGCAGTGGAAGGATACCAAAAACTGAATAGGAGTCATTGCACAGGTAAGTGTTACTGTTTATGATGCAAAGGTATTGATTTCCCTCTTCAAAGAGGTATCTGTCAGACTGTACCTGCAGTAGAAAAGAGAAAATATTGAATATATGTATGCCATTGATGCCAAAAGGAGGCATTTTCCTTGAGGGAAAGGGTCAAGCAACAAAACAATATCACATGCCAAAGGTCCAAAGAAGCGCTTTTCAAGAAATGGTGTTCAAAGTTTTCAAATATTTCTGGCGCATTATGAATGGTCCTTCCTTGATAAAAATCACTAAGAAGGTAAAACAGTGGCAAAAGTTGAGCTATAGAATGCATGATGAACAGGTATACAATGCTATAAATAGACAAAGAAGTTGTTTGATAAATTGTCAGTTTTTGAGTTTGGGGCAAATGCATCTCTCTCACCATTCAAGAGACAGATATATCATGAGTAATGTACCTTCAGGCAGGAAGTTATTTAAAACAAAAAGGAGGCGCCTTTTGAAACTGAGAAACCATAACCAAATCCAAGTTAGGTCAGTAAACTTGGCACCTTTTGTATTTAAAGATTGGAGAAAGCAGTCAAAAGACCAAATATTGTCAAAACAGGTTTACAGAATCCTGTCCTCTCAGCAACAAATCAGTGTTCAGGTATTTCATTGGCAGTTTTATAACGCAGTGGCAGAGGTGATGAATAATTTGTTGAGTTGCTTAGGTTCAAAGCTCAGGGTCAGAATCAATGTTCGGGTGTATATATTCAAATGACAAGCCCAAAGTTTAAACACAAAACAAAGTTAAAAATCAATGTTACTTCCAAAGTTTAAATGACCGTTGGAGTTTTGTTGTGACATGACATCAAAGAGTGAGTGTGAGAGTAAAGATCTCATTTTCAAAAACTGAAGACGAATCCGGTCTCCCTAGCACCAAGGCAAGAAAATCTGGTCGAAAGTTCAAAAGTTTGCACTGAGAAAAACTGCGCGACATGCCTGGGCGGAAATTTACACAGGGCCCTTTGTCGGCGCGACGTGCCTATACGTTGGCGCGACGCGCCTGTACAAGGCCGCCCGACCACCCGACAGGCCGACCCGACAAGCATTGTATGAGCGACGTGCTGGTGTCAAAGGAGTGTCGCGCAGGTTTTAAAGGTTTGTAATGCTGCTCCGGCCCTGCACAAGGGTTTTTCATCAATCTTAGAGGTATTTCTCATACATTTTGCTGTGTTATTCAAAGCCACCTCGAGGCTACAAGGAAAAACTGTTGTTTGACTATTTTATGTGGTTCAAAACCTATTTGGCAAGTGTTATTCATCCTAGCAGAGGTTTTCACAATATCACCAGAGGGCTGCACTTATAAGGGATCATTTATTGTTTTAAAAAGAGAAAACTCATACAACCCCTGTCTAAAAGCT
This sequence comes from Pinus albicaulis, assembly GCA_034641835.2. NCBI lineage: Eukaryota > Viridiplantae > Streptophyta > Pinopsida > Pinales > Pinaceae > Pinus > Pinus albicaulis. The sequence continues at coordinate 915,258,472 of CM076583.1, read as the reverse complement.
CTACAGTATTCTAAAAACTCTGTCAGTTTTTGCTCCAATACTGTGTAGATGACAGTCTAAGCATATGTGGGTAGTTTGCTTGGGGTAAACGGTCGTGAAACTTTGTACGGACGGAGGTGTTAAGTTTTGAAAGCCTCCTTGAACTGGGAGCTAGGTGTGTTGGTTGATATCAAAGAAAGATTTCCAAACAGGTGATTGATGGCGATTCTGTACACCTTGACAAGCGCCTTGCCCTCGCGTATTTTGTCACTACGCGAAGAGTTGTTGATAGGGTACAAAGGTGAACAGAACACTGAGGGCAGAGGTTGTTGATGGTTGAACTCTAACATTGGAGACAGAGGTATAGATGTATTGATAGATCTTTTGAACTCACAAGCAAAGGGTGTGTTTCCTAAAAAGCATGGTGCACTGATATGTCACCTAACCTAGTTCTGCCTTTCCTTCACTATATGGTGTCATTTTGAAGGGCTGTTGTTTGTGATATTTTTCAAGAGGAAGGTCATTTCTGAAGAACAGGGTTATCAAAACACTTATCACAACAAGCCCCTTCTAGCAATCTGCCCCTATTTCACTGTATTTTTCACTACTGTAAGTTTGTTGGAAAAGAGTTTCCAAAGGTGAACAGCATATTGAAGGACAGAGTTGTTGGTGGTTAAATTTAAACATTGGATGCAGAGGTACACAGGTGATGGTTGATCTTTTAACTTCACAAGAAAAAGTGTCCTTCATAAAGCACTGTGTATTGATTTTTCATCTAACCTAGGTCTGCCCTCTTTTTCACCATATTGTATCATTTTGAAAAGTTGATTGACAAAGAGATTCTAAGGATGAACAGTACACTGAAGGGCAGAGTTCGTTGATGGGAATTTAACTTTAGAGGCAGTGATACAAAAGTGGTGTTTGATTTCTTAAACTTCACAAGTGAAAGGGTGTGTTTCCTAAAGCACTGTGCATTGTTTTTACACCTAACCTGGGTCTGCCCTTTCTAGAAACCATATTTTATCAGGCAGAGAAATTGTTGACAGAGATACTCTAAAGGTGAATAGGGCTACTTCTAAAGGACAGGTGGTTAATGATTGCAGTTTTACATTGAAGACAGAGATGTGGCTATGATTGCTTAACACTCTATACAGGAAATTGACACAGGAGTTTGTCCCATCTTCACACAGGGTACCATATTAGAAAGTTTGCCTGGCTGAAGTGCATCCAGAGGTGAAGGGATGTTTTTTAAGGAGTGCAGAGGTGGTTTATTCAAAGAAAAATTGTTGCATTTCATCCAAACCACATTGTCTAAACTGTCCAAACAGTCTAGTGACTAGTTTCAATCCAGCAGAACATTTTTCATACAGTGAAGGCAGTTTGCCTCTTCCAAAGCATGTTCAAGTCAGAATGCCTCCAAAGCAAGATCACAGGAGTGGTCCACATAAGAGATATGAGCCTATCTCCATAGAAGAAATCAATGCTCACCCATCAGTGCTTTTCAATTTCCATGAAGTAGGTTGTCTTGATTTCTGCCAGAGAATAGAAGAAGTCAAGAGTTTTTCGCCACTTACACATTTGTGCGCTTTGAGATTCAAGGACAAACACTTCCAGTTGGCGGGTCTTGATTTCAAAATCTCCCCAAGGTATGTATCCAAGGCTACCAAGATCTCGTATCATGGTGAAAAGTGGTTTAAACAAGCTCATCTTGATCTAGAGGATTATAAACCTTTCATCAAACCTGAACATAGGGAAACCATCACTGCTATTTTCCCTTTTTCATATCTTCTTGACAGTTATGCTCCACTGATGAAAGCCATAATGAGATATTTCACTTGTGAAGGGAGGTTTAACCAAATTTATGCATATCATGTCCGCTTGTTGATGCATTTTACCAGAAGCAGGCAGCTAAACCTTCCATACTTTTTGTCCAAAAGCATAGAGAAAATGGCTTCTACTGTCCAAAAGAAAGCTCCACCTCAGCAAATCCCTTCTCTCTTTCATCATTCCTTGATCAAGATTATCTTTTTACACCAGCTGGAGAAAAAAGGGGTTTCATGGGATTCATTCATTAGCCATGCAGATTTCGCCACTGTCCCTCCTGTTCATGTGTCTCCTACTCAGCCTGTCCATCGCCCAGTGCCTTTGTCTAGTAGGCCTACCCCTAAAAAACTCAAGATGACCACTGGGCAGCCAAGTCAACAGGGAGAAGGAGAGGGCAGTGAACCACAGGGAGAAAAAGAAGGCAGTGAACAGCATCAGCTAGATATTGAGGGACAACAGCAGTTGGAGATTAGTGAACAACAGCAACTAGAGTTTGAAGATCAGCAGCAGCTACAGGTTGATGAACAGCAGCAGGTACAAGAAGAGGGACAGCAGCAGACAGAAATTGAAGAGCAGCAAGTTGAGCAAACAATTGAAGCGCCTTTTGAGCCACAAACTGGACAGGATGTTGAGGAAGGACAGCAAGCTGAAGCTGCCTCCTTGACAGTGACCAAAGCTGTTCCTAAAAAGAGGAAATTTCCCAAAAGGACAACTTCTAGCTTGCCAAGGAGAAAAAGCGCCAGATTAGCTTTCAAAGGCAAAAGCATAGTTGGAGAAAGTGCCAAGCATGGAGGTAAATCAGCTGTCATCCCTATCCCAAGCGATGACAGTGATAATGAGGCCCGCATCCTTGAAAACCTCCTCATTCACAAAGAAGGGAAAATTGAGGTGTTACAAGAAGATCTTCAAAGGGCGAGGAATTTCAACCATTTCTTGGAGGTTGAAAACAAACAAATGAAGTATCATGCAGCCATTCATGAGGCAAGGGCGATCAAGTATAAGAAAGAGGCAGAAAAAGCGCAAGTAAGAATTGAAGAGCTCATTGGCGAGTTTGATGATGAAGAGGAAGAAGACCAACCTAGGCGAAAGAGGCCTAGGACCATCGGGCTTAGAAGAGCCTTGGAGAAACAGAGAGCAGAAGAACAAGCTCATTTCGAAGCCTTTCCTCTCACTGCCCTCCTTGAGCAGGAAATTGAGGAAAACAAAGAAGCATGGCTTGAGAGAGCTAACCAGCATTTGGAGACAAGGCTTGAGAGGGCGAATAGGGATCTTGAGCTACAGAGAAAGAGGACTCTTCACTTTCAGAAGCTAAATCAGTTTGCCAGGCGAAAATTAAAGGTAGCACAAGAGAAATTGAAGAAGTTGAAGGAAAGGCGCCTAGCACGGAAGGGAGGAAAAAGCATATCAGCCCTTGATATTTTGGCTTCAGCTTCAGAGCATGTTTCTATGGACCCTTGAGAGTCATGCATGCCAATTTTGGGCCTGTTTCGGCAACTTTTTGTTTTTTGGCATTTTTGGGTTTTTGGCCAAAAACTCATAAATTCGCCATTTCAGTTTGATGAGTCGTCAAGGGAAGAGAATGATACCGATGGATGCCATAATTCCATGAGCAGGTCTCCAGCGATTTTCAGGGCATTTGAAGATCATTCGCCCCCTCAAATTGGCGAAAAACAGCCTCATTTTGCACATTCTGCCCGCCATATCAGCAGTCTGCTATTTTCTGGGTTTTTGCGCACAGGTACAGTTTTGAGGGACTTTCAGAGATCATATTGAGGTGATTCGACTTGCGTCGGAAAGCAGACACAGAGAGCTTTCCAACGAGCCATCATGAGCCTCATTTCGACACCGAGGAGGCTGCCATTTGCCTTCAGCAAGTCAGGGGACCTTTTTCAGGCATAAATATGAAGTATTTTTGTAATTTTTGAACTCCAAAAATCTGCTTTTCCCAAATGTGCGTTAAGCTATTTTTATCATTGGGAAATCATGTAAAGTCAATATAATTTCTGTTTTTAGCAGTTTTTAGATATTTTATGGGATATTTTGTGTCTTGGGCTTTGCAAAGCCTCAAGGACAAGTTTAGATATTTTGACTTGGCCAATGGGATAGCTAGTTGCTCCATGAGGTTTTCCTCCCTCAAGCCTATTTATTCCATGGTTCTCATTGCAAATCAGAGGCTGAACTTGAGAGAAGAATTAATACATTGGTCATATGAGCCTTGAAGAATACACTTGAGTTATGATTTTTGGACTGCCTCTTGGATGCTTTTGAGGAATGATGAAGGATTGTTGATGGATTCCTTGACATGGTAGAATGGTATAGTGCTTATTAATGTGTTTTGTCTTCTAGTTTTCATTCACACTACATATTTCTTGCTGCTATAGATCAGTAAAGATTGATTTTGAGATATGCCCATGGAGGCACCTCAAAATCCCTGAATCTTCATAGCTTGATGTTTTCTTCTCCCTTAGTTATGCTAAAGAATTCTTAGCTGCTCTTTAGTAACCTAGGGTATTGTTGCTAAGTTTTATTCATCAGTTCTATGTATGTTAAGTAGGATGTATGGTTTTCCCTACCTACCTACAAGCTGCCCATAGTTCTGTCCATAAAACTTTCTCTTTGATTGATTTGTTGATCATCTTGTTGAACCAAGGAGGCCTAGTCCCGATCTAGCCCTTTGCCTAAAACTATGAAAGCTTGTTTGTCAAAGTGCCCAATGACTTAGAGACTATGTTTAGGTGTTCCGGCGTATTTTATGAGTTGTTAGTTTGTCTTATGTGTTTTCCCCAAAGTCTGATAGCCATTTCCCGAAGTTAGAGGGTCTTATACCTCTATGTATGGCTGGAATGTTTGATTTCTATGTATTAATTAGCTCATAGTTGCATTTAGCATGATTAATGGCCTGCTATTACATGTTTATGACTGCTATTAACTAGTTACACTTGAAATCCCTTGTCTTTCACCAACTTATTGTCCATTTAATCCATTTTGCCGAGAGATCCCTTCTACCGTGAATCAAATCGGCCCTACAGCAGCTTTACATTATCACTTCATAGCTTCCTTGACCTGTTTGACCCCATAGCCCAATTTATCTACATCTTGTTATCCAGTTTATGTATTTGATCAGTTTCATCCCTCACAAACTTAAAAACTAAAAAACCAAAAACACACTTCATAACTAGCCTAATATCAGAACATCACAAGTAAACACACCGACATCTTTTACACATATAGAGAGAGCCCTCTCCGAGTCCAGGAAGGCTAGGTCCTTGGGCTCCAAATCTTGGTTTGATGTTACATCGTCATTTGGCTAGCCAATCGGCCAAATCACGGGACCCTAACATAATGGCGATCACGGTGGGACTTTGAGTTAGTGACAATCTAAGGACACCTTAGAACTCTAGAAGTCCGTTATTTTTAAGAATACTGTTTGATTGACTTATCCCACCGCTCTCTAACATAATGGCGATCACGGTGGGACTCTGAGTAACAAAAGCTTAGATTCCCTAGACCTTAAGAGACCTTAAAGAATACTATCTGATTGACTTATCCCACTGCTCACTAACATAGTGACACTCACAGTAGGACCTTCTGAGTTAGTGACAATCTAAGTACACCTTAGTAACTTTTGAAGTCTCAATCAAGCTTAGTAAACTTAGATATTGTCTGAAGGGTAGAAAATAGCTCTTTCACCATCTTAGCAAAATGATGAGTTAGTTATAGAAAACTCTTCCAAACCTTGTAGGCACATAAAACTCAAAAAACCCCAAAACACTCCCTTAGATTGGCTTTTGACATTACTGGTGGTGGACCATACAAGTATATCTCAAAACAACTGATTTTCCACCTGGCGACTCCACTAACTTCTAGTAAGCCTTACTATTTCACCAAACTCTAGGCTACTATCCGATAGACCTTTCCCATCACTCACTAACATAGCGGGAGATGGTAAGACACTGAGTACATAATAGTCCAGCACACTCTTATAGACTCTTTGGTCCTTTAGGTACCATAAACAAGCAAGCAGTCCATAGACTCATTTTTTAGAGTAAACTCTTTTTGTTCTCATCACCCTAGCAAAGTGTTGAAACAAGTCTAGGATACTTTAACAAACCATAAGCTGCACATAAAAATCAGAAAATCCAAAAACATTCTCAGAATAGTTATTGTTGGTGGACCATAGCTATCTTCATAAGAACAACCCATTTTTCACCTGGCGACTCCACTAATCCATCCTGTTACTTTGACCATCCTTCACCTTAGTAAAACTTTAGAAAAACCATTCATCCAGAACATTCACCAATACCATTCTCTCTAAACTCTGGATCTAAAATCTGGCTTCACGAAGAATCAATACCAGATCTCATCCAGACCCAAATCCCCCTATCATAGTAGATGACCCAAAGAAGATTCTGTGGCAAGCTTCCGAAACTGATCATCTAACTTCTGGTAGATTCACCCGTAGAACAAGATCTGTACCTAAACATCACACTAGCCTACTAGATTCACCTTTGGAACTAGAGTCATCACAAACTCTTCCCAGAAGCAAATCATATAGTAGGATAGACTTTGACGATCTTGAACCCCTAGACATCCCACAGAGTCCTAGTAGAGAAGCTTCACCTACCACTCCTCCTGATTTCCAGCTTCTTTATCAATTTGGCTCCTATCATCCCAGATCTTCTCAAAACTAGATCACTAGTCCAAGTTCATCCGTCACACCTGGTCAAACCACCACTGTTCAAACCACTTCATTTCAGCCTACTAGTCCTCATCTTGTACATCATCCATTAGCTCCAGTTATGGCTGCCTGGTACGCACCTTTGGTGTTGCCACCGCCTTTAGCTCCTCTCCCAAACAAATATCAAGAAAAAATCCCACACTTTACTGGAGAAGACACCACCACACCTCAACATCATATAAGTAGAATGACTGATGCTTATGAATACCTAGAGGTACAAGACGAGACTGTCAGAATGAGAATATTTGCCCAAAGTCTTGGTGGTGAACCCAAAGCATGGTTCAAAAGCTTGGCTCCAAACAGCATCCATGATATCCCAGAACTACATCAAGTCTTCAGAAATAGGTGGGAAATCCGAAGAAACCCCATTCAAATCCTGTCAGAATATAACAACCTAAAACGGGAAAATGGGGAAAGTGTCCAAGCTTACTGTACTAGGTTCAACGGTGTATATAACTCCCTCCCACCTCATTTCAAACCTCCACTTGGTTTAGCTTTGGCAAAATTTCCCGAGGGGTTTGATCCGGACATGACATATCATCTGAGAGACAAGGATCCCCCTACCTTAGAGGAAATGCAACAAATAGCTATAAAAGCAGATGCCAACTTAGCTGAAAAAAGAGCTAGAACTAGATCAGAAAGAAAAGTCACATATAGAGATGAGGTCTCCACTTCATCACCTTCCCTAGATCCCAGAATAGATGACTTGGTCAAATCCATGGCCAAAATGTGGGAAAAGATAAATGAAAAAGCTCCTGTTAGGGAAAACCAGCCAAACCCTCCAATCAGAAACCGAAACCAAAACTTTAGGAGGGAACAGCCCCAAAACAGACCAAGGGAAAATGACCAACAGATTAGGCCGCCATTCAATGAAAACTATGTGGAAGAGGATGATAGGGATACAGAACCTCTTGATGAAAGTCATCTAAACCTCATAGGATCTGATAGTGAGAGTGAGGTGTACCTCACAGAAGAAGAACAAGCTTTCTTTTCGCCTGATCAAGATGAGACTAACTATGAAGATCTTGACGACCCTGCCATAGAGTTTCAAAATGCTATTGTAGAAGCCCACAGGCAATATGACCTTAGAAGCAAAAGAAACCAAGATAATGTCAAGAAAGGTAACTCTGATACTGCTAAAGCTCCAGATACCATCCTCAAAAAAGCATCAAGCAGTGACAAAATCAAGGTTGAAAAGACTGACCAAAGCCAAGCTAAAGTTACCCAAACTAGTCCTCTCTCAGATACTCCTGATGCTTCTACAAAGGTCACCAAAACAACTATGGCAAACAAAACCCCTAAACAAGGTCAACAAACTCAGAACATAGACAAGGTCTTAGCTGAAAAAGCTGAAAAAAACATATCTAAACTTCAAGTGCCTTTTAGCTTTGAAGGCGAAATCGCTAAGATAAAAATCACCATGCCTCTTACTGAACTCATTGCCCAAAACTCTTATAAATCCCAAGTACTAAAAGTCTTAAATCTAGGGAATGATGCGAACACTGTTAATCTCACTGATGACATTCCTGAAGTATTGTTTGGTCCAAAGGTAGAAGGAAAATTCCAAGAGGGAGTTACTCTTCCATTTTACATTAGCCTAAATATCCACGACCAAATCCTCCATAATCCCATGCTAGACTCCGGCGCCTCGCATAATCTTATGCCGAAGGTAGTAATGGAAAGATTAGGCTTGGAAATCACAAGACCATACAAAGACTTGTATTCATTTGATTCAAGCAGAGTCCAATGCCTGGGTTTGATCAAAGACCTTTGTTTTAGTCTGGCCCAAATACCCGCTAAACATCTAATCATGGATATAATAGTGGCGGACATTCCTCCCAAGTACGGAATGCTTCTATCCAGATCTTGGGGAGCCAAACTTCAAGGGAATATCCAACTGGACATGTCATATGCCACCATTCCTGTGTTTGGTCAGACCAGGATACTCTACCGCGAATCACACATGAAATACATGATTAGCAGTCAAGATAGGCCAGATAATATTCCAATGTGCTCTTTGCGTTCCGACTTAAACTCTTTCATTATGCATATAGATGTAAACATGGAGGAAGAGTCAGAAGAAACCATTATAGACTTGGATCCACCACATCAGTTGTCCCTGGTGCCTTATGATGAACTGGACACTCAAAACTACCATGATCATGAACAGCTGTGTCTTGAGGAAAGTAAGTTTCCCCTCTCCAAAGTAGGATTAGAGCAAAAAGCACAAACCCTCATGTACTATCAAGAAAATTGCTCTAGCTTTAGTCAAACACCAGCAGTAACTTGTGGAAATTTCTTCCGGGTAAAAGCTTTAGAAGACCTACACATCATAAACCTATTTGGAACCCGGGAGAAAGGGAGTTTAATGTTTCTACCATACATCAAAGATTTACCATCATGTGACCCTCCTACTGCAAATAAAACTTTGACCATAACCTCAGTAGCTCAACATCTTGAGAAAATGCCAGATGAACTTCTTATAAGCAAGGATGACAGTTATAATCCCAGCATACCTGAACTACTGAAATTGGCTCATATTTTGTCCTTTCATGAAGAACTTAGAAATGCTGAAATCAGGAATCTCATGCAGAATACTAATTTCTACAGAAAAAACAAGGGAAAATATTGTATCACTACCTTTTCCTCACAGAACAACTTTAACAAAAGCAAACACAACAAATTGAAACAAACTGAAATGATCAAGGATAAAACTGGTGGCCATAGAATCTGCTTTGATTTTAGAAATAATACTGCATCTCCATATAACAAAAATCGCATTTTTTCTACCCAAGATCATGATTCACCAATTGAAAGTGCTTTTAATCATGTATTCTTGCAAGATCATGTTTCAGATCATAATCATAAGATTCCTTTGCAAAGTAGACAACTTAAAGATTTTTTCCAGTTTGCGGGAGGTAAATCTGATTTCAAGTTCAAAATTGCTAAACCACCCAATATCAGAAATCTGTTCATGAAGGCCATGTTCCCAGTTTTAAACTTCTGTATTCTTGCATACCTTGATGATGTCATTATCTTTTTCAAAAATGACCAAGAATACATACACTACCTGAAGAAAGCATACAGTAGGGAAAGGAGTGGAAATCAGATATTCAGAGAGGTACAAAGGGAGGATACTGGACTGTTTAGAGATTCTTGCATGAATCCCTATGTTATGTTAGAGAGAGAAAATTTCCCAAATTTTTCTTTTCAAGAGTTAAGTGGGCCAAGGGTGAGAGGAGATCCTTACGAGGATAAGATGCTGAAATTCCGTCATTTCCAAGATTTTTGAGTTTGAGACACTTTCAGTCATTGTACATACCATTGTTTGAAATATTGAAAAAATAAAAAAGTCAAAAAACAGTAAAAGATAGGAAAGTCAAAAATAGTAAAAATCAGAAAAGAGGGCAAGTGAAGATAGAACAAAGGCCCCATGTTCCAAAAAATAGTCTTTCGGAAAGCGAGCAAGTCTAAATGCCGCTACTAGTACTTCAATGTCTTGTTAAGCTATCTAGCCTAATCATAGTTGAGCATGTTTAAATTTATTTGCTGATAAGTTAGTGAGTGCCAAGATAGTCAACATTGTGTAAGATTGACTTATCACAGAGCTTAGATTAGGGAGAGATTCTGGTTCCACATGCTTAAAACAGAACCAAAGAGAGAAGCGAGGGATGAAAAACACATTGTACATCTTAGCCCCGCTTGTCTAGTTTCCTTTTATTACAGAATAACATTTGTGTGCACCTTGTCTTTTATGCCGCAAATGCATGACAAATCAGACTGCCTAATCCTGATTTGATCATTTTTGAATTTCATGTTGTAGATTAGAGAATGAAATCCTGTCAAACTGCTTAATCTTGACAATCGATCTAGTTTTAGGTAGAGAAATGAAGGAGTTCATCAGCTTAATCTGAACTCCCGGCAGATATAAGAGTAGAAATAGATAGTTTCATTTTGCAAAAAGAAAAATATGCATTGTCAAAAGGCTGCTAGTTCAAATGCGCCAAAGAGAAGAAAAAATGTTAGGAAATATAGTGGGGTAGGTAGAAGTATCATTGATGTTAACCATGCTGTCACTTTCAGAAATAACATCAAGAGAAGGGTAAAATTTTGCGCCAATGGATAAGGCACTGGTCTTCATAAGCCAAAAATCTGAATTCTGGACACCTCCTGACGAGGAGCTGCCCTCCCCAAATGGAGCCACTGTTAGCCATCAATATTTTTTACATGTTAGTGATGACTATATCTACAGCTGAGTTTTCTAGAAACTGATTTCCTCATGTCAATATGTCATCCAGAAAACCCTCCTAAAACTTTTTTCGCCTTTCTACCTTTTCAGTTCGCCCATGTCGAAATCAAAACCTCATTATCACAATCCTATCTTGCTTCAGCATTATTGGTCTGACCATCAGTTTTAAAAGGCAAATCCACATCTGTTTCAAGAGTCTCCCCTAGGTTAGGAAGTGGCGTTTTAAGACATTTCACCCTTGGCAATCATCAAAAAGCCAAAAAGCCTCCATCTGCAACAGACCTACCATGACTGACCTCTTACTTTGCAAATGAAATTGACAAACAGCCATAAGTCGCGCCACTCACACCCTCTAGATCTCAGCACTGCATAAACCCCAATCTCAAGCTGACTATTAGGTTTTTCACAGTGTTCTATGGTTTCTACAAAGGCAGGAAATATAATTTCATCTCATGGAGTAAATGTTTGAGTTTACAGTTAGAGGAACAGCTGCTTCTAAATGTAACTTGAACCTGAGATATGTCTGCAAAACAGAAATCTACTCATCTGGACTTTACAGCTCTTTCCAGCATGAAAATCACAGTAAGAAAGGGATACCACTATCTCAGCAAACTGGTAAATTTTCAAGGCCCAGAACCTCCTTCATTTACAAGCAGAGGGTTAGGGCGCCTCCTTCATCCACAAGCAGAGGGCGCTGGCCAATATTGAATTAGAAGATTGCAAAGGTCCAAGTTTGCTTTGTATTGAACAGTGAAACAATATCTCCAGGTTTTATGAATTTGAGTGATGGTCATAACAGGAACAGAGTTTGGAATATGCTAAGAAAAAGAGTCTGGTCTGATAAAGGAGGTCATCTGAAGCTTTCAAATCATGTGAATTGTTGAAATGAAGAAAGGCATGTCATTGGTGAAAATTCCAATCATAAGTACCCTGCTTATCCACAAGATCAAATAGAACAGATGCTGACAACAAATGCCATTACCCAGGCAGAAGGAAAGTTCTTGTTTTCTCATAAGACATTGACCTCCATAATTACAGAGATTATCCTTCAAATCGTTTGTCATGAGATGACCAAAACACATGATGATATTTTAGTCACCCTTAGAGCAGTACAGAGGAACAGTGTCACTGTGGCCAGGGCTTCTTCTGAAATACAGTGATGCTTGCAAGTAAAGATGCTAAGATTGATGTTTTTCAAGTGGTTTACTTACCATCACATTCAGAGAAAGGCTGTGTCAAACATAGTGGTCAAAAAGCCTTCAGATACCTTACCTGATGAAGAGCCTCCTCCATGTATGAGCAGATGGCCAAAGCTATTGCAGGTTGCTGAAACTGATTGATATAAGAAAGCAGTGGAAGGATACCAAAAAACTGAATAGGAGTCATTGCACAGTTTCTTTAAAGGCAATGATTAAAACAGTACTCCACTATCCCTTGCCCAGAAGTCTGGAGGAGATCCTTTTGAGTAAACAGTGAAGTATAGTGTGAAAGAATGCAACCTAAAGAAGGCGCTACAGTCCATAGAGAAGCTTGTGAATCACCTGGAAGCAGCAATTATCAAATCCATCGGAAGAACACATGCCATCTCATGTTGAATAACACTACAATCGCCAAGGTTGGTCAAAGTGTTGTTTGACACATTCTGATTAATTTTCTTTAGATTATCACTGAGAAAGTAAAACAGTGGCCAAAGTTGAGCTATAGAATGCATGATGAACAGGTATACAATGCTATAAATAGACAAAGAGGTAGTTTGATAAATTGTCAGTTTTTGAGTTTGGGGCAAATGCATCTCTCCCACCATTCAAGAGACAGATATATCATGAGTAATGTACCTTCAGGCAGGAAGTTATTTAAAACAAAAAGGAGGCGCCTTTTGAAATTGAGAAACCATAACCAAATCCAAGTTAGGTCAGTAAACTTGGCACCTTTTGTATTTAAAGATTGGAGAAAGCAGTCAAAAGACCAAAGATTGTCAAAACAGGTTTACAGAATCCTGTCCTCTCAGCAAAAAATCAGTGTTCAGGTATTTCATTGGCAGTTTTATAACGCAGTGGCAGAGGTGATGAAGAATTTGTTGAGTTGCTTAGGTTCAAAGCTCGGGGTCAGAATCAATGTTCGGGTGTATATATTCAAATGACAAGCCCAAGTTTCAACACAAAACAAGTTACGTCTCCAATGTTACTACCCAAAAGTTTACATGACCGTTGGAGAGTTATTGTGACATAACATCAAAGGGTAAGTATGATGTAAAGATTTCATTTTCAAAAACTGAAGAAGAGCCCGCGCCTCTCTAGCACCAAGGCAAGAAAATCTGGTCGAAAATTCACAAGTTTGCACTGAGAAAAACTGCGCGACGTGCCTGGGTTTTTGCGCGACGTGCCTGGGCGGAAATTTACACAGGGCCCTTTGTCGGCGCGACGTGCCTGTACGTTGGCGCGACGCGCCTGTACAAGGCCGCCCAACCACCCGACAGGCCGACCCGACAAGCATTGTATGAGCGACGTGCTGGTGTCAAAGGAGTGCCGCACAGGTTTTAAAGGTTTGTAATGCTGCTCCGGCCCTGCACAAGGGTTTTTCATCAATCTTAGAGGTATTTCTCATACATTTTGCCGTGTTATTCAAAGCCACCTCGAGGCTACAAGGGAAAACTGTTGTTTGACTGTTTTATGTGGTTCAAAACCTATTTGGCAAGTGTTATTCATCCTAGCATAGGTTTTCACAATATCACCAGAGGGCTGCACTTATAAGGGATCATTTATTGTTTTAAAAAGAGAAAACTCATACAACCCCTGTCTAAAAGCTCTACAGTATTCTAAAAACTCTGTCAGTTTTTGCTCCAATACTGTGTAGATGACAGTCTAAGCATATGTGGGTAGTTTGCTTGAGATGCAAACGGTGGAAAGTAGGCACACCTGTACAGGACAGAATTGTTAAATGTTTGAAAGCCTCCTTGAACTAGGAGCTAGGTGTGTTGGTTGATATCAAAGATTTCAAGAACAGAGTGATTGTTGGCAGTTTCTCACAAGCACACCTTCAGCAAACTGCCCCCCTTTTTCACTGTATTTTGTCACTACTGTGAAGAGTTGTTGACAGAGATTTTCAAAGGTGAACAGAACACTGAGGGGCAGAGGTTGTTGATGGTTGAACTCTAACATTGGAGACAGAGGTATAGATGTATTGGTAGATCTCTTGAACTCACAAGCAAAGGGTGTGTTTCCTAAAAAGCATGGTGCACTGATATGTCACTTAACCTAGTTCTGCCTTTCTTTCACTATATGGTGTCATTTTGAAGAGCTGTTGTTTGTGATATTTTTCAAGAGGAAGGTCATTTCTGAAGAACAGGGTTATCAAATCACTTATCACAACAAGCCCCTTCTAGCAATCTGCCCCTATTTCACTGTATTTTTCACTACTGTAAGTTTGTTGGCAAAGAGTTTCCAAAGGTGAATAGCATATTGAAGGACAGAGTTGTTGGTGGTTAAATTTAAACATTGGAGGCATAGGTACACAGGTGATGGTTGATCTTTTAACTTCACAAGAAAAAGTGTCCTTCATAAAGCACTGTGTATTGATTTTTCATCTAACCTAGGTCTGCCCTCTTTTTCACCATATTGTATCATTTTGAAAAGTTGATTGACAAAAACATTCTAAGGGATGAAGCAGTATTGAGAAGGCGGTCCGTTGATAGAATTTAACTTTGAGAGCAGAGATACAAAGTGGTGTTTGATTTCTTAAAATTCACAAGTGAAAGGGGTGTGTTTCCTAAAGCCTTGTGCATTGTTTTTACACCTAACCTGGGGTACGCCTTTCAAAGCTATATTTTATAAAGCGGTGTTGTTGAGAGAGATACTCTAAAGGTGAATAGGGCTACTTCTAAAGGACAGGTGGTTAATGATTGCAGTTTTACATTGAAGACAGAGATGTGGCTATGATTGCTTAACACTCTATACAGGAAATTGACACAGGAGTTTGTCCCATCTTCACACAGGGTACCATATTAGAAAGTTTGCCTGGTTGAAGTGCATCCAGAGGTGAAGGGATGTTTTTTAAGGAGTGCAGAGGTGGTTTATTCAAAGAAAAATTGTTGCATTTCATCCAAACCACGTTGTCTAAACTGTCCAAACAGTCAAGTGACTAGTCTCAATCCAGCAGAGCAGTTTTCTTACAGTGAAGGCAGTTTGCCTCTTCCAAAGTTTGGTCAAAGTCAGAATGCCTCCAAAGTGAGATCACAGGAGCGGTCCACATAAGAGATATGAGCCTATCTCCATAGAAGAAATCAATGCTCACCCATCAGTGCTTTTTAATTTCCACGAAGTAGGCTGTCCTGATTTCTGCCAGAGAATAGAAGAAGTCAAGAGTTTTTCGCCACTTACACATTTGTGCGCTTTGATATTCAAGGATAAACACTTCCAGTTGGCGGGTCTTGATTTCAAAATCTCCCCAAGGTATGTATCCAAGGCTACCAAGATCCCGTATCATGGTGAAAAGTGGTTTAAACAAGCTCATCTTGATCTAGAGGATTATAAACCTTTCATCAAGCCAGAACATAGGGAAAACATCACTGCTATTTTCCCTTTTTCCTATCTTCTTGACAGTTATACTCCGCTGATGAAAGCCATAATTAGGTATTTCACTTGTGAAGGGAGGTTTAACCAAATTTATGCCTATCATGTCCGCTTGTTGATGCATTTTACCAGAAGCAGGCAGCTAAACCTTCCATACTTTTTGTCCAAAAGCATAGAGAAAATGGCTTCTACTGTCCAAAAGAAAGCTCCACCTCAGCAAATCCCTTCTCTCTTTCATCATTCCCTGATCAATATTATCTTCTTACACCAGCTGGAGAAAAAAGGGGTTTCATGGGATTCATTCATTAGCCATGCAGATTTCTCCACTGTCCCTCTTGTTCATGTGTCTCCTACTCAGCCTGTCCATCGCCCAGTGCCTTTGTCTAGTAGGCCTACCCCTAAAAAACTCAAGATGACCACTGGGCAGCCAAGTCAACAGGGAGAAGGAGAGGGCAGTGAACCACAAGGAGAAAAAGAAGGCAGTGAACAGCAGCAGCTAGATATTGAGGGACAGCAGCAGTTGGAGATTAGTGAACAGCAGCAACTAGAGTTTGAAGATCAGCAGCAGCTACAGGTTGATGAACAGTAGCAGGTACAAGAAGAGGGACAGCAGCAGACAGAAATTGAAGAGCAGCAAGTTGAGAAAACAATTGAAGCGCCTTTTGAGCCACAAATTGGACAGGATGTTGAGGAAAGACAGTAAGCTGAGGCTGCCTCCTTGACAGTGACCAAAGCTGTTCCTAAAAAGAGGAAATTGCCCAAAAAGACAACTTCTAGCTTGCCAAGGAGAAAAAGCGCCAGATTAGCCTTCAAAGGCAAAAGCATAGTTGGAGCAGTTGGAGAAAGTGCAGTATAAATATGAAGGTAAATCAGCTGTCATCCCTATCCCAAGCGATGACAGTGATAACGAGGCCCGCATCCTTGAAAACCTCCTCATTCACAAAGAAGGGCAAATTGAGGTGTTACAAGAAGACCTTCAAAGGGCGAGGAATTTCAACCACTTCTTGGAGGTTGAAAACAAACAAATGAATTATCATGCAGCCATTCATGAGGCAAGGGCGATCAAGTATAAGAAAGAGGCAGAAAAGGCGCAAGTAAGAATTGAAGAGCTCATTGGCGAGTTTGATGATGAAGAGGAGGAAGACCAGCCTAGGCGAAAGAGGCCTAGGACCATAGGGCTTAGAAGAGCCTTGGAAAAACAGAGAGCAGAAGAAAAAGCTCATTTCGAAGCCTTTCCTCTCACTGCCCTCTTTGAGCAAGAAATTGAAGAAAACAAAGAAGCATGGCTTGAGAGAGCTAACCAGCATTTGGAAACCAAGCTTGAGAAGGTAAATTCGCCATTTCAGTTTGATGAGTCGTCAAGGGAAGAGAATGATACCGATGGATGCCATAATTCCATGAGCAGGTCTCCAGCGATTTTCAGGGCATTTGAAGATCATTCGCCCCCTCCAATTGGCGAAAAACACCCTCTTTTTGCACATTCTGCCCGCCATATCAGCAGCGTGCTATTTTCTGGGTTTTTGCACACAGGTACAGTTTTGAGGGACTTTCAGAGATCAGATTGAGGTGATTCGACTTGCGTCGGAAATCAGACACAGAGAGCTTTCAACGAGCCATCATGAGCCTCATTTCGTGCCAGGAAGGCTCCCATTTTCCTTGAGCAAGTGGGGGGACCTTTCGGTATAAATATGAAGTATTTTTGTAATTTTGAACAAAAATACACTTTTCCCAAATGTGCGTTAGCTATTTTTTATCATTGGGGAAATCATGTAAAAGTCAATATAATTTTCCATTTTTGAGTTTTTTAGATATTTTATGGGATATTTTTGTGCCTTGGGCTTTGCAAAGCCTCGAGGACAGGTTTAGATATTTTGACTTGACGAATGGATAGCTAGTTGCTCCATGAGGTTTCCTCCCTCAAGCCTATTTATTCCATAGTTCTCATTGCACTGCAGGCTGAACTTGAGAGAAGAATTAATACATTGGTCATATGAGCCTTGAAGAATACACTTGAGTTATGATTTTTGGACTGCCTCTTGGATGCTTTTGAGGAATGATGAAGGATTGTTGATGGATTCCTTGACATGGTAGAATGGTATAGTGCTTCTTAATGTGTTTTGTCTTCTAGTTTTTCATTCACACTACATATTTCTTGCTGCTATAGATCAGTAAAGATTGATTTTTAGATATGCCCATGGAGGCACCTCAAAATCCCTGAATCTTCATAGCTTGATGTTTTCTTCTCCCTTAGTTATGCTAAAGAATTCTTAGCTGCTCTTTAGTAACTTAAGGTATTGTTGCTAAGTTTTATTCATAAGTTCTATGTATGTATGTTGAGTAGGATGTATGGTTTTCCCTACCTACCTATCAGCTGCCCATAGTTCTGTCCATAAAACTTTCTCTTTGACTGATTTGTTGATCATCTTGTTGAACCAAGGAGGCCTAGTCCCGATCTAGCCCTTTGCCTAAAACTATGAAAACTTGTTTGTCAAAGTGCCCAATGACTTAGAGACTATGTTTAGGCGTTCCGGCGTCGTTTATGAGTTGTTAGTTTGTCTTATGTGTTTTCCCCAAAGTCTGATAGCCATTTCCCGAAGTTAGAGGGTCTTATACCTCTATGTATGGCTGGAATGGTTGATTTCTATGTATTAATTAGCTCATAGTTGCATTTAGCATGATTAATGGCTTGCTATAACATGTTTATGTCTGCTATAAACTAGTTACACTTGAAATCCCTTGTCTTACACCAACTTGTTGTCCACTTAATCCATTTTGCCCAGAGATCCCTTCTACCGTGAATCAAATCGGCCCTACAGCAGCTTTACATCATCACTTCATAGCTTCCTTGAACTGTTTGACCCCATAGCCCAATTTATCTACATCTTGTTATCCAGTTTATGTATTTGATCAGTTTCATTCCTCACAAACTTAAAAAACCAAAAAACTAAAAACATACTTCATAACTAGCCTAATATCAGAACATCGCAAGTAAACACACCGACATCTTCTACACATATAGAGAGAGCCCTCTCTGAGTCCAGGAAGGCTAGGTCCTTGGGCTCCAAAGCTTGGTTTGATGTTACATCGTCATTTGGGTAGCCAATCGGCCAAATCACGGGACCTCACTGGGGACAACCTCCAATACATTACATGAATGGTATTGGATGATACAAATGAAAAAACCTCCTCTCTATATATGGAGTCCATGGGGCCACAATGTAATCCTAGCCAACCTAACAATAATAATGTAAGGGCACAATAATAATAATATGGGGGTTACAGGGGTACAACAATAATAATAAGGGGGTTAAACTAACAACAATAAGGGACTATACTAGTAATATAAGGACCTAACATGCTCCTCTCCTTCAAAAAAGTGTTGTCCTCAATGTGGTAGCTTCGGGTGTACATGCCTGCAAATTCTCATCTCCAGAATCTTCAGTGGGTAAGTTCTTCCACTTGATGAGATACTCTGAAATTGATCGATTCCGTAGTTGTCGAGTTCTTTTTTCCATGACTGCTTCAGGTTCCAATATGGTTTTCCCTTCCCCATCAAGTTCTGGCAATACTGTTTGAACTGGAAGATTTTCACCTATAACCTTCTTTAAGCATGAAACATGGAAAACTGGATGTACTCGCGAAGAAGCAGGAAGCTCCAATTTGTATGCCATAGTACAAATATTTTGCAACACCTTGTAAGGACCATAGTACTTTGGCGATAATTTATTATCCTTCTTTGCTTGCTTGAGGGACATTTGTTTGTATGGTTGTAGCCGTAAAAATACCCAATCTCCTACATCAAAACTTCTCTCGCTACGATGTTGATTTGCCTGTTGTTTCATTCGATTTTGTGCCAAATTCAGGTTATCCTTTAGAGTTGGAGAACTTCTTGCTGATGCTCGATGTGATCTTCCACTGCTTGAACCTTCGAATTTTCCCTTAAAGATGATGTGATGGATGGTGGATGATATCCATAAAGTGCCATAAATGGCATCATTTTTGCTGCAGTATGGAAGGAAGTGTTATACCACCATTCAGCGAGAGGTAACCACTTGACCCATTGTGTTTGTTTATCAGATACAAAACAACGAAGATATCCTTCCAAAATTTTATTTACTATCTCAGTTTGACCATCAGATTGAGGATGATAAGATGAGCTATGAGCTAATTGAGTACCCAAACAAGAAAATAACTCCGTCCAAAAATTTCCAGTAAAAATGGGATCTCTGTCGCTCACAATAACCCTTGGGTTTCCATGTAGCTTTTAAATTGTGTCCATAAATGTAGTAGCAACTGTACTTGCTTTAAATGGATGAGATAATGCACAAAAGTGTGCATACTTGGTAAGTCTATCAACTACCACCATGATGACACTCCTTCCTTTGGACTTAGGTAAACCTGTGATAAAATCCATTGAAATCTCCTCCCAACGTTCACTTGTAATGGATAAAGGTTGTAGAAGACCCGGGGTCTTAATTGTCTCAACTTTATTTTGTTGGAAAACCAAAAATTCTGCCACAAACCTTTGAATATCAGATTTAAGGCCATCCCAAAAAAATTATTTCTTCACACTATTTTAAGTTTTTAAAAATCTTGAGTGTTCTCCTAAAGGAGAATTTTGCAATTCCAGAAGAATCTTTTGTTTTAGTTGGGAATTATTGCAAATATATAAGATATCTTTGTACCATAAGGAATCATTTTTCCAACTAATTGTATCAAATGTACTAGGATCTTGCTGCAACTTTTGAATGAGTGTCCAAACTTCTTCGTCCTTCTTCTATTCATCCCTTGCTTCGGTTATCCAATCTGGTTGGATAATAAAAATGGTACAAAGCAATGCTTCCACCTCTTTATCCTTTCTTGAGAGTGCATTTGCAACAACATTTAGCTTCCCTTTTTTGTGGATGATTTCAAAGTCATAACCCAACATCTTTGTGACCCATTTTTGCTTCTCTTCTTAAGCTAGTCTTTGTTCCAAAAAGTGTTTAATACTATCATGATCAGTTTTTACCTTGAAGTGTCTTCCCATTAGGTAAGGTCTCCATTTCTTTAGTGCATATATTATTGCCAACATTTCCTTCTCATAAATAGCCTTTTGTAAATACTTTCCTTTGATTGAACAACTTTCAAAAGTAATGGGTCTTCCTTCTTGCATTAAAACAACACCAATTCTATTTCTTGAGGAATCACATTTCACAATAAAGGTTTTTGTGAAGTTTGGCGTAGCTAAGACTGGTGCTAGGCACATTGCCTCTTTAAGATGTTCAAACACCTTAGTTTCTTCAGGAGTCCATGAAAATGCATCTTTCTTCAATAATGTTGTTAGAGGTGTTGCTATTCTCCCGTAATTCTTAACAAACTTGCGATAATACCCTGTTAACCTGAGAAATATGTGCAAGTGCTTTATGGTTTGGGGACTTTCCATTCCTTAATGGCTTAATTTTGTTAGGGTCTACCTTAACATCCTCGTGAGATACAACATGACCCAGATATTCAACCTCTTGTACTCCAAAGAAACATTTGGATGTTTTTGCATATAATTGTTTCTCCTCCAATAATTTGAGAACCAAGTCAACATGTTGAACATGATCCTTCCAAGACCTGCTGTAGATTAGTATATCATAAAAAAATACTAGCACAAATTTTCAAAGGGTTTGAAAATGGAATTCATCAACCCTTGAAATGTAGAAGGTGCATTGGTAAGGCCAAAAGGCATGACCAAAAATTCATAATGACCCTCATGAGTTCAAGATGCTGTTTTCGGAATATCTTCAGTCTTCATTCTAATTTGATGATATCCTGAACGAAGATCAAACTAGGTAAAATAAATTTCTCCATGTAATTCATCCAATAATTCATCAATCACGAGAATGGGAAATTTATCTTTAATAATTCATTAATCACGGGAGGAACACTTCCTAGAATCAAATGAATAGCATGATCATGATCAGGAATAGGTAGGAGTCCTTTGGGAGTATCAAACACCTTGGAATGATTGTCCAAGACTCTTTGGAGATCTAGAGAAATAGATGATTTTGATGTTGGAACTTCTAGTGAGCATAGTTGTGAAATTACGCCTCGTTGTTCTTTCTTCAGAAGATTTGTCATGGCATTAGAGCTTATTATCTTTCCTGGCTTCCCTGTGATACCCTGTAATTCGATTTCCTTTCCTTCTGAAAAAAATTTCAAGAAAAGTTCCTGAAAATTAAAAGCTACCATCCCCAAAGATTGTAACCATTGCACTCCTAGTACAACATCAACACCTCCCATTGGGATGGAAAGCATTGGACTATTCAATACATATTCCCCCTTGGATAGCTTGATATTATGGAATTTTCTAGAGAAATTTATAGTTCCTCCATTTGCAACCATCACTTGAAATTTTGTTGCTGGGTATAAGAAACAATTCAATTCCTTGGCTACCTTACAATGAATAAAATTATGGGTACTACCTGAATCAATCAACATTATTACGTTTTTCTTCTTGATATTTCCTTCTATCTTGAGAGTTTGAGGAGTGGTAATTCCCGCCAATGCATTACATTATATGGTTAGTCTCATTTCTTCTTCTTCTAGGGTTGCTTCCTGGTGTATATCCTCTTCTTTTGAAGTTTCTTTTTCATTTTCTTCCTCCTTTTCACAAAATATGTAAAATAATTTCTCCTCAGCACACTTATGACCTTTAGTGTATTTGCTATCACAACTGTAGCAAAGCCCTTTTTCCCTTTCTTCTTCCAATTTTTGTGGTGTCAACCTTGTAGGTTGTGGAAGTCTAGGAGTAGCAACACTTCCATATTTATAGATGTGAGTGGTAGGCTTCCTTGTCGCCATAATTTTACATTCAATTTTTCTTGCCAACCTGAATGCCTTCTCTAATGAATCTGATTCCCAAAAAAGAACTTCATGTTGGATGTTATCCTTTATAGTCCCCATGAAGAGATCAATCTTGTGTTCCTCTAGAATATCAGTTACCCTTATATTCAATTTTTGGAAGTCCTCAATGTGCTCCGCCACTAAACCCCTTTGTTTGAGATTTATCAATTGGCTAAAGAAGGTGTTTATATTTGTATCCTCATAATGTGCTATCATTTCCTCCATAAAATTTGACCAAGTGAAAATTTTTTTACAGGAGCAAAGCCATCGATACCAAAAAAGTGTATTTTGTTCTAAATGTAAAGTTACAATGCGTACCTTTTGTGTGTTTTGCACTATTGAGATCAAAATATTGCTCCATCTGTAGTATCCATGTTACGGGATCCTTGCCATAAAACTTCCTCATATCCATCTTTGGAATATGGTGGTTCTTCCATCCAACCTTAAAGTTTATGAAATCATGATTAAAATTTATTTTTTTCTCATCATGAGTTTCCTGTACTATATTTTCGCCATTAGGAAACATTTCTTGTATCAAATTTGTCAAACCTTTGATGTCTACTTTTAGATCATTCTTCATGTTCTCCATGTTGCATTTCATTTTTTCATCGATCTTAGCTTCCATGTCATCCATCTTAGCTTCCATGCCCACTTCCATGCCATCCATCTTAGCTTCCAAACCATTCATCTTAGCTTCCACACATTTCTTCAAACCATCCATATTAGTTTCCTCACCTTTCTTCAAAACTTCCATTTTATTTTTTGTTGCTCTTTGCGATAACGAAATTTGGTGCACTTGCTCTTGTAATTTTGATATCTCATGTTGTGTTTCTTCGTCTTAATGAGTCATAGTGGAGCCTTTTGAAGGCTTAATGGGTTTTGAATTATTTTTACAGGATATTTTAGAACCCAATACTAATATATATCCTTCAATATGCCCTTGGAATAAATTCAAACTATTTTTTTTCAAACGAGACTTATGTAATTCGAAAAAAATACACAACTTTTTCTTGCTTTTGAGGACCTCGATATTGAAACTGAATTATCTCTATGATTTTGGATCTTCAATATCTGAAATTCAGCCCTAAATTAGTCCTCTGAATCTTCTTTCAAATGAAACAGGTCTGACCTGATTTGGATTTTTCAAGGCAAAGTTATGCCCAATCTCCCACAATGACCTAATTATGGACTAGTTTAGTAGAGTGAACTTTTACGACTTGCCACATGTCAGTGTTTCCGCCTTTGGCTCTAAAATTTATAGACAGAAAACTACAGTTTGTGTACTTGCAGCCAATTTTTACAGCATTCCAATCTGATGCTCAGAGAGAGAGAGCTATGAAGAGTTTCCCACAATCACCTCTTTGAGACGAAATTCAGAAGCCTGAAAAAGCCCTAACTTCCACAGACCATATCTCCGCAAATATTGCGAACCAAGATCTGAAATTTTGCGAAGATGTTCCTCAGGATTTCAGCTTCGTACTCTAAAAATTTCAGCTTTTGAACCTTTGTATAAAAAACATTATAGCGAAAATTCCACGATGACCTGTTTAGGTTAAATTCACAGGCCTAGAAAATGACCTAACTTCCACAGATCATATCTCCGAAAATTGTGCAAACCAAGCTCTAAAATTTTGCGACGATTTTCCTCAGGCTTTTGGCTTCGCACTCAAAAAATTTCAGCTTTTGAAACTTCGTAGAAAAAACATTATAGCTAAAATTCCAGGATGACCTGTTTGGAGTAGCAAAACCCTAGAATCCCAAACCTCTGATACCAAATGTTGTGAAACCAGCTCCAAAAATAGAAGAAAAGAGATATCAACGCCTTAGAAACAAGCCACTTCGAGGGGGCAACCTCCAATACATTACATGAATGAATAATTCTTGGATGATACAAATGACAAAACCTCCTCTCTATATATGGGAGTCTGTGGGGTCACAATGTAATCCTAGCGAGGCCACAATGTAATCCTAGCCGACCTAACAATAATAATGTAAGGGCACAATAATAACAATATGGGGGTTACAGGGGTACAACAATAACAATAAGGGGTTAAACTAACAACAATAAGGGACTCTACTAGTAATATAAGGACCTAAGAAAACTTATCTACTCATAGGTTTGATTTCCTTAAAACAACATCTATTTGAGTTTAATTCATTCCAGCTCATAATGCTTTAGGTTCCACTATTGCCACATCTTGAGAATTAATCGAGTAACTGCCTCATTGTCTCCTACAGAGCATACTTTATGTGGTCCTTCTCTTTGGAAATGGTTAACACTACACCGCCTTGTACTATAAAAGCATAGATGGTTACCACCATTTCAACATATTCACTTTACTGCCACCTTAACACATTCTCTTTAACTTTTTGTTTTTCCACTTGAAACTCAAATATTTGTGTTATTCAAAATTTTAATGTTTAATAAATTAAACATTGCTTTACTAAGCACTTTGACTCTTATAATAATGTTTCTCAAAGTTAAAAGACTCAAATTCACACAAATATTTCAGGATCAGAAGAGAAATTTTGAGGTCTAAAATGGGCCTCTTAAGGAAATTATAAAATAATAGTGGAAATAATAAAACAAGATTATATTACATCATCAAATTTTAGAGGGAAAAAAGAAAACACTATTTTTTCAACTTATCTCCCTATGGGTTTACTCAAATTTCGATCAAGAACACTCATTGGATGCATAATTTGATTCTTGATCCAAGGAGTACCCATGTTGCATACTTTTGATCGACCCTTCTACACACAAAATGAGAAATACATAGAAAACGTGATTGAAATCACATTTTTTTAAATATTTTTCTCATTTTTTGTGTAGAAGGGTCCATCGAAAGTATGCAACATCGGTACTCCTTGGATGAGGAATTAAATTTTGCATCCAATGAGTACCCTCGCTTGGAATTTAAGTAAAATCTTAGGGAGATAAGTTGAAAATGTTGTTTTATTATTTTATTGTTTCTAAATTTTAATTTTTTAACTCGAAAAATGTTGAATCATTCCCCATGGTTGAAATTATCATCTTGAATCCTATTGGTTGTTATAAATTTTATTTTGGTTGTACATTTTAGACCTTCAAATTTCTCTAATGCATTGTTTTTCAGCAGTTAGGTGTTGGAAAATGATTATCCAATGCTCTTGTAGGCACTGGAAAATGATTTTTCAGGGAATACAGGAAGTGCTGGAATATAATTTTCCAGTGCTTCCTATATATGAAGCTACATATTTTTCCTTACTCATGGGATGTGAAGCTACATATTTGGGTCTTGTTGGAATTCCTTGTTTCATATTTCACATTGAAATAATCAATTTCCATTAGGGTATTTCATGATAGTGATATCACTTCCACATATGGGCTAGGAATTCCAAGGAGATTTCTCTTATACATAATTATGCCATGTTTTTGCTACATAGAGGAATTATTCAATGATGTTGAGGAATACTAGACCGCTCATCTATCTCCACCCATGGAAATGATGTAATAAATAATTACACCCTTATGACAAGTAGTAGAAGTAACATTTGATTCATATTACTCCTATTATATTATGAGGCCTATATTCCCTAGGACCATTTAGGTGATGCTCAAATTCTCACATGATGCACTATAAAAAGTATGCTTGAAAAATCCATCTAATGCACCACACACTTCTTGGTAGTTGGAATTTGAAGACAATGTTAATTATCATGACCAAGTTGAGAAAAAAAAGTCCCATGCATGACATGCCATTGATACAAGAGTGTTCAAATAGGTTGTATGAGTAGGTGATGAGACTCCTAGATGAAATGGTGTGGTTGCATTAAATAGCAGAGATTTCTAGAAAAGGGAAAGATCACAAAGTTATAAAATGCCAATCTATGATACCACTGTTGAGAAACGGGAATAAATTCATCATTGAATAATTCTCATTAGCTCATATCATGGATATACAAACTACAATTTAGACCAGGCCCGCCACTAAAGTGGTGACCATTAGTTTAATCTTCCAAGAGATATGAATGACTCTTTCTATTCACCTATGACTCTTCATATATCTTGTATCCTAATAATACAAAAATATTTACATTATACCTCAACCCATAAAGATTAGGTTTCTAATACTAAGAAGAAAAGAGCAATGCATTATCGTCATCTTGTAGTTATATTTTACTATATTGAGTTTCTTAGAGTTCATGTAGTGTTGATTATGTAGCTTGTAGTTTTTTTTTAGCTTCTTTTATTTTAATTCTCATCTTATTTCAATTTTCTAAATACTATTTTAATAATATTAAAGTTTAACTTTTAAAAAAACTGCACAAAAAATATTTTGAAATAATACAAAATGTTCCAATCAAATATCAATGCCAATTTAGAGAGAAAATTCATGTAATGAGGTCTTTTCACTCTTTTAAACATATTATTGACATAAAAACTCTATATGTGGTTTGTTGGCTTGAGGGGTCTTGCCCCAGGTTCGGATTTATTGTACAACCAACAAACCCTCCAACTATTGGCCCTTTCAGAAATTATTTTCTTGCGCAAACCAAAGTCTCACCCGAAGCAATATCGGGGGGTGATAGAACCAAGTTTCCTCGCCCTAAGGAATAATTTAATGTAGTGGCCCTAAACAGACTGATAAGATAACTATAACAAATAATATACAGATGTGCGCATCAAAAGATCAACAAATCAAACCTTTTGTAGATTATCCTAAATTTTTTTAATATATATTCATGCATAGTAAAAATATATATTTCAATCAAATCTATTCATCAACTAATATTCACGCATAATGTACTTCATTCATTCGTGCAGATTCAATTAACCATTAACATAAGTAAATATGAAATAACAAAATAGATTTAGATCTTAACACGATTAACCAATAAATAGCACATCAATCGCATAACAATCTAGATTTCACCAAATTAGTCTTATTTATTAAGAGATCTAACAGTTTCAGTACATTATGTCCTTCAATTCAACCTATCCTTCCATGCACACAACCAACAGATTTCACACACAGCTAGGACTTAGGTCTCTGCGCACACAACCAAGAAGAGCCTTTCTACCTAAAAACCCAGGCTTAGATCAAAATCTTACAAAACATTCATATGCCATTATTCATTGTCTCTACTCGACTTGATCTATCCATATTTATAATAAACTTAGATGTGCAGATACCATGGTCTCAAACCATGGTTTGAGACTCATTGTTATAGGTCAATTTGGGCATCACTCCAAAAACCCATATCAATATCAATTAGGGTCTATCATACTCTAAATCAATTACTAAATTCCCTAAACAAGTCATCCCATTGATGGTTTTCTTCCATGAAAGTTTCACTACTTAGATGCCAGTTTAAGTGCCCCATTAAGCCATCGACGCACCCTTAGACTGTAGTAAAATCTTTGTAGAGCATCTACTCCCATGAAAAATTGCATTGCATAGGATCTAGGCTCACTTTACAGTGTGTTGGTTGACTTAGAGCGAATTTTTCATAGGATTTTGGGAATCTTCCCACCCTCTAATGGCTTCTAGAAGTTCTAGTTATTGCACCATCTAATAACTTCAAATATGGACACCATGGAGCCATTGAAACTCTTATCCTCCTATTCCCATGAACATGGAAACATCTTCATCCATTTTTGGAGAAGCCATTCAATGATTCATTAATGTCAAAATATCTTCATCTACTTATAAATTGAGCACTGATCATAGTGCACCAGAGAGCAAGAATTTGAATTAGTATATTTATGCTGGTGAGATCATAGGTATTGGAGGTATTGTCTGGATTTAATGTTATGTTGTTGGAGTGATGTTGCTGGTTTGATGAGGATGGGACTAACGCTAGAGCGAGTTGACATCAAATCAATCCAATTGGTTGTAACTTCTCCTTCTACTTCATAATAAAGAGATTTGTTCCTTTTCTAATACATGTGTCCATCATGTTATATGTGTATTTTCAAATGCAATCGATTGAATTTGTTTAACATGAATATATCATATTCCTTTATGTCGTTTTTTCTGTCTTTTGTTTGCCATTGCAAGTACTAATCAAGTGAGTTCGGTTCGATTGAAAGTGACATAAGTGACAAAAGGGAGACGAGGAGTAGCGAAATATTACAAGTAAGAATTATTCTCTCACATCTTCATTTTAAGGAAAAGGTCAAATATCTTTCTTCTGTTGTTCTAAGTGCGACCACCACACTTAGGGAAAACATTTCTATCCATAGTTTTGATTTCCGTAGAATAAATTGGTGACCATACTGGGGATCGAAGGATCATCCCTGGTGCTTTTGTCCTTGTTTATCATCCTTTATTATATTTTACTTGCTTTATTTAAGTCATTTGAATATGTTTTAGTGAAAGAAGTGAGTTGATTTCTTTTTTATAGTTTCCTCTGGCACCAATGCACTATTGGTCTTGACACAGTGCTCTGCATAGCACCGTTGGCTTAGAGATAGTGCTCTGCAATGCATTGTATCCCACTGAAGGTTGCGTTGCTCCTATGATCAACCAAAAATCATCATATTTTTGTCTTTTGTCATTCATTTCAGTGTCTTGTTTGCTGTATTTTCAAGTGTTTGATTGCCTCTACTATTCTTGCCTCACTTTGGATATTTGTTTCATCAATGTTTCTTTTTGTTTTCTTTATCATTTTCAAATAGCTCCAAAATTTAAAATTTTACATTTGATCAGTTCTTTATTTTCGAAAAGAGGAATTTTTGTTTCAGTCTTTGTTTCTCTGGAAAGTATTGATTAATTATTTGTGCATCATAGTTTATTTTTCATTCATCTAAACTTAAAAGATATTAAAAAGAAAAACATGCATTTGCATATAGGGATTGTGAGTGTTGCATAGGAATAGTTAGGGAATTTTCATTTATATGTGCTCATTTTTTATTGCCTACAATATGATTTCTCTATCCCTTGTAACTAAGATTTTCATTGTAGAAAATTGAATCGAAATGAATGTTTATCATCTTTATTGCATTCTAGGAATGTCAAATACATCATGTGGTGAACCTGAAAGGAAAACTTATAAGAAAAATGAACTCAATATTTTTGAATTAACCTAAGGGAGCATTGTCACTTAATGATAACATTTAAAGGTCTAGGCTAGAGACGTTTTCTAGCATTGTAAAACATAGTAGTTGTTGTTAATTGTCTGTGATACATTCCGAGTGTGACACCTCATTCCACGTACATAATTATATCAGAGCTCGTCCATGTAACTTTGGGTATATCGGGCAGTGTTCCAGTACGAAAAGTATAAGGGGATGCTCTCACTATGCGGTTTCACATTATATAGGGTTAATACGGATTGGGCCTCCACGTACTATCGAGTATATTTGGGAGGGTAACATTAGGTTTCTTACTAGCCATAGGTAACTGAGTCGGCCGCTTTGTACACTGTGATACACCGAACACAACATTTGGGGAGATTTCCTGCACGTACATAAGTCCTTGTTTTCTAGGGTGGTATATTACAGTTCACAGTTGCTTGGTAAACCTTTTGCCTAGAATTACCATTTTGTTTATTTATTTTTGTATTAAAATCAATCAGAAATTGTGTAAGAAATCAGCCCTTTCCCCATTGTTCGCATAGGACAACAAATAAACCACCTTTACTGTGAGAAGCTACACTGAGTAGGCGAAGGCGAGCTCGTCCTACCGAGTCTGGTACCTTTGGAACCTTTGGTGCTACATCTTCATCTAATATACTAGAATCATATGATCCTTTGAGTACCGAGTCTTGAGTTGTTTAAACCGATCCCAGTTTATCTGCTATTATCGAGACAAAACCCTCACAATTACCATAGGACACTGGAATTCAATCCAGTAAAACGGTAAATCCAGAACCCAAAGTTGTTCAACTAGAATTTGATCCAGAGCCTATTGTTCTTTTATCAGAACATATTGATCTCGATGTTGAACACCAAGAAGTTTTTCCTGTGAAACCATCTCATCCTCAGTCATCTCTAACCATTGAGTCTTCCTCTTTACTGCAGATTTTACAACATGAATTTTTTCTCGGGCCTGACGGTGAAGTACTTCCACCTGGTTTGATTTCAATAGAAGAAGAACCTTGGGAAGGGACAACCCCTTAAAATCCAACTCATTTTGGGTTGGAGCTTCATTTTTATCCATCTTTTCCTCGTTTTACCTACTCTTCTCCTATTTATCCTACTTAATCTCAAGTTCCCATAGATTATTTAGAGTATTTCCTGGGTTATTTAACCATGGTCGAGACAACATCCTAGACTGTATCATCTATTACAGTTGTGACAAAATCTATTGTTGCTTCATATTCAATGTTTTCTACGACACCTGAGTCTCATATTTATGGTGGTCCGTCCATCCCACTGGGTTACCAAGCTTTAAATGGAACCTACTCTAGTGTCTCCTCTAATCCATGGACTTCACCCATGTCATCACCTGGAATTTTATCTGGTTCATCTCTTACGAAAACTGGACGACCTGATCCTTTATTGACATCATCAAATCAATATCAGGCTGGTCCATCCAATTACCATCCATCTTATCCAGTATCTGCTGGAATCCCATCATATGAAAGTTAGTATGTTAAATATCCTTATACTCCATATGTTGGGGGGCAAGAGATTTTCAGGCCATATGGAAATACTCCTTTGTTTCTAGGTCAATCTTATGTTGGAATGCCTTTTTATCAATGGAAGCGTACCTTGCTTGTTCAGCCGCAAACTGTAGAAAATTGAATAATATCTGAATTATTCACCAAGATTATCCTGATTACACACTATTTGAGCTTCATGCATAATACATAACCTCTTCTACCATTGATCATCAATTTGCGGAATTAGAAGCAGTCGCATGCGCACATTAAAACATAATCAAGTACACATATAACAAAGTATGTAATGGGGAAATATTACAGCTGGAAACCCCCAAATATCTGTATATTATAATGATAGAGAAAATGTAACAATCATAGTACAATACTCCTCACAAGTACTCAGTACTATCTCCAATAGTTACACACAAACTAGCTCAGATCTGAACAAGTCACAGGTTCAAATCTCCTCCACTATTTTCCTGCCTCTACGGCGCAATCCAAGATGAGAATGAATGAGATCTAAGTTTGAATCCCCTTGGCTTGTACTGCGCAATCCTCATTGGCAATCTCAATCATTGTGTGTGAAAATCTCATGCACAAGTATAGTCACAATTGATAGCCACACTCACCCTTTCACCCACCTCTAACACTGGTCTCCACTAAACTGTCCATGCATTGCAGTTAACTGATGTGTTCTTTAGTTGATTTATGAGTTAATAATTAGTGAATTAATTAATAATTAATTCACACCACTCATCACTAGTGTATTTATCATTTAGACTAAATACAACTAGTTCAACTAAGTTAAACCGAACACAACTCCAC
This sequence comes from Pinus albicaulis, assembly GCA_034641835.2. Lineage (NCBI taxonomy): Eukaryota > Viridiplantae > Streptophyta > Pinopsida > Pinales > Pinaceae > Pinus > Pinus albicaulis. The sequence continues at coordinate 915,226,824 of CM076583.1, read as the reverse complement.
CAACTGTCTCATCAACTCCACCAAACTCTGCCACATGAGTTCTAACTGAAGTCAACCATGCAATAGCTCAACTAACCCTTAGGAAAAGAGTATTTCCTTCTGTCAGCTGCATGTGCCACATCCAAGCATCAAACTAAAGTGCTCCAAGAGGATAAGATAATGTTTATAGTCCAAATATTATTAAGGGCTAATAATATTTGACTAATCTATTTTTAGACTGGCAGTCTAAAAATAGACTTCGCCCAATGTCTAAAAATAGAGGTTCATCTATTTTTACCAACTTGACCAATCGTCCATAAATAGCATCCTGCAACTCATAGACCATGATCCATATGTCTAAAAATAGACATAGTCTAAAAATAGACTTTGCGACAAAAATCACCTATGTGGTCCCCACCTAGTTTAGGTGATCACTTTCCAACTAAGATCAGGAAAGATGTTTCAGGATGCCTCCTTCACTGTTTCTTGTTGCAATCTTCAACACTCCCTCTCAACAAGAAATGACTGTCTTTGCATGCGACATGCAACTCCATGCATTCGCCCTGCAACCTTCACAAGCACCATGCAACTCCATGCATCTGCTCTGCAACTCCTCTGAAACTGAATAGGCTCCAAACAACTCAATCAGTCTGATGCATCTATCATCAAAGTCTTCGACTTCTGCTGGTACCAACTGCACATGTCATCAGGAACCACTGCGCTATTGAACTCTTGCACCCATGCACTCTGCACTTGCTGTCAACTCTGATCCGCGCTCCAGTATCCGACACTGTCACTTTGATCTGCCTGCATCAATCCAACTGATCATGCTACTGCTGCACTGTGGGCACCTCGTAGCCAGGTTCAATTCATGAGATCCACACCATCTCCATGAATCCTGCCCAGAAATCTCCTCTTGGGATTATTCATGCATGTCGCCCCACCTCTCACCTGGTGGTATAGCTGCATGCACTCCCTCTGACCATCTGGCATGAAATTTCTCTGCATGAGTGGTTTCTTCCACTCCATGATCCTCATATTGTGGCTACTCCACATCCTGAGGTTCACTATTACCTGCATGCAAAACTTTCTCCCTCTCAAGCATCAACTGCATGTCTTTCTTGTACTTCTTAATAGTAGGAAGCTCCGTAGACATCCCATCTACTTCAAGTCTGTAGAGATTCTTTGCTCGAATCCCAACCTTCTTGACTTGTCCTGTTTCCTTGTGCTGAAGGAAAACTTTTCCTTCACTGAAGACAACTTCATACCCTTTATCCTCTAAAATTGTGACTGAGATCAAATTCTTCTTTAAACCTGGAACATGCACTACATCTTGTAAAAGAATTAGTTTACCTGACTCCCTATGAAAGGTTATGGTACCAATGCCAGTCACATTGTATCGTCCATTGTCACCCAACTCAACATGCAACTGGAGATCTTTCTCCACCAAGTCGCTGAAAAGATTCACATCTCCCGTCATGGGAAAGGAAGCGCCAATATCAAAATACCACCCTGATCCCAATGCATTAGACACCATGCATGCTATCAATGAGAAGTCTAGCTCAAATTGTGAGGCAAGAGCCTCACCAGCTGCAACTCCAGCAGCCTGCTTGTTCTTCTTCTTCTGTGGACAATTCGTGGCGTAATGTCCATGATCGTGACAGTGAAAACACTTCACTTTGGACATGTCACGCTCTTTACCATCCGCACCGGATTGAGAAGCATTCTTCTTGCCCTTCCCCTTCCTTGCTTTGGCAGCCAAAGTGAAATCTTCTTCATCAGACGCCTTTGATGAAGATCCATCCCTGGTACTCCGCCTTATCTCCTCTTGCACAAGATCCGACCAAAGTCGCTCCCATCTTGGCAATTTCTCCCGACCATTGACAGAGTCTTGATAGGAGTGCCAACTCTTCGGAAGCCCAAGGAGAGCCAAGCTCACCAAGTCTTCTTCATCCACACTAACTCCTACACTCCCAAGCTCATCCCTGTAGTGGACAAACTTTGTCAAGTATACCGGAATAGTGTCATTCTTCTCCATATTTATTTTCCTGAGTTTATCCTTGAGCGCCAAATTCCTCTGGTTGCTCTTGCTTTGGAATAAATCTATCAACACTTTCCACATAAAGTATGGACAAGCCTTACCATGCGGGCTGGGTACTATGTGATCCTTCACGCCCTCCAATAGAATCCTTCGACACCTTGTTGTCTTCTTTTGCCAAGCCTCAACTTGAGCAGCATCAGTAGGCTTTGGGACTTCAGCATCTATGAAATCCTTCAACCCGTTGTCATCTAACACCACCTCCATCCTGTCCTTCCATGCAATATAATTCGAGCTACCCTTAAGGGCATACTCCAATCGCAATCCGTTGAAAGACATTTTGAATTCAACACCAAGAAAACACTACTACAAATTCGAATTCCACCAGCTCAAAACTCAACCACTTCTGATCTGTGAGAAAAAATTATTTCTAGCACAGAGATCTACTGTAGGGGAATTTACTGGATATATCACCTTTCAAAGAAAGGATGGATCCAGAGGCTACCTGGCCCGCTTACAGACTCTGTCTACCGAAATAAATTGTAATCACTGTAATAGATCCGATGAACAATTTCGCTCTGATACCATGTAGAAAATTGAATAATAGCTGAATAATTCACCAAGATTATCCTGATTACACACTATTTTAGATTCATGCATAATACATAACCTCTTCTACCATTGATCATCAATTTGCGGAATTAGAAGCAGTCGCATGTGCACATTAAAACATAATCAAGCACACATATAACACAATATGTAATGGGGAAAGCTAACATTTAAGCCAACTATGTATATTATAATGATAGAGAACATGTAACAATCATGATGCAATGCTCCTTACAGAGTATAGATGTCTCCAATTGTTACACACAAACTAGCTCAGATATAGAACAAGTCACAAGTTCAAATCTCCTCCACAAGTCTGCCTGCCTCTACTGCGCAATCCAAGATGAGAATGAATGAGATCCAAGTTCGAATCCCCTTGGCTTGTACTGCGCAATCCTCATTGGAAATCTCAATCAATGTGTGTGAAAATCTCATGCACAAGTATAGTCACAACTGATAGCCACACTCACCCTTTCACCCACCTCTAACACTGGTCTCCACTGAACTGTCCATGCATTGCAGTTAATTGATGTGTTCTTTAGTTGATTTATGAGTTAATAATTAGTGAATTAATTAATAATTAATTCACACCACTCATCACTAGTGTATTTGTCAGTTAGACTAAATACAACTAGTTCAACTAAGTTAAATAGAACACAACTCCACCAACTGTCTCATCAACTCCACCAAACTCTGCCACATGAGTTCTAACTGAAGTCAACCATGCAATAGCTCAACTAACCCATAGGAAAAGCGTATTTCCTTCTGTCAGCTGCATGTGCCACATCCAAGCATCAAACTGAAGTGCTCCAAGAGGATAAGATAGTGTTTATAGTCCAAATATTATTAAGGGCTAATAATATTTGACTGATCTATTTTTAGACTGGCAGTCTAAAAATAGACTTCGCCCAATGTCTAAAAATAGAGGTCCATCTATTTTTACCAACTTGATCAATCATCCATAAATAGCATCCTGCAACTCATAGACCATGATCCATATGTCTAAAAATAGACGTAGTCTAAAAATAGACTTTGCGACAAAAATCATCTGTGTTGTCCCCACCTAGTTTAGGTGATCACTTTCCAACTAAGATCAGGAAAGATGTTTCAGGATGCCTCCTTCACTGTTTCTTGTTGCAATCTTCAACACAAACGATTGTGTATTAATATCACCCAGTTCAACTTGTTCCATCTGTGCCTACTATGCTTGTTATTACTTCTTTGGTTGTTTCCCAGTCTGCTCAAGCGAGTCCTTCAACCCCAAACCCTGAAGTTTCGGGTCTACAAAATTCGTCTTCCCAGGCTGGTATTCAACAACCATTTGTATCGGGAATTTCACAACCAAAGGCTATTTTACCTTTGTTACAGGCTTCTACTAGTCCTATCTATTCACAACCTGGTCCAAATTATCCTGGCAGGCAACAGTATTATCAAATCCCATGGTAGCCACTACAATCATTCCAATAGTTTCAAGCTTATCTAGGTCCTGGTCAATAAGCCTATCAAGGGTGTGGTCAACAATTTTACCTCTATCTGTGTTACCAAAAACATAATTTTGGGTGTGGAGCTTTATTATCTTCTTTATTTTGTATCATAGCGTTGGACCATTGTTCTTAATTGGGCGGCAACGCCACCTGTAATTAAACGCTACCCGAGGGGGTCCACAGGTGGCGACTGTGACTTTATGGAGCTCCCCCTGGTGGGGGTTTTCAGGGGCAGCACCCCCGAAGCTAAAAACATATGTAAAATGGCCTTGTAAACGTATTTTAATTTCTACTCAATTTGAGCCGTTCATTAGGTAGATGATCTGACGGTAGAAGTTATGTTTAATTTAGGGATTTTTTTTCCCCTAGAAATCAACCCCTGATTTTGTATGAGGGTATTGTATTGCGGCTATGTATTGTATGTGTATTCTCAGAGCAAGAAATAGATAAGGAGATTGTGAGAGAGAACAAAGGCTATTACAACATATCTTCTGTAGGTTGTGTCTCTTCATTTTGCTGGATAATAGAAAGGAAGGATTGGATGTTCGAGGTGGACATATCCCAAAATTAGTGAACCACGTATATTTGTGTCTCTCTGGTTTTATGTGTTTTCTGTGTTTGTGTTTGCCACATATTTTATGTGTTTCATTGCTCTCTAATATATAATTTTCTAACACATAATCCTTATGTTGGTGCACAATGACCTATTGCCTAGGCAATTCCATCTTACCCTAGTTACGCTCAACTTGACCTAAATCGACAATTTCCATTTGTTGCAACATTAGAGTTACCTGATTTAAACTAGCTCACTAATGACCCCATTCATTATTTACCTTGGTCGGTGGTGATTCCTCATAAATTACCCTCTAATATTCTGAAATTCAACGGAAATTCTGGAGAAGATCTTTCTATGAATGTTATGAATTATCATTTATGGTGTTCATCAAACTCCTTGAATGATAATTCTGTTAGACTCCATATTTTCCAGTGAACGCTTACTGGTCCAATTGAAAAGTGGTATATTGAATTACCATGAGCTTATTTCGATAACTTTACAGCTTTAGCCACTACTTTTCTAACCCACTTCAAGTTAACCATCATATATGAAATTGGAATGGAAATTTTCACAAGCTTTAAACAGACCACTGCTACTCATATATCAGATCATATACATGAGTGGCATCGTCATCGTCGAATGGTTAAAACATTTGTTCCTGATCAGATTTTAGCTGAGTGGTTTATAAAATCCTTATTTCCATCTATCAGTGAGGATGTGGCCAAAGGCACTGTTGTCACTGAAGAGAAAGTAATTAATCATGCCCAATATCTAGATTTGATTTATACTTAAATTGGCACACTCTATGAAAAGATTCTGAATGCACCACAACCAAATTTGTTTGTTCCTCCTTCTCCATCTATTAAGGACATTCATGATGGCGATGGTGTTATTGGTTCTGCTGGCACTCCATCACCAATTTGACCATCTGGTTCTACACTTTTTGTTTCAAATCAAAACCATATTTCATATAATATTGCGTCTTATTTTGAAATACATGCCATGTCATATGACAAGGGAAAAAGTGACAAGAAACCCAGAAGTAAGAAGAAGGGGAAAGATAAGAAGAAATAAATTCATCCCCGTAGGAAAAATCATCTGATTCATCCGGTTCTTCTCGAAACCTCGTTACTCTTGCTTGATATGTAATGAGGAGAATTTTGCTCATGATTTTCCTCACCTCTCAGAAGTCTCGAAGCTTCTTAAGACTTTTTCCGCATTCGTAGTGTTGACAAATCATTTTCTGAACCCGGAAACACATATGGTTGCTACATATCCTGCTTCTAGTTCGTAGGTGCTTATGCTATCCGCCACTAAGCCAAAAAATGATGTTTTGGTGCCTACACAAAGTAAAAATTATAGTAATCCGCTTTCATCATCGAATGGTCAAGCTACAAATCAACCTACTACTTTAACTTCAACTTCATCTGATTCAACTCTACCACCTATTATTCATGAGTTAACAATAAATCGACTGAAGGGAGTCATTCATAAATTGACTTTGAACCCTTGAGCTCGTGCAGGTCAAAATTATAACGTAGTCGAAGATATCTCTTAGTCACCTTCCGTTATGTCAACACTTGAGGTTCTTTAGAATTTTCCCTCCTAAAAGCAAGCTTTGTTGTTAGTGATTGGTGGAATCGATCCGACGGATTCTAATCTTGTAGTCTTTAATCATGCAGGCTATGTGCCACAATTACCAGCACAATTATCATTTTTTATTCAAGTACATGTCCTGAATCGCCTCATTTATCGGACTATAATTGATGAAGGAACATCTACTTGTATCATGTCTATGAGTTTCTATAAGTCACTTGGCTTGTCAACTTTATCACAATCACCTATGACATTGAAATCTTTTGACGATCGTACATATAAGTCTTGTGGAATTCTTAGTAAGCTGCAAGTTGAACTAGGGGGGGGGGATTACTATTGAAGTTGAGGTCATTGACGGACCCCTTGAATATAATATATTACTTGGAAGACCATGGGTTTATGCTATGGTTGCAGTTGTATCTACTTACTTTTGTATGGTCGTCTTCCCCCATAAGGGAAGCATCACAGTCATCGATCAAATTGTATTCTTCACCTTTGGTTCCCAGGAAACTGGAAGCGTTTTGTTTATTCACAGACCCCTGCCATCTCTTCATAACATTGTTGTAGGACTCTTCAAATATTCTTCCCTAATGGGAACCTTTTAATCACTATCGCTTGCGACATCGGCAGAACTCGCAAAAATGGAAACCTGCAATATGATACCTTCCACTTCATCTGATTTATGGAAGATTCCAAATTATTCTAAAATATATAGGCTAGGTATATTGAGGATAGTTCCTTTTACTGTGTCAACCTCATTAAAAAATGAATTAGTTCATCTTGAGGATACTTCCTTTTACTATGTCAACCTCGTTAAAAAATGAATCATTTCATATTGAGGATAGTTCTTTTACTATGTCAACCTCGTTTCAAAATGAATCAGTTCATCTATGAGGATAGTTTTTTTACTGTGTCAACCTTGTTAAAAAATGAATTATATTTCCTTGAGGATAGTTATTTTACTGTATCAACCTCATTAAAAAATCAATCAGGTCTTGAGGATAGTTCTCTTACTGTGTCAACCTCGCTAAAAAATGAATCGCGTCTTGTGGATAGTTCTTTTACTGTGTCAAATTTGTTTAAAAAATGAATCAGGTGTTGAGGATAGTTATTTTACTGTGTCAAGATTGTTGAAAAATGATTTTGGGCATGAGGATGGTTCTTTTACTGTGTCAAACTCGTTAAAAAATGAATCAGGTCTTGAGGATAGTTATTTTACTGTGGCAACCTCGTTAAAAAATGAATTAGGTGTTGAGGATAGTTCTTTTACTGTGTCAACCTCGTTAGAAATTGAATAAGGTGTTGAGGATAGCTATTTTATTGTGTCAACCTTGTTAAAAAATGAATCGGGTCTTAAGGATAGTTCTTTTACTGTGTCAACCTCGTTAAAAAATTAATTAGGTCATGAGGATGGTTCTTTTACTATGTCAACTTCATTAAAAAATGAAGCAAGTTTCATGAGCATAGTTCTTTTCCTGTTTCAAACTCATTAAAAAGTGAAACAAATCCTCTCCTAATTAATTCGAGTCTTTAATATAATCTTGTAAATGAGTCTTCATTCAATCCACCTATTAGTAACTAGTAGTCTACTTAGGTGAATGAAATAAATCTCGGGGGGCATTAAACTTATTTCAAGCATGGTTTTCTATGTTTCAAGCTTGTGTAAAATGAAACCACTTTCAAGCATGATTTTTCCTTTGTTTCAAGCTTGTGTAAAAATGAAACAAACCTATTTCAAGCACAATTTTATCTGTTTGAAGCTTGTGTAAAAATGAAACTACTATAATGCATAATTTTTCCTATGTTTCAAGCTTGTATAAAAATGAAACCTATCTCAAGTCCATTTCAGTATTATTTGGAAGCCTCATTAAACTCATGAAAATACTGATATTCTTTTGCTGTCTTTCATGCTCGTAAAACACATGAAAATGCCGAGTTCTTTCCACCTTTTCCTACTCGTAAATTAAATTGAACGTCGGCCACAAAGCACATTATTATCTCTTTTTCGAGATCTGTTAAACACAAAAAAGGAACCCCCCTTGAGTTCTCTTTTAGCTCTTTTCATACTCCCAAAACATGATAATATTTCTGAGCACTTGTCCTTTCGAGCTTGTAAAAGGAATTGAAATGAAATCTACTCAGTATAATTTTAACCCTTTTCCGGATCGAGATATATTATTTTACGAAAAAACAAAAACCCTAGTCGAACATGGCTAAGAGGTTCTCTCAGGTATTATTTTATGCATTTTCAAATCTGAGGGACAATGTTACGAAACATAACTTGTGTATTTTTCTTTTTGTCCCTTTTTCAAACTCTCTAAACATGAAAAGGATTGAATGTTCACTATCGTTGGACTCGTTAAAACATAGCGATGGACTTGTCCATCATGACAAGATCAAGTTTCACCTTCGTTAGACTCATTAAAACATCACATAGTGATGGATTAACCCAAAGGGTGGAATTATACATGAAGCATATTTTGTCCTCCTCAAGCTTGTTAAAAAATAAAGAGGTATTGGTCAGCATTGACTGGGAAAAATTGGAAAGGGATAAATCACTTTATGGTAGCAAGTCTCTCCTGAACATGACACTTTTTCGCTTCATCTCCATGGATTTTGGGTTGGGTTATCTGCTTGATGGTCTATCATAACTATGGTCTATCACACCATCCATCACTTTGGTTTGGGGTCAATGCTTCCAACTCATTCATTGTTGCCGATATGTTCAAGAGAAGTCATTCAGTTATTCCTCATCCTTTGCAATACTCATAAACCTTCATTTCATGATTTCCATCCCTAAACATTGCTTCATCTGTATGTAAAATCATTACTCCCATTTCATGTTGTTGATGGGGGATACATCAAGGCCCTCCTACGATGAGTTGCTTCCTGTCAACATCAGCTCATCATCTAAGAAGTTGAATTAGAAACAACCTTTCAGTACCTTGGAGCTTGCATACATCAATGCCAAGTTTCTCACTTTCGCCGATAGGTTGACATCACAGGCATTCGACCAAAAGACTTTGTATGGTGTTCGACATCAAATAATCTATTCACACCATGTAGAACGTACTGTAGTACCTTGAGAGAATTATCATCAACGGTGGTTTATGCCGCATCTGTTAACGACTTACATCATTGGCTGGTAATCAGATGGTGTCTTACCATGTTCAAAATCAGATCATATATTCGCATGGTTAGACTTATACTTAAATGATTGAGTCAACGAGATAGGAGACCCCAGTTCTAGTTTCATCCATTTAGGTTGCGATTTTAAGAGTAGTAGCACATCATCCATACGATGGTCTTTACATAGATGGTCATCCGATCATGGGTATATATCTGTAGAGGAATTTCTTATGTTATGATAGTTTATGTGCTGAGTATGGGTATGTCTCCCTCAGAAATTCATGTCTAATATAAAAAGATATCATGATGAATGTATTGTAATTGATGCAGGTCATTGTCTGCTTTAAATCCTACTCATCACATCTTAAAGCATATCAATCAACATTATCACTTTTGACTTCATGCTTTAGGGGGCAGTTGTTACAATTCAATTTTGGCATCACTCCAAAAACCTAGATCAGTATCAATTAGGGTCTATCATACTCTAAATCAGTTGCTACATGCCCTAAACAAGTTATCCCATTGATGGTTTTCTTCCATGAAAGTTTCACTGCTCAGATGCGAGTTGAAGTGCCCCATTGACCCATCAAAACACCCCTAGACTGTATTAAAATCTTTGCAAAGCATATATTCCCATGAAAAGCTGTGTTAGATAGGATGTAGGCTCAAAATTTCATTTAAATCATCTTCTGTTAAAGTGAGGTCCACGACGCCAGCTAATTTCGACCCTTTTCTCTGTTTACGCAGACCTCCTATGGCCTAAGAGCAGCACTTAGTCCCCTTGGTGGTCTATGTTTCATTTTCCTTAGCACCTACACCATTATTTTCAGGTTATGTCTCTTTCTCTAAGTCAATTTTTTCACCTGTCCTCGTTAGCTCAGGCTCAGCTTCAACATCTTTGACACTTTTTTGCATTTCTTTTGTGGTTTTGGGCTTCGTTGGAGTCTTCATAATTAATGATGATGCACCCTAGTGGTGTGCTACTCTAACCACGTAGGAGGGCACTCTATCGTGATGTGCACTAGGTCATATTCAAGGACCAAGTATGTCGAATCATACCATACGCCTTCTACAATTCCCTTTGCGCAGATATGTACATTATGGAATGTCGCCTTGAAATCTGCAATCAAATTATATTGTTAATATAAGGTTGGGGACAACCTTGGCTTGGAATGAATTTCTTGAGATAGAATGGAGTCAAAAAGCACCCATAAAATCTTGTTTTTGATGAATCTTGCCGGAATGTTGGAGTTCCACAATGTTTCACAATGTGTGGCTTCACACATGTATGGCTCTATTTCTGGGAATTGCATTTCTTTGGGGGTATTCCACCTGATGAGCACAATGATGAGTATCAACCAAGCATAATAGAAGTGTTTCCCCTCCTCCTGTGCCTCACACACATTTTCTAGAAACTCGGTGCTTAAATATTGTCCTGAGTTATACTGGACACCCTTCTCACGCTGCCTAGCGAGCACAATAACATGTGTTGGGACTTCCTTCGGCCTGCACTTCCTCATAATTTTGTAGGCATGGAAAATGGTTCCAAATTGAACTGCAGGGTCACTTATCGCTGACAACGAAGCCTCGAGTGTTTTGCAACACCTTATAATATTTATTTACCTTGTCAGCAACCTTCTTCTCTTGACCTTTCCCACCAAATGCTGCCACAGGGTCTACACCCCGGTCAGGAAAGCTAGTGATCCGATGGATTAGTGTGGCATCGATTGGTATGCGCTCTCCAAGCTACAAACAATAGTCATGAATCAACGGAAGCAGCTATTGAACACAAATATCATTGATCGGGTTTCACCCGAAGTGTGGGATCTACAATAGATTTAACAATCCTGATTTATGCAAGGAAAACACCTAAGGAATTGGTTCAACCTTGACTACTCCATCATCATAAAGAATTTGTTTCTAAAACATGTCGAGCGTGAGCTCAGGAAATATTTATTGATCTGAAAGGTCCCAATCCTCCATTTTGGGCAGCGGGATTTTGGTGAAAATATCTCCATCCACATGTACATTCTCCGACAGCAAAGGCTTATTGATGTAAGAACGCACTTTATCGAAGTCCTTAGGGACCTTCATTGAATATTTATGTAGTTCAACATAGGCAGGCAACCACGAGACAGGATTTGCAATCTCTACCACATATTCCTCCATTACAGTATCTGGAAACTCCACCATTAGCTTCTTTTGGCGCTCTGTTGCAGTGGAGCGCGACTTAGGTGTTTTCTCTCTACATGACTTCCGGGACCCAAAAGAATGTCCCTTCTTGGTTTGGGTCGGCGCACGGGTCTTAGCAGCCTGCGCAACAGGTTCTTCTCCTGGCATGGTGGTAGTAATGTTGGGCGATATTAAGTGACCTAAACCTCTACGACGAAACTCCTCCTCAAGCAGTGGATCAATACTATACATAGAATTTAGACAAACTTTAGAAAGCAGAGAGTTGAACTCGCAAAAATCCCACATAGAGGAAAGGGAACTAATGTGACCCCTTCGATAATATTTATAGCTTAAGTGCATCTTAAACGGTCTCTTGTGCATTAATGTAGCTCCATCAATGATAAAATGACTCCAAATCTGGCATAATCTCCGTATGAAATGCAACTTAGACGTTCCTCCAAATGGTAAGAATAATATCTTGTCTAGATTGATTGTTCCAATGACTATTTTATCACCTTTATGACCCAGTCAACCTTTACGTGTAGCTACCACGTGCACGTCACACTTGTATATGTATCTTCCATCCTTTCTACATAGATCCTAATTTTCGGCCATATAGTCATTTGGTGCGCTTAGGGAGAGGGTCATCCCTATAAGGCTTCAATCAACTTCCATTGACATACCTAGGAATATTTTCTTTGCTAAGTGTTTCCAGGCTCATCTCACCTCCATCAGTGATTTCCTTAACAACATATGGCTCGAGCCAATGCATCTTAAAATTCCCAGGGTGGTGCGCAAAATTTTTGTCATACAATAAGACCAAATCCTCTTCCTTAAAGACCTTATTTCTAATATGCCTATCATGTGAAGCTTTTTCTCATGCCTTTTTCACTTGCTGATGGAAACCTGCAATAAAGTGATCTTCTTCTAGTGTGACCAAATGCGAAAATCGTTCTTCCATAATATCCTTCTCTTCCATATTAGTGAATGTTGTAATGCGTAGAATTGGAACAATGTACTCCATTGGCATAAAACCTTCCTTCCCATACACCATTCTGAATGGTGTCTTTCCTATCAATTTCTTGCATGTGGTTCTATATGCCCAAATAAATGCATGTATGCGTACATCCCAATCATTCTGGTTAGCATTGAAATCCTTAGTGAGAACAATATCCAATATCTTATTGAAAGCTTCCACTACACCATTCTCATGTGGGTGATACAGAGTGCTCTTCTAATGATGAATATGAAATTATTATGCCATAACTTCAATAGTTTCATTCACAACGTGCATACCTTGATCACTCATCAACATTTTAGGGCACCCAAACCGAGTTAAAATGTTCTCAAAAATTATGTGAGCAATTGTGTCTGCACTACAATCCTTCACCAGGTTAGCTTCAGCCCATATGGTTACATAATCTATCGCAGTGATTATGTAACATGCACTTATCTTCTTTCTTGGAGGGTCAATAGGTCCAACAAAATCAATGGCCCATTTGTCAAAAGTTTGTAACGCCATCTATGGGTGCAAGGGAATCTCATCTTTGCACGATGGTTTTCCTATCCTTTGGAATACATCACATGTGTGGAAATGCACATATGCATCATTGCGCAACGTGGGCCACCATAAACCAACTCGTAGGATCTTCTACGCAATCACTTTCTTTTCATAATGACCTCTGACAACCCCTCCATGAGCTTCAGCTAAGATATCTCCTCTTTTAAATTCCAGTACATATCTTTCGAAGACCTCATATGCACCCATCTTGTATAGCTAACCAATAATTAGATTAAAGTTAGCTGCACTTGCAACCAACTCTTTCTTCTATTACAATATATACTCCTCGGGCACACATTCAATAGTCAAGAAATGAATGATATAAACAAAATGATCATGAACCACCTTTATAGAAAATAACTACACATCTAGTAAACCATCTTCCAATCTAGTTGGATCTTCTCCATTTTCAATGCACGATAGATGGTCCAGCCCAACATTCAGTCTCCCTAGTTTCAAAATGACTTCAAAATCATAATCTTGAAACAAAAGAAACCATCTGCAGATCTTCCCCCCCAACACAGGATTATTTACCATGTACTTCAAAGAAGAGTGGTCAGTAAACATCTTAAAGTGTCCTCCTAATAGGTAGTGGCAGAATTTTTGCAGTGCATAAACAATAGCCAATCCTTCCCTTTCTGTAGTTGAATAATTTCTCTTCGTGCTTGATATCTTCCTACTCGCAAATGAAATAGGTTGATCAATCTCCCCAGGTACTGGCTGCGCTAAAATAGCTTTGAGCGTGATGGAGGAGGCATCAATATGGACATGGAATACCTTTGAAAAATCTAGAAAGACCAATATGGGTGCAGTGACCATCTTCTCCTTCAGCAATTGAAAACTCTTTTGACATTATTCATCCCAACAGAATGACACATCCTTATTGAGAAATTTATCCATGGGTGCAGTGATCAATGCATAACCTTGAATGAACTTTCGGTAATATCCAGTATGCCCCAAAATTAAGCGCTGATGTTTGAAATTTTTAGGAACTTCCAGATTAAAAATTACTGTGATCTTCGTGGGATACACCATCAATCCTTGCTAGCAGACAATATGACCCAACAATACCTTGAATGGCACACAAAATATGCACTTCTTCAAATTAAGTGAGATATGATACTTCCTAAAAGTATCCATCATTAGGTGCAGACTTGATACATGATTTTTAAACAACTCAAAGACAATTCAATCATCAAAGTAGACTTCTAATAACTTGTGCATGTATTCCTTGAATGTAGATACTACTACGTGTGAGAATATAACAACCGCATTCTTCAACCCAAATGGCATACCTGTATACTGAAAGGATCCCCATTCCCTCACAAAGGTTGTCTTACTTCTATCTTCTGGGGCAATACTGATCTGATGATAACTAGAGAAACCATTTGTAACTGAATAAGCTTCTTGTCCTCCTACATTGTCCATGATCTCATCAGAAAATGGGGTCGAGAACATATCATGAATGTAGGCATCATTCAATTTTTGCAGATCCATGCAAATCCATATATCTCCTTTATTCTTCTTGTCTTCCACCACAATAGGACTCATCCAAGAAGACTCTTCTATTGGTTCTATAATTCCCGCAACAACCATTTTATCCAACTCTTCCTTAACTTTCTACTTATAGTTGGGATTCAATATATGTGGGTGTTGCTTCACAATTCACCCATTCATTTTCAAAGTGATCCTCGTGACCCCCATATCTACTATTATCCCTTTCAAATCAGAAAAATATGTAGGAAACATGTCCTAATACTCAGTCAATAGCTCAACAACCTTTCCCACCATATCATCATCCAAGTAATCTCCAATCTTCACTAATTTTGGTTTTTCTTCTGATCCAATGTTTACTTGTTGAATATTCATAGGCTTAGTGACATCTAAGTCTAGCGACTCCATTATTCTCAAATACCATACTTATCCTCTTAAGATTAATTATGCCATCCATATCAATAGCCCAATATAAGCCCAACAACATAGGATAAGGATCAGTATCATCCATAATATGTATGACTTCGAAATTTGCAAGCACCTTTAATCCTTTAATATCTACTACCACCTGTGAAAGTATTCCTAATGGACTGATCTTTTGCTGATTCACCATGTGTAGCTCAATAGTAGACCACTCCAACTTGGGTTCTCCCATGCGCTGCCAACACTACTTAGGTAATACATTTGCAACAAATCCTAGATCCAAAATGACCTGATCCATCTCTTAGGCACCAATTTAAGTAGTCAAGTGCATCTCTCATCTAGTCCTTATTTTTTTCTTATAGATCTTGTTGACAAACTTATGTTCCATCTGAGGCTGTTAATTTTTCGTGCAATTATCTATCAATGCTTGAAGATTCTCCATTACCCTTTTATTGCACAATAGTTTGATACAAGCTTGTAAGAATGAATTTATTTCTTCATCTACTTCGGCCACATCCATAGGTTTACTTGATGTTTATGTGCTTGCTTATGAAAATACCTTCTTTTTTTTCTCTATAAAAGTGTCTTTTTCATGCTCTAAATTGAATCCATCCTTTTTCTCAAGTGCTTTTCGGATTCAAAGATCAACATCCAACTTCTTTCCTTTATTCTCACCTATGGCTGCACCACTCCTAGTGACCACATTCACACTGGGCTCTTCTTCATGCAGCTCTGCCCTTACCATATGAATATTCTATGTTGGAGTCTGCGTTTTATTTTCCTGCATCTTAGCAATCAAAACTCGATAATTCTCAATTACATGATCAAACTACCTGAAATAGCTGCAAGACTGTTGTGTTGGATTTGGACAATCGCGTGCATAATGGCCAACATCTCCACAATTGTAGCAGATGAGTTGTCCCCTTCCTCGACTAGATCCTCCTCCTCTTCCTCGTCCTCTACTCTGGAATTCACCAAGCCCAAAAGGGGATGCTGGTGAGGTAGGTTCAACATGCATTATATATAGCTCGCCTTTTTCCATCATAAAATCAAAACTGTGACAATGTTGTTCATCATGTCCTAGTGATGAGAAAAAAATTCAAAAAGGCTACTTTAAGTCAGGCACATATTTTCTAATTCTTGGACAATGATCTATCGCATGCAGACCCATAAGCTGACAAATTTTGCACCATAATATAGGTTTTCCACTCTGCTCGGCCATGCTCTTTAGCAGGATTAGTCCTCAAACTTGTAGATAATCATTGAATACAATGCATTGATCCTTATGATGTTTGATATATTTGAATCGTATGGACCATACATCTACACACACCTCCTTTCCCTTATCTTTGTGCAGATTCTGAAGTTCCAAATGCCTCGCTTCCAACTGACTTTGAATCTGCTGGGTCCCGATCTGCACAGCTGGTATCAGCAAAGCTTCTAACTTCATTGCAATTTCTACGGCCTCATCTGTTGACTCAAAGGCTGGTGCAAATGTGGGAGCAGCATAGCAATAAACCATTCCTTGTGTTGGCTATCATTGATAATGAATCCACCGTCTCTGATATTGCGCTTCAACCTCTGATCCGTATCCCATACAGATTCATTTGGTTCTTGATGGATCTCTTTTAACTCAATGACACATTGTGAAAATCACTTCGGCCTCTTAAATTGGTCTTTTAGTGCAGCCTTCAAATCATCAATAGTGGCATTAAGATTCATTGATACATACCTTATATACCAGTCCAACGTGAAATATTGAAAAGAAGTGGCTAACTGCGCTTTCTTAACATCGCCATTGTTCTCCTATTGTGCTCTCCATACAACATTAGTGAAAAACGAAAAATTGTTCTGTATCTTCATTCCCAATGCCCAAGAAAGTAGGCAACTTCATGGACACTGCCATATCTACGCCTCATGGTGGAGGTGGGCGTGGAGGTGGAGTGGATGAATTATGAGATGACTTTGGAGTTGGAGTGGATCGGATATGAATTATGGCCAACACTCCAAGATTATTCTGACCTTGTGATACTTCTTCTTCAGAGTGTGTAGATTCTCTAGAGGTACTAGTCTATGATTCTTCGTCAATATTAGATCTATCTTTCAGAGGATTGTAAATAAACCCTTCTTCTAGATCTGCGTGGTAATTTTTTCCACTTCGCGTAGTCGGGCCTCTTTAGGACATTCACTCAATATCAGTACACAGAGTATCCTGTTCACACAATAGCATCTTAATCCACAACTTCAAAGAGCACAAGAACTTACCTATGGGACCCTTGTAAAATAGTCATTTAGCTTTAGAATAATATACAAACTGATCAATAGAAAACTCAGTTACAAATCCTCCCAAAACACGATTGATCCAATGATCTATCGTGCAGGTGATCTTATTGCTGGTCTTTTCTAACTGTTGTACCAATTATGGATTCCATTGAGTGGTTGCATTGTACTTCACAAAGGTATTAAATTCAGTCAATCGAGACAAACAATCATGAAATTCAGTCGCAAAGGAGGCAAAGAAAATCTTGTGGACTTCTGTATAAATATATTTTTGTACCTAGTCTTCAACGGAAAATTTAGAACTTCTATTCTCTTGGATTGCATACTCAAGGATCTTTTTATCAAGTCAATCTTGTAATTCATTCTGCATAGGATGCCACAACATCAGTTCTCCCTCAAAATGATCCCGATCGCGGCAATAGAACCATCTGTTGGCTTGAGGGCTCCTGACCCAGGTTCGGATTTACACAACCAACAAACCCTCCAACTATTGGCCCTTTTGGTAGTGATCTTCTTACGCAGACCAAAGTCGCACCCAAAGTAGTATGGGGGGTGTTGGAACCAGGTTTTTGCACCTTGAGGAATAATTTAATGTAGTGGCCCTAAGAAAAATTACAACATAACTATAACAGATAATATAAAGATGCATACATCAATAGATCAAAAATTCAAACCCTTCGTATATTATCCCAAAATTCTTCAATATATATTCGCACATAATAAACAGATATAATTCAATCAAATATATTATTTAACTGATATTCATGCACAATGTACTTCATTCATTCACGGAGATGCAATTAACCATTAACAGAAGTAAAGATGCAATAGTAGAACAGATTCAGATTTTAATGCAATTAATAGATAAATAACACAAAAATCACATAACAATCCATATTTCGCCAAAACAGTCTTATCTATTAAGAGATCTAGCAGTTTCAGTATGTTTAGTCCTTCAGTACAACCTATCCTTTCATGCACATAGCCAACGGAGTCTGCACACAAATAGGACTTAGGTCTCCGCACACACATCCAGCAGGAGCCTTTCTACCCAAAAACTCAGACTTTAGATCAAAATATTACAAAAAATTCATATGTCATCATTCATTGTCTCTACTCAACTCAATCTATCCATATTTATACTAACTTAGATAAAAATATACCATGGTCTCAAACCATCGTTTCAGACTCATGGTTTTCCCTTAAAACCCATTACATTGATTGAGGGACTTTGACCTTCCCCAAAGCCCCTTTGACCCTTTCGCGCAACATGCACAAAAAAAATAAAAAAAACTTAACCAAAATTGTACCCCAACATGGTTTTTTTATTTGTGTTGTGAGCTTTATATATAAGCTTTCAATCACTAGTTTCATGAAATTTTTTAGATATTTTTTTCTTAGATGTTTTATTAAGTACCTTAGTGGAGAAACCCTTGAATAGTTCTTGTGGGTCCCCAACACATATTGTGATAGTTATAATGGAAACCTATTTTGTTGTATGTATGACTTTTATCAATTATTTATAGGTCTTTACTCATCTTATGTGAAGCTACATATTTTCCAACACTTTTGTAGGCACTGGAAAATTATTTTCCAGCACTTCACGTAGGAACTGGAAAATAATTTTCCAGTGCTTTTGTGAGGTAGATTTGCAAGGCTTAGGGAAATAAAACTGAGATTTGGTTGACACTTCAAACAATATAAATTATTAATAATGATGAAATGAAATAAATAATCTAACCCCTACATCCTTATAATTGGTAACCCATATAATTATTACCTTAGGAATTTCAAAGAAATTTTATACTCAACAAATACAACTAACCTTTTCAGAGCAATCATGGAGTTTTCAAGAATATGAACATAACCATAACTGGCTAAGGCTGAACATAATCATGAAATTAGCATGGACAGAGCATGGTGAGAAAGTACAAAAGCCAGATTTATTACCTAACCTTGATGAAACTCCAAAGGAACTAACCCTTCAATAGAAATGTCCATACATAATATTGAAGTGACCAGAAGGAATCGTTCCTTGTATAGAGGATTTTTTATTCCATAGATCTGACAATTGTTTAGAAAAAACTCGATCTTTAGTATAGGCATATAAGAATAAAGACATATCATAGTGAGAATTCATGTGACTCTTATATGTTTTAAATTTACCTTTTGGCTATTTTTTCTTTCCCAAGAATTGAAGGGAAATATAAATTTTGAAAACCAGAGAACCCATTACAGTGGAACAAAAAATAACAAATCTTGCAGGAAGAATCCAAATTTTCCAATTTTTAAAACTCATTTTTTAATCTACTTCTTTTATTCATAAATTTGGAAAAAATTCAACCATTCAATATAAATGGCTCATTGTAAATGACCAATATATAGTTTAAGAACTTACTGGTAGAACCCTTGTACCAATTTAGCTTTTGGCAACAATTTGAATTCTGATATCATTAACTAGAATAAAAGGATGTTTGATTTTTCCTTCATATGTAAGACCTATTATACGAAACTTTTATTCCTAAAGGTGCAAACATATGTTCCAACTATGATGTTTATATTGACCACTTAATGTGGTTTGTCCTAACACCTTGGGGCTTGTTTAGATTTTTATTGTCATTTTCATTAATTTAATAGTGTTGGAGCCTTGGTGTGAGAATTCCTTTGCTTGTATGGAGAAATTTGGCATTTATATGGCACATATGGATGGATCTCACCTTTGTATCAAAATAAACTTAAGTAATTTGAAATTGTTTAAAGTGTTTTTTGACCTATGTTATAGATTTGCATCCATTCAACTTCCTAATATGTTTCCACATTTTCTGCAGACACTGAGACAACATGGAAAAGAAATGGAAGACTATCATGGGCCTTGAGGTGCAAGACCTTAAAGGGAAAATCATATTTTCTAGTAAATATTTAGTTTGGCCTGAAGTATACAAGACAGACATGAGTATTAACGGGGTTACAAAAATCACTAGAAAAATAATTATTTATTTTATTAAAGGAAAGGAATTGAATCTAGATGCTCCATGTACCTTCCTGCATCGAAAAATAAAACCCCCAAGCTCAAGGGCTAGGCTTGCTTATGATGGGAACTGTAATTATTTTATAAAATCCTTGTTTAGATGTTGATGTTAATAGGGATTTATCGTTTATCAGATGTCCCGACATTTCAAAATTTATTTTTAGTTATACTTGCTTATATGGTCTAGAGGACAAGACAGAAGAATGGAAAACCAAACCAAGGGGTTAAATTTCCAAAAATATGGGTTTCCAATGCCATTTTATTGTAAAGGTTATGGTTCAGGACCCCGACACAGGATTAATAACATACAATATGTATGATAATGAATATGTTCAAGGATGGCCTTGTCATGGCAAACACAACACTTTAGGTAATGATGGTACTCAGAAGAAGCCAAGACTTTCAAGGGACATTATTTCTTATTTAGAAAGTTTCTTTTTTCTTCAAGTGCCAATTGACTATGTTTGTAAAATGCATATTAAGAAATATCTTGGCATAGATGCTAAAACTCGAGATAGATATTTTTTCTTATGCAGAAAACATATTTTAAACATCTATAATCATCTAATGAAATAAAATTACCAACTACATATAAAATAAGAAATGACTGTGAACCTCTAGTATCAAAAACACCTTAATGATTTCTTCTTCTACTAGAAGCCCAATGGTGGAGAGATCCCTTTCATATTTGGAATACAAACAAAATGGATGATGAAAAATATGGTAAAGTTATCCTACAATCGCTTGATAACCATGGAATCAACGTTCCATGCAAATAAATATGGGGTGAATATTCTGACAATGATTTCTTTAATAAAATCATTTTCATTATAATGATTCAATATGATTAATGACTTAAAATTAACTTCATTTTATTTAATATGAAAATATCAGCTGTACATTTTCACGGTGTTTGATGAGAAACAAAGTGGGGTGCTAGTTGCATGGGTGGTGATGTCACGTAATACATCAAAGGATATAGCACTATGGCAGGAACACCTCAAGCATATGTATTTTTAGTTCATCCTCACTAGAAGTTCAATGCCTTCATGGTTGATGATGCTTTGGATGGAATTTTTTCTTTGAGGTAACATCAATATTCTTATTTGACATTTCGAGTTCCATTCATTCTAAATATTTCTCACTTAAAATGAATTAAACATGGCAGGGCAATCACCATATGTGAAGTGATATTGTGTATTTGGAACGTAAGGAGGGCATGGTTAAAGAATGTTATCGGTTGATCAGTAGATCAAAAAATAAAAATATATATTCAATGAACTTGGTCATATGAAAAATTGTTATAGTGATGAAGTGGATAATGCAATCAATGGAGTTTTCACCAAATTTTCACCTGAGAAGAAGTTTTTGGACTATTTCCACAAGATTTGGGTTGTCAGTGAAAATATTATTAAGGTTACATATTTTTTATTTTGTTTGTACGTTTTTTTTTTCATAAGGACAATATATATTTTCTAATTGATTTTTTACATTTACAGATGTGGGTTAAATGTTATCGAGATTTTCCTCATGCAAACCAGGAGACAAATAATGTTGCAGAGTCATAATACGGTTATCTCAAGACAACCTTTTTATGTGATAGATGAAAGAAATGTTCTCAAAGGATGTATTTATTATTATATACTCTCCTAAAAAAGGTAAATCCATGTTATCGATTAAAGGAAATTCTGAAAAAAGAAGGATATTTGAACAACCACAAGAAGAGGTGAAACTTGAATCATAAATGGAAAATGCTATAATAATTACAGACCGTGATTGCAGGCCTCATGAGGTCATATCTCACACTTATTAGGTGATAATTCAAAGTAAACCTGATAAGAAATACATTATCATATGGCACCACACAAATTTTATCACTTGTAATTTCCCACAGTCTATTTGTGGCAACATTTGCAAGCATGCCATAAAAGTACATTGGCTGTATTCCCCCTTAATGGATTCATACCCTTTATTGGATCTTGATACCACACCCAATACATTTAATACCCATCATGAGATAAGTATAGAGGCACCAAACCTTCATGCAAATACTAGCACAACTATTATGGTTGATGAAAATCTTGAAGAACTTAATTTGTTTAGAGAGGAGTTGTTTGACTATCGAGACTTGTTTGAGAATAGTCCTCCTTATACTTTGAGAAAGACAAAATAATTAATTGATTTGGTTAAAAAAATTGTGGATGATTCTCATGATATTCATATTATGGATTATGACTTCACCCTTGGGTTGGGTGCTTATGAGTCATCTTTCAAGAGGAAGAAGAGTTTCCTTAGTCCTAAAAATAAAAATAAAATAAGAAAAACAAATTCCATCTTAGATATTTATTTGAATGTACTTGCATCTGAAGTTGAACCATTTTAGTTTCAACACCTCAAAAAGTGAGGTCGTCATCACTATAACAATGCATCCTCTACTGTCCCAAGTAAGTTCTATAGGGATATGATATCAATATGTTAAGATCAAAATGTCATTATTTCTAGGTTTGTTGCTATGTCTTTTCTCTTAATTTTGTGCATTAGTTGTCAGTGATGTTGTTAATGTAGTGTTTGAATGTTTGCAGGGGTGAAACATCCCAATATCGTACCTTCACTTGAAACACGTAGATAGACCCACCTTCTCTCTATTTATCACATCAGTAAAGGTGCATTTGATGAGACTCCTAATTGATGTAGTATGTATTTTGATAGATATATTAATTCACATGATATTAGTTTCTCTCATGGAAATTGCATTGTTATCATACACATACAACAACTTATTCAATGGATCCCCCTCCACCCAAACATGACAGGTCATTCACAACACACAAATTGGTGATATTCCACATTTTTTGCTATTTATTTACTCTTAATTTATGCATTTGTTGTTCTTGATGTTCTTAATGTAGTGTCTGAATGTTTGCAGGGTTGCAACATCACAATAATGTGTCTTCACTTGAATCACGTAGACAAATCCACCATCGCTCTATTTATCACATTAGTTAAGGTGCATTTGACGGGACTATTAATTGATGTAGTTTGTATTTTGATGCATGTATTAATTCACATGATATTATTTTCTCTAAAGGAAATTACATTGTTATCTGATAGATACAAAAACTTATTCAATGGACCCCCCTCCATCTGAACAGGATTGGGTCATTGGCAACATGGAAATTGGTGATTCTCCACATTTGTTGCTATGTATTTTCACTTAGTTTTGTGCATTGGATGTTGTTGATGTTGTTAATGTAGGTTTTGAATGTTTTCAGGGGTGCAACATCCCAATATTGTGCCCTCACTTGAAGCACCTAGAACAACCCACCATCGCTCTATTTATCACATTAGTCAAGGTGCATTTCATGGGACTTATAATTGATTATGTATTCTAATGCACATATTAATTCACACAACATTATTTTCTCTGATGGAAATTTCATTGTTATCTTACAGACACAACAACATATTCAATGGATCCCCCTCCATCCAAACATGATTAGGTCATTAACAATAGGCAAATTGATGATTTTCCCCATTTATTACTATGTATTTTCTGTTCACTTTGTGTAGTGGTTGTTGTTGATGTTGTTAATGTAGTGTTTGAATTTTTGCAGGGGTGAAAATTCTCAATACTCTGGATTCACTTGAAGCACATAGAAAAACCCACCATCACTCTATTTATCACATCAGTCAAGGTGCATTTGACGAGACTCTTAATTGATGTAGTTTGTATTATGATGCATGTATTACTTGACATTTTATTATCTGCTCTGATGGAAATTTCATTGTTATCTTATAGATACAACCACTTCTTCAATGGATCCCCCTCCATCCAAACATGATTGGTTCATTGAAAACACAAAAATTGGTGATTTTCCACGTTTGTTGCTATGTCCTTGCTCTTAACTTTGTGCATTGGTTGTTGTTGAAGTTGTTAATGTAGTTTTTGAATGTTTGGAGGGGTGAAACATCTCAATACTCTTCTTTCACTTGAAGCACATAGATAGACCCACCGTCACTCTATTTATCACATCAGTCAAGGTGCATTTGAAGAGGCTATTAATTGATATGATCTATATTCTGATGCATGTATTACTTCACATGTTATTATTTTCTCTTATGAAAACTTCATTGTTATCTTACAGATTCAACATCATCTTCAATGGATCCCCCTCCATCTGAACTTGATTTGGTCATTGACAAGACACAAATAGGTGAATACTCCAGGTTTGTTGCTATATCTTTGCTCTTAATTTTCTCTTCAATTGTGCACTATTTGTTGTTGATGTTGTTAATGTAGTTTCTGAATGTTTGCATATTGAAATGGGACACAAAATAAATCATCAAGGTTGCAGAAAATACATAAATCTTAGCCAACTTGTAGGCTTCTCAAACAAGTTGTGAGAGAAAATGCATATTCTTCTTCTTTAATCTCCCGCATACCAACATTCATGTCATGAGTATCATTGTAGTTGATGATGCTAAGTTTTTTAGGATTCCTGGTGGAGTGACCAGCTTTGGTAAGGTGTGATTCCTATCCATGAGGATTTGGTTGTTAGGATTTTGTTGGTTTCCCTAGCTAGGGTTAGGAGAGATTAAAATTGTTCCATCTTATGATAAGTTACAAGTATGTACATGTACTTCATCTTTTCTATATAAATAAAGTGTTTCAGTAGTATAATAATTTAGTGCTTGAATATTTCATTATGAGTTTTTCTTCCCTTTCTTCATTGGGTAATTTCCAATATTTGCTTATAATGCCAATTTGACACGACAAAAGGTTGAAATTGTTAGTGTTTTAGCATATATATGTGCTCCATAGGCTTTAAATTGTTGTAATTGGACCGCTCTTTCCTGGAATGATTGATATACACAATATTGTTTCATAGTAAGTTGTTTCATATAAAACCGAGATGTTGCATACACAATAAAGAAAACAATCACTCATCACTGTTTCCTTCTTCCTATAGTTATTGATGTTATTTATTTCATGGCTCCTTGTAAAGAATCGTCCCTGAACAAGGCTGAAATTTTGAATCCATATCTCATGTGTCCACTCTGGGCACAAAACCGACCACCGTGAAAATGAAGCTAATAAGACTTTCCATGACCGTAAATCATTGGGGATCTAAGATACAATTTTACACTTCATCCAAGATTTCCTTACAGGGCTATAAATTGCACACATTTGGGATTACAAATGAATTGTTCAAAATTTTATGAGTACCAATGTTGAAAGAGGGCTAACAAAACCTAATTTCTTTTGTCTCAATATTTAATTATATAGCCTGATTTTTTCATGGCCATGTTAACTGAAACCATTTTACAAAAAATAAAATTCCTCTTGCATAAGAGTAAAGGTAAGATCATTATTTTCATCTCAATTATTATGAAATGCAACACTAACATAATAATGGAACATTATCAAATCTCTTCAGTACTAGTATGCATTTAGGAACACAAATATGGCTATAGCATATAATAGAAAGGGAAAATGATGAGACATTTGGTTTATTTTTTATAATTTTATCCCTTTGGGCACAATTGAAAATGATGAGAGTTTTTTCAAGGTAGTGGATAGATGGCGAAACAATTCCTATTAGATAATTATTTTACCTCCCACCCAGTGAATAATGTAGTAGACTTGTATGTTTACTATCCCTCCAAACTTCTTAAATTTAGATAAAAATATATATTCTAGTTTCATTCTTAATTAGAATAAGGTTCAAACTAATTAAATTCCACATAAGAACTAACCCAAAATAATTATAAGGAACATGTTCATGATAATCCACAAGAGAAGTAAGAAAACAACCTAATGTCAGAAATCTTTTGTTGGTCTCCCCTACCTCCCTCACATGGACCTGTAGATTTCATTTAAGAAATCATATTAAAGTTGTCTTAAGTCCCTCCTTTGATGTATGCATTGTGAAATAAAAATCTCACACATAATCCAGTTTAGTCCTGAATATTCAATTTTAGATTTTCATGGATATAGTTTCAAAAGTACTCTACTCCATCACACAAAGGTTCAAAAGGTTAATCTAAAATAACAAGAATTATTCTAAGAACTACCCTTCAATTTGCGACGTTAAAGAATGATATAATAGTGAAAATGTAGAAAGTTCAAAGTGAAGGTATTGATTTCAAGGATGGCTAATATGGAACAAGCTATGGGTCAAGGAATTTTAGGAAAACATGTATGGAATTGCTAACGTTAGAGGTGGTGGAAACAATATGGAAATAGTAAGGAATTGGTATCATAAACACAATGGTTGAATTTGAACAAAACACTACCAGAAAAGAAGAACAAGAAAATTGTATGGAATTTTCTCAAACTAATTTTGACTCGTTGTGTTAGAATAGAGGTTGATGCACAAATAGTCTTTTTGTTGTACAAATAGATTTTACAACTTAACATGGATTCAATCCATGAAATTGGCTAGCTACTTAGAGTATTTTAACCATGAAATTAGCCAAGATTGGCTCTCATATCGAATCTTATAAACAATCTTATAAACAATCTCCCTTTAATACTTGATGACAAAAAATTCATGTAAATATAAAATATATTGATTGGCACAATGATAAGAATGATGTATAGAACAAGCCTCCTGGCAACTTATATGAATTGACTAGTCACAAGGTGAACACGTATGTACCCTTTGATCTTATATTAAACTAATTATATTATTATTATGTTTATAACAGCATTTACCAATGTAAAGGGAATGAATTTGAAAGATACACACACACTAATAATTTTAAAACATAAATATGAATCCCAAATCATCAACTACATGGAATTATGAGAACAATAATTTTCTTCAAAATGAAAGCAATGATAGCATTCCATCCTTCAAGCTCTCCAATGTCTTGTGGAAAGACAAATACCAATGCAAAAAAATAAAGATAAACTACAAAGCATGAATGAGTTGGGATTTTCACACCATTAATATCTTCAATAATTTAGTGCAAAATTTTGGTTTGTAGATAAAAATTTGTCATTTGTTCTGATAAAAGGATGACCAAGGAAAATTTTAAGGTTGATGAGTATTTAAAAAGTCAAACAAACTTGAATATTTTTCTTAAATTATTTATAATGTTACAATCAGCCACATGTTCAAATTTCTAAATTAATTGTATACACACACACACACACACACACACACACACACACACACACACACACATATATATATATATATATTCATTTGTTTTTTATTCTTATCTATGGGTGTATTGACGCTCTCAAACTCCAAAGCCCTGTGGCTCTATTGATGTTTTCAAACTGCAACAATCTCAGGTTGCCACATGGTACTGTGCTATTATCCAGGAGTGGTTTAAGAAAAAAATGGGGAGGAAAATAATTTGATTTACTATTGTAAAATACAGTATAAATAACATAATTTTGTAGTAGGATCAACTTTTTGAATGTTTGGGGATTACGTGTTAGTGTAATGAATAGGTGTGATTTTGAACCAATATTAATAGGTTGTATTGAGAGGCCCTACAACCGAGAATAAGGAATATGTTGTCATGTTAGTGTTAGTATGGGAGAGACATAATCAATTTATTCTAAAGGACATTCATGTATCTATCATCATGGAGCATGCCTCAGAGAATAAATTGAAATCAACCCATTATGTACACAAAAGTCAATATAACATAAGAAGTTAAGAGATATTTTAATGCATAAACCATGTAGGTAGATCACATCACATATATTCTTCAAAATTCACACTAGCTTATGATCTTATACAATTTTCTAGATTAAAGTATGGGAGGGTTATCAAATGCCACTATTAGGTACTTCCAAATAATAGTGAAATTCCAGAGATACAAGTAAACATAAGCAAATGGAATTTGAATTTCATTTGTAGTCAAAGAGGGATTATTTTTGGTCAAGGCCAGTTAATCCACTCGGGAGCATAGTTTAGATTTCAGTTGTGGATGACATTTCAAAGTACCTATGATCCATTCCCAAACAATCAAAGATCTTCTCATAACTGGAAGCCAATTTATGTTCTTCACAATAAGGAGTTTGTAATATAGATTCAAGTTTCACATTGTATTTCATAAGTTAGTGATGTATTCACTAAATTCAGTTACCCATGATAGTAAGGGATGACTGTCAATTTGTATGACCTGCATGGTCATTTTGACAACATTGAATAATGAATTTCCTGGTGGAAAATATTTTTCCTTTGAACAACACTAATTAAATGGTGGTTGAAAAGGTTCATGAGACATGGTAAAATAACACAACAGAAAATAATTATAACCTCAAAAATATTCATCTATTATATATTTAACTATGAAAATATTACACTTGTTCATATACATGGAATATATTACATTTGTCCATAAAATTTTCAGCCATACAAGAGACCCCAATTATTGTAGGTTTCAGAAAAATAACATATCAATGGGTTCTTATTTAGTGAAAGAACCATGCCATGATAACCCTAAGGAAAATGATAACAATAGCATATTCACATATTAGGGACTTATGTTGATGCTGATTAATGACTTCTCTTGCAATAGACTGTGATCTGGTGTCATCTCTGACACATGCATCTACACTTGGCATTCCTTCCTTTAGTATATCAATGGAAATCGTATGAATGTATGCAAGGTACTATATGCTAAAATATTGAAACTAAGAGCTCGACATTATTGCTTCCTTGTAAAGAGGTTTTAAGCTCTCTTTTTGAACTTCATAGATGTCGTTGATCTGATTGCATATGAGCTATGAGTTCATGAAAACTACAATATCATTGAAAAAAAAAAATTTCGCCTCTTCTCAGCCCTCAACAAGGGCAATATAGTAGGCTTCCTTATTCATTGTCCTCCCATGCACTTCTATCTTTGTGTGCAACACATGATTTCTTGCCACATTATCAAGCACATATTTCATGGTGGCTTGACCTGAATTTGGATGACAAGACACTTTGATTCACAGCGTCCACTTTTCCACCATTCTATACGCTTAGAAGACCTGTAAAATAAAACAAGAATAAATTCATATTAGAAAAGTAGGCATTTATCTCGCTTATACATTCAAACATTCAAACAATATGTTTTATACATCTCTTTAGAAACATAAAATAACATTCAATCAATTTTTTTTTCCGAGATGTCCTTGTTTGTTTTGGTGTGTTACATGAAGAATTATGAAAAGTTGCATATTACTTAACTTCTTAGTTGATATAGTCCCCATTTCACAAAAAAATAGTGACTTTGTCATGCTTTCATTGTATCTTAAGATATATAACTATGCACAAAAAAGCATTATCATCAAGATGTATCTAATGTTGGAATTCAAATTATTAGAAGGAAATATGTTCCATTGGAGGGATAACATATAGGTCAAATTCATTGGAAACTTTTGTTGACTTTTGAAAGAGTATTGGAAACAATAAAAAAATAAGAGAATAAAGGAAAGAACAATAATCAAAGGCTAATGAAAGATAATTGTTATTACTTTTACCCCTAGCAGGTGAATTTATCTCATAAAACATGAAAACTTTAATGCACATTACAACAATTTAGTTTTCTTTTCATAACAACAATTAGAATGTAAAAAAAGGCTACAATCCAAAAATTAGTTGATCAAACTGGAAGATTTTGTGAGATGTAACAATTTGCATGCAGAAAAGTTAGGCTTTCCTACACTTTTCCTCCTTTTTCAGCAGTAAGCTTGACTTGTTTGACTATTCCCCAAAAAAAATTGTTGGATCATAAGTTGATTGAGATTGATATGAATATTGATAGTCTTAGGCGAGATATAGTTGTAGGCTACCACAATGTTCCTAAGAGTTCCATAGTCAAACTTTGACCAGACGATCACACTAATACCTATGCCATGACATGCTTCTTTATTGTTGTTCATGGGAATTCAAATATATATATATATATATATATATATATATATATATATATATATATATATATATCATGTGAGTGTTTATATATAGGAAACATGGTTAGGTGGTCAAGACTGTGAAACTGTTGCTTTTACAATATGGTATTGGTACGCATAACAATTGATCTGCAAGGAGACATGACGAGTTTGAATTGGTAGATAAAGAAATATAGGTGGGTGCTTGGATTAGCCATAAATTTTGGAACCTTGAATGACTGCTATTAGATTGTTTGAGATCATTAAATCCATGGGAGACCAGAATCAGCAATCCAATGGCTGCAATATTGATGAGAGGTTTGGAATCAGAATTAAGACAAGGACATCAAATTCTCGTTTTTCTGATATTGGCATTAGAGGTATATGAAGAGTCATAGGTGAAAATGCATTCTTATTTTCTTTTCGGAACAATTTCACTGGCAAAACAACCCATGAAATTGTTTCTAATAGTAAGAAGAAAAGAACAATACATCACATTCTTGCCAAGCACATAACTCTTCTGAAGAAGATATGTAAGCAACACACTATCAGGGAACATATTCCTATGCTTTCTCTCCCCTGCCACTCTGAAAATCTCAGTAATAATGGCATTGGCCAAACACCTAATGGGTTGGATCCTGCCCAAGATCACCGCACTGTTCACCAATTTCATCTCATTCTCCCTTATGTATACTAAAGTCCACAATTGGTTCCCGTAGACTCTCTCAAATATACCCTGCATTCTCACACCATTACTTTATTTAATGTTCAATCCAGACTCAATAATGCATGTCTCATTCTCAAGCATAGGATCACTCCAGGTTCTTTCGTGTACAATCGAATAAAGCCCATTCTTCTTCCTAACCACTGCCATAACATAACAAAAACCAAAACCTCCTTAACTTCTGTCAAAAGAACATGTTTAAACTTATGTCTGACCTTGCACAATAACATATGATAACAAGCCCATCTCCTCAAAAGTGAATGCTTTCAATTGAAATCCATGTTGTTTGAGCACCCTGGAATTCGTTAGGTGTTTCATAATTCCCCACATTGTGGAAAGTGTAAAAGAAATAATTCTAATGAAGTGGTGAAGAAACATCACAACATTTTCATTAACTCATAGACCGCACCCAGATTATGAAGAAACACAACCGCCCACCATAAATTGTTCTTAATAGAAAAATATAAAACCCAAATAATATTTTTAAACATCTTATTTGAATAGAGTGGAACCTACCTACGTCGAACGTGAACAGGGGAGACAATGTTGTGTGCGGGTGTGGTCAAAATCCTCTTCGGGTTGGTTGAAACAGGGGATAGGAGAACGTGAACAGGGGAGACGACGCCATGTGCGGGTGTTTCTCTAACATGGGATATGGTGCGGGCACGAAGGGGTGTATGAAATTTGAATGAGTGAGAGGTGGTGGAGAAAATTAATGCAGGGGGGTGGAGGTTGGCATTCTGTAATACAACAAGGGTGGTTGGCTGTGGAGAATAGGAGAGGAGGGGTGGAGTAGCAATGGAGGCCAGCACCGACGATGATCGACAAGTTTTCCAGGCGATAGGGGGCGACATCCCATTAGCCAAAAGTCGAACAGAATTGGTGTTTGACGTTTCCAAAACGTCGCACTATAAACTACTCTATATTTAGGCAGATATGCTTTTCTTTTGAATCAGTTCACCTCAGGTTTTTGTCAACCTTTTTCTTTTGCAAGTGACATGTGTACACTACCATATTTTTAGGTTCTTATCTGTCCCACTTTAACTACCTGGTATGGAATCACTTAACTGGTGTAGCACGCTTATAAAACGTGAAAGGTCTCCTCCTCTATTTCCAGTTTCCGCAGTTTAAGAGAAACTGTTAATATGTGCGAGGTCTCCTTCTCTGTTTCTAGGTTTCCACA
Organism: Pinus albicaulis; assembly: GCA_034641835.2. Lineage (NCBI taxonomy): Eukaryota > Viridiplantae > Streptophyta > Pinopsida > Pinales > Pinaceae > Pinus > Pinus albicaulis. The sequence continues at coordinate 915,194,664 of CM076583.1, read as the reverse complement.
GTTTAAGAGAAGATGTTAATTTTTGTTTCCGTTCATCGTTGGAATTTGGTGTACAAAATATCAGGAGAAGGGCATGCATAGAACCTCCTCCTCCTCTTTCTTCTCACAGAGGAGCTCCTCTGCGGTCTTCTTCTTCTTCACAATAAGCAAAGCCACATCATCTTCATCATCACTCTCACCGGCCTCCATGAATTACCACTTTAGCTCCTCCTTCTCCTCTACATAACTCTTGGGGGAATTTCTCGCCCTCTTCCAAAGTCAAGGCGAAACATTGAAAACAGGAAATAAATTTATTGGAATTTTTGCTCACCTTCAATGAAATCTCCTGAAAATAAACATTAAATTGTTTGATTTTCCTTCTCATGCCCTCCCTTGGAACCACCTCTCTTATAATTTAGCTTTTAATGCATATGCAGGTTTATTATGTTTATGAATTTCAGGTAGTAAGGGTTATGGCTCACAGTTCTACCGAGTTCAATTCTTCATGGTTGGTGTACAAAATATCAGGAGCAGGGCACGCATAGAGATTCCTCCTCCTCCTCTTTCTTCTCGTGGAGGAGCTCCTATGCGGTCTTCTTCTTCTTCACAGTAAGAAAACCCCCATCATCTTTATCATCGCTCTCACCAGCCTCCATGAACGCCCGATTTAGGTCATCCTGCTCCTCTACACAACTCTTGGGGGTATTTCTCGCCCTCTTCCAAATTCAAGACGAAACGTTGAAAACCGACAATAATTTTATTGTAATTTTTTCTCACCTTCAATGAAATCTCCTGGAAATAACCATTAAATTGTTTGGTTGGTCTTCTCATGCCCTCCATCGGAACCACCTATCTTATAATTTAGCTTTTAATTCATATGCAGGCTTATTATGTTTTTCAAGGTAGTAAGGGTTATGGCTCAGAGTTCTATCAACTTCGATTCTTCATGGGTATCTGTGTCTCCTCCTTCGTATGAGAAATCTGTGCAACTCCTTCATGAAAATTGCGCACCTATTGGCTACTCAACCAAAGTCAAAGTTTCTTTCAATCCATCTCTCAGTCGTTCGGTTTCTCGTAAAGACTTCCCAAAGCCTCCTCCTCCATTAGGTCTGGATTATAACCGATGTCGTTTTGCCGTTTGCAGAACATATTTTCTATAAATCATTTCTGCCATAGGCATCTAGGTTACAACTATGTGCTAAAAGGAACCGCAGACACATGGAATAGGCTTTTCAAGAAGGATACAAATCTGATGTGCAAATTTTCACATCTTATGGTCGCACCATACTAGATCACAGCAATGTGCTTGCAAGTCTTTATTTGGCTAAGATTTATTTTTTTGTGAACTGATTTCGAATCTTGCAATCTTCAAGGGCTTTGTTCATGAAATGCAATCAGACGCTTCTGAAAATTATGTGAAATGATGTGCTCGCTTTTGCCAAAATCAAAAAATCGGTGGATTATTTAAGAAGTAATTATTTCAGGGGTTCATATCATTACCTTTATCTAGATCATTTATTTTGTAAAATCGCGATTTAGAAACAACAATTTTTATAAATTTGTGTATTGCCTCATTTACATTAGATAAGAAGTGCGCAAAGTTATTTTGCACTTATGTATTTTAATTCCCATTTTTTTTCTCTTATCTTTTTGGATTGGGATTCCTGTAATGATGAAGGTTTCTAATACAGTAAAACCTTTCATTTTTTTCATATTGCCTGGCTTTACATAGGGCATCGCTTCTCTAGTGCTGAAGAACTTTTTGAAACAACAAATGGTTAAATATGTGTTTAAAAGAAAAATACCAAAAATCATTTGGTAAAGTGTGAATTTCCTCTATCTAGGGAGATTTGTACTAGTTGTGTTATCCATTCCCTTCTAGGATTTTATTTTAGGAATTAAGTGAATATCCCATTGTTTTACTTACATATATTTATTGTGTATTACGTGCCTAGACAAGAAAATTAATTTAAGTAACTTTTATGATATTATTTGTCTATTGACAGAGAGATTGATTTTTGGTATCCAACCCAAAAATTTAAAAATCCAGATTCTTCACTGAATATTCAAAACTTGAACTAAACAATAGGAAAATTTTCCTTTTGGGATCGTCCGAAAATGGGGCAATGTCTTTGAAAAAGCTTCATTTGAAAGTTTCAGATTTGTAAATTTAGACATGCAAAGATTTGTTAGGGTGCCTTCCTCTGAAAAAAAATGTCTTTTAAAAAGCTTCATTTGAAAGTTTCAAATTTGTAAATTTGCACGTGCAAAGATTTGTTAGGGTGCTTTTCTCTGAAAAAAATAATAAAATTTGAGTGAACTAGAATGTCATATAAGGGAGTAGATTCCAATTAGAAATCTTGATATCACTTTTCAGCGACACACCCTGTGAAGAAACCCATGGGTCTACAGTGGAGATCTGTAGTTACAAATATCATTTGCATTAAAGTGTTATAAATATATTTAATTTACTTTTATTTCAGTCACATAGTTTAAAAATATTTTAGAATTTTTAGAATTCGACCAATAAAAATAATAACGTCAAATTATTAAGATGTTAGGTATTGGTGTTATTTAGTTAAAATTGGATTTTTTTTTTCAATAGAAACAAAACCAATCTCCACTAATATATACTCAATAAAAATGAACTAATTTATTTTTATTTAGGTCACATAGTTTTGAAATATTTTAAAACTTTTAGAATTTGACCAATAAGAATAATAACATAAAATTGATGTTATGTATTGGTGTTATTTATTAGAATTTGATTTTTTTCAGGTGTTGTATTAGTTATTTATTAAAATTTTAAATTTCAAAGATGTAATATGAAATATTTTGATAATTAAATAGAATATTTTCATGGACTTGATAATATAATTGTGAATAAATTGAATTATTCTTTTTCTTGGCATGTACATATATTCTTAAAGATTTTTGGCAAGATTACAATATTAGTTTTTTGGCAAGATTATGATCCTAAGATTTTAAAACTTATTTTATTTTTAAATTATATTTTCAATTTTATTTTATTTAAAAAAAAATTAATAATTTAAATGTTACAATTAAAAAATTATAATAAAATTAGTGCAAGGTTAATAAAATATTATTAATCCATAATAAACATAAAAAAAACCTCCATATATCTCAATTTGTTAAAATTAAATAAATCATAAATTAACTGATTTTTTATTTATTTAAAATAATAATGATAATTATTATCGATAAAAATAATTTTTACAGAACTAAAACATTTATTTCTTTAAAAAAAATGTATAATAATATTCCCAAAAAAATGTAATAAGATTTACGTTTAAAACTAGGGAATGTAATCTTCTTCATAATGGTTTTAAATTATTTATTGGTAAACTAAATAGTAAATTATATCTCAGTCAACTTTCATTATCTCAATATTTCAATTATTATTTTAATTGTGTTACCAGCGTAATAAATTATATTTCATTCAACTTTCATCATCTCAATATTTCAACTATTATTTTAATTATATGTTACCAACTTAATACAAATATGCTTTGAACAGTTTAAATCTAATACAACAATTATTATTTCAAATCAATCACAACTCTTTCCAATTTAACAATTGTATCGCTCTTTCTTTACACTTTTGAAACAAATACTAAATTTAACAATCATAGCAGACCATTGCTAATTTATTATTATTTAAATTGAAACGACTTTGTAATATGCTAATGACTCATCAGATTAAATATTGAAAATAATTAGATGCGTGTACAATAAACATATTTAGATTCGGACTTTCCTGGTTTGATTTCTCCCCCTGTACCTTCAAGGTAGCCGCCCTGTTTGCTCAGTGAACACTCACCACAGCTGCAGGAATGTCGACATATTCTTGTCATTTTAAAGTCAACAGTTCGGTTTTCTTCCAAGGGCGGCGGAATATCGTAGGACTTCGTTGGTGACCGTGAATGAAGACAATAAAGCTGCGCCCTGTTTGCTTCGTCAACAGCTGCAGGAATGTCGACATATTCTTGTCGTTTTAAAGTCAACAGTTCGGTTTACTTCCAAGGGCGGCGGAATATCGTAGGACTTCGTTGGTCACCGTGAATGAAGACAATAAAGCTGCCAACAACGAAAAAGGTGGGTTGTTCAAGTGGCGATATTATGAGCACATTCTTTTGGACTTTTGAGGAAAAAAGAAAATTATTGAATTTTGTGAGAGGGGATATTTATGCACAGAGGAGCAATGGAAAATTATTGAATTTTGTGAGAGGGGATATTTATGCACAGAGGGGCAATGGTAGCAAACCCAAACAGATCGCTGGGTAAATTATTCAGCAGCCATGAAATACATCATAGCTGGTGCGGTCGTGGCATTGTGTTGCATGGTCAAGTTTGTGGCTGCAGAAGATGATACTTGCTCTGGTAAAGACAGTGCATGCAGAAACAAGACAGAAGCTCTCCATTTGAAGATTGGGGCACTCGCTTCTATTCTTGTGGCAGGCACTATTGGGGTATGTTTGCCAGTTCTGGGCCGATCTTTCTCTGCTTTAAAGCCTGACAGGAACATATTCTTTGTCATTAAGGCTTTTGCTGCCGGTGTGATTCTTGCTACTGGTTTCGTTCATGTTCTTCCTGATGCCTTCGAATCTCTTACGAGTGAGTGCTTAAGTACGAATCCATGGGGCAACTTCCCCTTTGCTGGGTTTATAGCAATGATGGCCGCAGTTTGTACTCTAATGGTAGATGCTTTGGCCACTGGTTACTACGAGCGCTCTCACTTTAGAAATCAAAACAAAGGTAATCAAGTTAATGAGGGTACAGATCCTGGTGAGGGCAATGATCCAGAACATGAGAATCATCTTCATGCACACTCACATGGTACACATGGGCATGCCCATGGATCCAATACTATAGATGAAGATTCCAAGATTCGGCATCGTGTGATTGCGCAGGTAAAAATCAAAGATTCAAATTACTGTCAAGTGCAGCTTTCAATAACTTTATTATTAAATTTAACCCCATGTATCAGGTTTTAGAGTTGGGTATTGTTGCTCACTCTGTTATTATTGGAATCTCATTGGGCGCATCTGAAAGTCCATGCACAATTAGGCCTTTGGTGGCGGCCTTGTCATTTCACCAATTTTTTGAAGGAATGGGCCTTGGTGGATGCATTGTTCAGGTAACTTTTATCCCTTAAATTTTCAAAAATTCAGCTAGTATAAAGCTGGAATATTTACATTGGTATAAGGTTGATTGATTGAAATTTGTGTTTTTTGAGTGGAGCAGGCGGGTTTCAAGAATAAGTCGGCAGCAGTTATCCTTATGACGTTCTTCTTTGCTGTGACAACGCCATTTGGTATTGCGTTAGGAATTGGGATCTCGTCGGTTTACAACGAGAACAGCCCCACTGCACTGATCGTTGAAGGGGTCTTTAATTCTGCCTCTTCAGGAATTCTGATATACATGGCTCTGGTGGATCTTCTTGCTGCCGATTTTATCAACTCCTCTAGGATGAAAAAGAATGGAGCGCTTCAACTGTGCTCATACGTCGCTCTCTTGTTAGGTGTAGGGGCCATGTCTTTGATCGCCAAATGGGCTTGAAATTTGACCAAATATTTTCCCTACAAGATGGACCTTTCTGTTTACCCGTCCTTAAAATTGTGGGCGTACGTTGTCAATCGATGTGCTTTCTATATATGACGTAAATATGGTACACCGATTTTTGAAAATAAAGAAGGGTCTTCAGTTCCAACTGAATCTGGCGGTCTTATTGATTGTGCCAGAAAAGTCCAACCAGATATCCACACATCACAAACTTGAATGATGTACGAATACCAAAACGTTTATTGCTATATAAATTTATGAAGGTGTTATATAATCATTCTATGTTTTTTTTTGTGGGGTCATATTGTGAATTTTTTATATTTAAAATGCATTCAGAAATACATAAATAGATTTAACTCCAGTTTAGGGAATCAGATTGTGTAAATTTCATAGTTTAAACTTATATTTCCAGTAATTTCTTATTTAATTTTGGGTAAATTTGACCAAAAATATGCCCTACAAAACTCCAAAATTTATAACATAATCTCTATACTGAAAAACTACCAAACTTATAATAAATAGACTATAAACTTTATAAATTCTTCAAAATTAATCATAAGAAATAAGCATATTCAAATTAAGATCTACATATCAAAACATTTATTATTATATAATTTTAGATTTAATTATCGTCATGAAATTTAGTATAATTTCATAGCCTCATTAATTACATTATGGTTGATGACAAATTTAAATGTTGCCATTCTTTTAGTCCATTGGACTTGTAAAATATATAATTCATAATTGTTGAAGGTTCTTTCTCACTTGGAAAATTAAAATAAGACAATGCTTATCTTCTTTACATGAATTTGGCCATTCTTCCTATTCCATTAGCTTCTCTCCCCTTTTGTCTACACTATTGGTTCCATCTTCGTTCATAGATTTGTTATTTTATTTTTTATTTCAGTCATACATAATACGTAAATTTTCAATACTTGTTTTATTAAAATTCCTAATTAAGTTTGAGTTCCTAATTAAGTTTGAGTTCATTTGGTTTGGTTGAATGAGATCACCAATTTCTTTAGAAACTAACTTATTGATTTTAGAGTCCAAGTTTTGAGAGGGAGATAAATAACAAGAAGAGAATAGGGGGTGGAGAGTGGGGAGAGAGGTGTTGAGAAATTGTGGGGGTGTAACAACCCTTGGTTGATTTTGTATGTAAATAAAATAATACCAAGGTTACGAGGCACACATTCCAAGTTGAATGTTGGGAAAAACATAATGATGGGTATCAATGGTGATTAACTTATGACTATGGAAATTGGAAAAGGAATTGGAAAAGGCAAAGTGGCATTAATTGAAATTTTATTTATGAATTAAAGGAAAATAGGAAAAAATGAACGTGAAGACACAAATTTGCATGAGAGGGAAATTGAAGGAAAAATTAAGGAAAATGAAAAAATAGAGGCCTCAATGATAAAAAGGATTCTGAGGATTAGTTCACAAGCTTTTGTGAGTTCAATTTTGGAGCTCTTTTTCATTCTCTCCTTATCTCATACTCTTGCACGGTTACAGAAATTTTGAAGCATTCTTGGAGCATGCTTGGAGCACTTTAGCATTCACTTGGATTCGAGAAAGAAGAAAGGGAAAACATGAAATCGTAAGGGAACAGATGGATCAACAAATACAACTAGATTACTTTGCAGGTAACATGTTGCATATGCGTTTTCCTTGCTCATTTCTTGATGCATTGTACATGCCTGTGTTTTTTCAGTTATATGTTTTCATTGGCATGGGGATTTTCCTAGAGTGTTAGTGGTTTTAGCCTTTCCTTTCCATTTCTTGGATAGCCATGGTGTTGTGGATTTTTCTACATGATTCTTTTCTTATTGGTGCTCATGTTCCATATGGTTTTCGGGTGGAATAAATGCTATGGAATCCCTAGAACAACTTGGGTTGAGCTACTTGTCCTAGATCCTAGGTTGGGAAAATCGCTCTAGAGCCCTTGGTGGGTTGAGTTACTAGTCCCTGGAGGTGGGTTGGAAAACTGCTCTGGAGCCCTAGAAGACTGTGGGTTGAGTTACTAGTTCCTGGATCCCTATACAATTTGGGTAGATATTGATCTAGTTGGTTTTAGTGATGTTCAACCGTGGAGGTGAAATCAATGTGATTGACGTTTGAGGTGGTTTATCCTATGGAAGCCCTGGTTTGGCTTTGTCTTGGTTTATTCCATGGGATCCCACATTCATGCTTGGAATATGGTGAGGGGGTGATTGGATGAGAGAGATATTTGGTTTAGCCAAACCTATGGTCGAGTGGTACATGGAAGTCCCTGATTTGGTTGGTATTCTCCTATGTTAATATGAGACATTTTCCTATTGTGATATATACACATTTGTAGTGATTATGTTGGTGATATTATGATTAAGTTTCCATGAATTCTATGCTGGCTATTTTATGGTTATATGTTGGTTATATAATGTGTATTATCTATGGCTCTTGTTATGAATTATTTAGTTATTGATCGATTGATGAATGTATGGTCTAATAAGTATTGTTACAACTATGTAGAGAGGAAATAAGGACTTCTTGGTGATTCTCAAATGAATCTCAGACTGTGATGATCAAATATTCATACATAAACTGTAGCTTACATGTTTTCCATTTGTTTGACAGAATGTCTATTATGGAATATGCATGTGCTTGGTTAGTTCTTGTTCAATTTTTGTATGAAAATATTTTTCATTGTCATTTATCATTCTAAGAAGTTACAGGATATTTTGGGCAGTGGTCTGAAGGTTGAATTGGAAAGGTGGCTCAAATATCGAGACTGCTCCCTCTGAACAAGATATTTTGGGCTATAACTGCATGGAGGTGGTGTTTTGTATGTGTTTAGAGGCCTATAACCAACACCTGGCCTTGTCATGCATGTGGTTATGGGCTTAGGGTAGTGAAAAAGAGCCCTGACTCAGGGTTTGGTCACTTGGGCTAGCCCTTTGGCACCTAAGTGTTCTTGTATCCCTTGGGGATGTTGTGAGTCCCTTGGGGATGTTGTGAGTTATGAATGTGTCGTACCCACACCATAATTAGATCTTGTACGTTGGTTCATCTCATAGTAACTCTTTGTCTCATGTTTACCCTAGTAGGTCAGTGAAATTGGATAAATGTGGGATGGGGTGGTTATAGGGTGGTATCATAGCTTCGAGGTTCAAACAGTTGGACCGAATGGATGGGATGTGATTGTTATGTATGAATGTTAGTTATCGATGTGTTTTTTATCCATGAATTGTGATGGTCATTGTTTCAGTTGTGTCCTAATGTAGAGGACTATGATTTTTTTTGTTGAGACGATTGATATGTTGATTTCATTATATATACATATGTTGTGTTAATCCAGATTGACTATGTAGACAAGATAGCCTTCCCTGAACTTCACCAAGGTATGTTGATTATGCTTATATTTGGTTATTTGACATGGTATGCTTGCAAGAAGAAGAAAATAAGAGATGACAAGTAAAATGGCAAATTACAATTCACATGGCTCTCCTTATAGATCAGATGAGAAACATAGACATGAGTACTCTCTTGACATATAAGACACCTTGAGAAGTTTAAGGGAAGAAATCAGGAGTTGAAAAGTAGATAATGACATGATAATTATGTCATAAGAAAGACTTTTCAGGGCACAAGAAAATCAAGCATAGGTCAATGCAGTGATCATTTAGAGTTTATCAAACTTGTAGATACAGGGACAATCACAGATCAGTTATGGACAAAAGGAAAGGACTAATAGGGCATATGGTAGCAAGTCTCATGGAGGACAAAGGTCGGACAAGGAAGACACTGTTAGAGGTTGTAAAAGGATCAATACAACTAACATGAGAGGTAGCGGTTATGGTTCTATTCTAGTTCTGGATCAAAGAGATAACATGGTCATCATCATGATCATCCTTACAGGAGGAATGAGAAGAAATAATTTTTATATGAGTTTAATAAATCCAGGTCTCCTACCTTTAATGGAAAGTTGAAGATACAAGAAGATGAAGAAGCATGGCTTCTTGGGATAAAGAAGTTCTTAGAGTTGCATGATTATATAGAGAATATGAAATCTAGGATATTTATTTTCAGTCTCCAAGGATAAGAAAACATCTGGTGTGAATATGTGAAGCATGTTAGAGGCATCAAGACAAAGGAGTTGAGTTGGCATGATTTCAGATTCTTTTAGGAAGAAATAGTTTTTGGAGAGATACTATGACAGTAAGGCTAAGTAGTTATATGAATTGAAGATGGGATCTATGAAAGAAGAAGAGTATATGACTAAGTTTTTGGAGCTATTGAGGTATGTACCATATCTTAAGGATGAGAAGATGAAGGTTCAAATATTCGTTAGTGGATTGTCATTGGTATTTAAGGATCACATTGAGTATGATGAACCTTAGATAATGGAGGAAGTAATTAGAAAGTTGAAAACATTGTTATGAGAACTCTAAGCACTAGTTGAAGCCTAAGCAGGGTTGGAAAGGTAATGAAAAGAATAAAGACAAGTGTGATAAGAAGAGAGGAAGACCTGACGATGCAGGTAACAAGGAGAATGCATGATCTAGATTTATGCATGAAAACATGAGAATACACATGTAACCTTAAATACAAAGATGCAGCGGAAATAACACTTCATTTCACTAATATCAAAGAACTGAAATTTGTTACAGGAAGAATGGAAAAAAACTAGCTAGGGTGCTAGTAGCCAATATCTAAGAAGAGATGTGGTGGCTACATGCCGCTGAACTATTTTACAATGAGCCTCAAAGGCATATTTATTATTGAGAGACAATTGAAAACCCTAAACATCCAAAAACCTAACCCTAGGAGATGAAGCACTAAAACTATTGGCCCCGTTTGGGTAAATTGGTACATCAACTTCCCCGAGACATAACTTTGGCATACGATCTTTGCTTGATGCACACAATATCTCGTTTGAAATATCTATCCGAGGACTAAAACTTTTGATGTGAGCAACATCAAAGAAACTTCCATGTTGCTCCCATGTTTCCAAAAAAACATCGTTTAGGTCCTCAAAATGACCGTAGAAGTTCGGGACCTGAAAAATGTTAAAAATAGTAAACTATGCTACAATTAAGGAAACTGAAAAAACTAAAAGAAACAATGGCGTGGATGTAAGTTGAATAGGTTGGTGAGAAGCAATATCCACCTCGATAATTCCTCCCCCCTTAGGAAGAAATGCTCCCCATTGTGTTGATTTCCTCCATGAGATGAGGAAAATTTTGTTGAACTTGGTCCCTGGTGAATCACTTGCCTTGGTGCAGGAGTTGGCCCACTTTGACAACCCGATATAGTTGGATATTCTACTGGCGAGTGTTCTTTATTTGCATGTCCATGGTACAATATGTGGTGGCATGTTCCATGAATTTTGGGTTTAACTCTGTTGGTGTGAGTTGTTTTGCAATGTCAGAGGTGTCTAGTAGAGGTGGGAAGTAAGGCCGAAGGTGGTCCACATTGAATACTGGGTGTAGACTAAGGAATGGTGGAATATTGAGCTCAAAGGCATTGGCTCCTACAACCTTGGTGATGGTGTACAACCCATATCGGAGCGGGTGAAGCTTGCGGTGGGGTCTAGTGAGGTGCTCCTTCTACAAATGTAGCCACATTTTTTCTCCCACCTTGAAGTTGTGTGGCAGCCGATGTTGATCATGTTGTCACTTGTACTTGGAATTGGCTCTATCCAATATGTTATGAACTTGTTAGCGGATGTGCTGAATGTGCTCAATGAAGTTGTTCGCTTTTTCAGGTTCAGACTAAAGATGATCCAAAATGGCCTGAGTAGCCGCAAATGACATGGCTATGTCAATGGGACATAGTGGCTGGAATTTGAAGCCCACCTGAAAGGGTTTGTGTCCAGTTGAGCTATGTAGATCTTGGTTATAATTGTGTTGTACAAAGGGAATGCTCTCATCCAATGTTCGTGGATGCTTTGAATTGTAAATGCACAAAATGTGTACAATCATCCTATTGACAACCTCTGTTTGGCCATCGTTTTGTGGATGGAAAGCTATGGAATTGGTGAGCTTGGTGTCTAGCATTGACCAGAGGCTAGACAAAAATTTTCTAAGGAACCTGTTTTCTCGATCTGAGATGATATACTATGGGATCCCAAAGTGCACCCACACTAGTTCAAATAAGAATTTAGCAATGGCTTCTGTTGTGATATTCTTCTTACAAGCTGCCATAATGGTCATCTTTGAGAATCTATCGATGACCAACAAAACACAGTCATTTCCATGCTTAGTAGATGGAGGGCTTGGCATGTAATCCATGGAGATGGATTCCCAAGGTTGACTAGGGGTAGGTAGCAGAGTATAGAGGCCTTGCTTCTTGATGGTTTGTTTGGAAATTACGCAAGAAGTGCAGTATCTGATGTACTTCCCAACATCCTATCGAAGGTGGGACCAACAGAAATAATTATGTAGTATTGCCACTATTTTCTCAACCCCAAAATTCCCAACGAATCGACTGTAGTGCACTTCCCAAATCATCTTGGCATGCTTGCTTGAAGCAACACAAAAGTGTCCCAGGTGACATAGTAGTGCATCCTGGAGGTGAAAATTTGGAACTCGCACACCCTCCAAGAGTGCCTTGTATGTGTGGCCTTATTCTGGATCTCTCTTATAGAGAAGTAGCTAATCACAAGTCTCGTGCCCACAATAGTTGAGAACCTTGGTTAGCACCACGATTAGTCATCGGCTGAGGCAGTCTGCAACATTGTTGGTGCTACCCTTATTGTACTTGATGTTCAAATGAAAATTTTGCAGATATGTGGACCACTTATGATGGTGATCGTTTTGCAACTTATCTTGTGTTTGTATGAACTGTAGGGGTTGGTGGTCTGTGTGGATGACTGTTTCCTTCCCCAAAAAGTAATGCCTCGATTATCGTCAAGCTTGAAAAATGGAATACATTTCTTTGTCATAAGTGGGATACTTGTGGACTGTGTCGAATAATGTCTTATTTTGATATCCGATTAGATGCCTATGTTGAGTAAGAAATTCCCCAATAGTATAGTCAAAGGCATTTGTCTCGATCTCAAATGGTTGTTGCAAGTCTAGTAATGTGAGCACTGGGGTAGAACAAAGGCAATGTTTTAATTCTACGAACACCTTTTGTTGAGATTCTGAACAAAATAATTTTTCTTTCACTACTCCTTTGGTGACTTGACTCAAGGGCCAAGTGATATGAGAGAATCCCAACATGAACATGCAGTAAAAATTAGCAAGACCCAGAAAGCTGCGAATTTATGTTAGAGTGGTTGGGACTGGCCTATCCCCAATGACTTGGATCTTAGATGGATCCATATGCAGCCCTAGTTCATCAAGAACGTATCCCAAATACTGAACCTGGGTCATGCCAAAAGTGAACTTCTCCAAGTTGGCACACAACTTGTGTTGCTACAATTTTTGGAGGACTTGTCCGATGTGGTGGAGGTGCTCTTCCCAAGTCTGGCTAAAGATTAGGATGTCATCCACGTACACTACTACAAATGAGTTGGTGAATGGCTGCAAGATGTCATTCATCAGCCTCATGAAGGTTGTGGGAGCATTCGTGAACCCGAAAGGCATGACCAACCATTCAAAAAGGCCCTCTTAGGCTTTGAAAGTAGTATTCCACACATGAGAGGGTTCGATTTGTACTTGGTGTTACCCAGACTTCAAGTCAATCTTGTGAAATATTTCACCACTTTGATTTGGTCCAAGGTCATGGATTCGTTGGATTGGGTACCTATTCTAGACAATGATCTTATTCAGCCCGATAGTTAATACAAAGTCTCCAAGTTCCATCCTTCTTCTACACCAACATGATCAAGCTCCCACAGGGCGATGAACTCGATCGAATATGACCTTTCTTTAGTAGCTCATGAATCTATGTCTTGATTTCATCGTTCTCTAGAACAGAGCACTAATAGATCGGTCCGTTGGGTAGCAGTGCACTTGGGGTTAGATCGATGGGGTTATTGACCTGACAGTGAAGAGGCACCGCTACGGGTGAGGTGAATATATCCCTATACTCCTCCATGACCTTGTACATTTTTTGTTGTCATGTGAAGGAGACCTCTCTAAAGGTCGTGGCCATAGTCTTATTCTTTCCTTGAGGCCAGATCATTAGGAAAAAAAATTCACGGTTTTGGAAATGAGCTTACTGTATTTTTTTGTAGTAACCAAAGAGATATCGACAGATCATGGTACCTCTGGTATCCCGTCCAACTTATTGCCCAAAGTAACAATAAAAATGTGAGCCTGGGACTCATACACAACATGTCGCTTCCACAAGTATGGTTTGCCTAATAATACATCACAAAAATCAAGAGGAGTAATGTCACATAATACCTCATATGTGAAGGGCTTGATGTTGTAGGGAAGGCGACACTATTTTTTTACGCGGAGATGTTGTCCTTGGTGAAGCCACCCAATGGTGTACAACTGTGGATGTGTTGTGGTCAACAAGCCCAAATTCGTTGCAATATCTTCTGAAATGATGTTCTTTTGGCTCCCATTGTCAACAGTGAACTACAACAGGGAACCCTTTACCCACATCTGGGAGTGGAAGAGATGCTCCTCCTCCTTTGGATGTTCTGGTTCCCACTTCTGGATCTTCGTGATGGAAATAGTGGTTTTGGGCTCTGCATCAATAATCTTCTTCCCTTTCCATTCCCCTTGTTGGGTTCTGATTCAGAGTTAGAGCATGCATCTGATTCATAAGCCCTCATATCAGCCACTAGTGACTGCTTTTCCCAACACTCACTTGTGTTGTGTGAGTGGATCTCTTATGGAACTCACACCACTTTATCCTGTCCTTCTTTGACTTCATGGTGTTGTTATTTTCTTGTGAATTTGGTAGATTATCTTGGAACGCCATGCCTTGGATTTGTCCTTTGTTCTGCATTTTGGAGACACCTTTCCCTTGCTTTTGATTCGCAGATCCAAAGTCTCGCTTCTTCTATTTGAATTTCTGCTTAATCTTGGTAGCATACAGGTATGTTGTACCAAGAAAGGAGATGTCGAGGAACTCCATTTCCTCCTGAATTTATCTATGCATTCAACTACAGTAGTTCAACACCAAATGTTTCTCTGAATCTTTGATACCCAAATTTTTGCGTAGGTTATTGAAAAAATCCGTTGGCTCATGTACATCTTGATCCATTTGTTTCTATAGTGTAGTCCATTGTATGTACTTGTCCTCGTATCTCCCCACAGGATAATATTGTTCCTTCATGGCATCTCAGAAATAATTCCAAGTGGGTACGACTGAGAACAGAGAGGGTTCCCCTCGTCCTTTTTCTAACAGTAGGTTTCCCACCAGTCCTTGACATGGGGGGTAGCCTTGAGGAGTGTAAAAATACTCTTTTCCCAGTCAGAAAAGTCATGAACCAAGAAATATCCTTCTAATAAATTCAACCATATATCTATGGATTTTTCATCTATTTGGCTCTCAAATATGGGAATGTCAAATTTTGCTTTTACCTTAAAAGGAGTTGTACCTCCAAGGTGGCTGCTGGATGTAGGTGCGCCACGGGTGGGAAGTTGTTGAAGGATATGGGAAAAGTTATCCATCATCGTGTTCCTTTGCTTTTTGAGGGACTTCTCGAGAAATATTTTCATAAGGTCTCCTGCTCCCTCATTTTTCTTTTCATCCCCCATGGGTGGCCATCAGGGTTTGCGAGGTTGCTATTGCAAAGGTTCAGCCATATCGAGCCCTACCTCCTTATACCTCGAACTCATTGGGGACATGCAAACAAGGATCGATAAAGAGCAGACCACTCTGATACTACTAATTTGGATTTATGTAGGAACACAAAATAACACAAATGTAACCATAAATACAAATATGAAGTGAAAATAACACTTCATTTCATTGATATCAAAGAACTGAATTTTTTTACAAACTGAATGGAAATAAACTAGCTAGGGCATTGGTAGCTTATCTCTGAGAATAAATGTGGTGGCTACAAGTCACTGAAGTGTGTTACAATGAGGCTCAAAGGACTATTTATTATTGAAAGATAATGGAAAACCCTAAACATCGAAAAACCTAACCCTAGGAGATGAAGTGCCAAAACTATGGGCCCCATTTGGGTAAATTGGTACATCAACTTCCCTGGGATGTAACTTTGGCATACAATATCCGTTTGACACACACAATATCTTGTTAGAAATATCTAACTGAGGAATACAACTTTCAATGTGACAAACATCAAAGTAATTTCCATGTTCTCCTGTTTTTCCCAAAAAACATCGTTTAGGGCCCCAAAGTGGCTCCAGAAGTTCAGGACGCAAAAAAATGCTAAGAATAATAAGATGTGATACAATTAAGGAAACTGAAAAAAATTAAAGAAACAACAGTGGGGACCCAGGTGGAATAGGTGGGTGGCCACCAATATCCACCTTGATCAAGGTAACATTATAAAATAAATTCAATGTATTTGAAAAAGGGCATGGATTTCAGTCTTAGTATCATAATAAGGGTGATGGAAGGAAGTCGTTGCAATGTTGTACTTGTGGCAAGGATCATCACAAGAGAGAATTTCCACAACATTAGGGTGGTAGACCGTAGATTTAGAGTTCCCAAGAGGCAGAAACAGTTGGGTATGTTGGACAAAGTACTCCTCATACTTATGCAACATTGGATAATAGGAAGGCTAATCCTCATGCATCGATTATCGAGATAGAAGTCAAGCTTTGTGATCAAGTTATTTCTATTTTGATTTACCCTCGATCTAACTATAGTTATAATTGTCTTGATCTAGTGGATAAGTGTTTCTTGAATAAATAAGTGCATGCAACATCTTGGTTAGTGTAGCTGGCTATAGGTACTAAGAAAAGAGTTTATCATTGGGTAAGATCTTTTTTATTTGAGTTGAATGGTATGCCTACATAAACACATCTAAATGTGCTTCCTTTAAGTTCATACAATATTTTTTTAGGTATTGATTAGTTGTGCCTTCATATGACCAAAGTAGATTACTACGAGAAGACTATTGAGTGCCTAGATGATGATGGAGAGGAAAAAAATTTGTTTGGAAAGAAACATCCTACATCGGTGAGAGTGGTTACAACTATGCAGGCTAAGCGTAGTTGTAAGAAAGGATGTATATTGTTTGCAGTTAATGTTTCCAGTGATAAAGGAAAGAATGTTGAGGATGTTGAAGTCTTGAATATTTATCCATTTTTGCATCATGTTTAGGATGTATTTCAAGTGGAGGTTTTAGAGTTACTGTCTCATAGGGAAGTGGACGTTTCTATTGAGCTGGTACCATGAGCAGCACTGACATCAAAGGAAACTTACAGGATGAGAACTCTAGATTTAGTGGAATTGAATTTTCAACTTAAGGAAATGATTGATAAAGGATAGATAAGGTCAAGTGTGTCACCTTGGGATCCACCAGTGTTGTTTTTTAAGAAAAATGATGGTACTCTTAGGTTGTGTATTTATTACAGTAAGTTGAAGAAGGTGATGATCAAGAACAAGTATCCTTTGCCACTGATTGATGACTTATTTTATCATTTGAAGAGAGAAGAAAGGTTCTTGAAGATTGAATTTAGATGAACATATCATCAGGTATGCATCAAATAAGAGGACATCTGCAAAACAACATTTCGTACCAGGTATGGGCATTATGAGCTTGTAGTAGTTCCTTTTAGTCTTTCTAATGCTCCAAATAGTTTCATGTGTTTGATGAATAGTTTTCTATGTCCTTATCTGAACAAGTTTGTGATAGTGTCCATTGATGATGTAATGGTATATTATAAGAATGAGGAATATCATGTATAACTCCTAGCAACAATGTTAAGACTATTGAGAGAGAATCAATTTTATTCAATATTAGTAAATGCAGTTTATTTTAGACAAAATTTCTTTACTTGGGACATGTTGTTTCCAAAGAAGGTATAGTAGTGGACTTGGAAAATATCAAGCTATGATGGAGTGGGGAATTCCTAGGAATGTGGATGAGGTTAGATCATTTATGGGACTACCAAGTTACTATAATTGGTTCGTTGGTAACTTCTCATGGATTTACTATCCTTTTTCATATTTGCAATGAAAAGGGAATAATTTTGAATGGACGGAGGAGTGTCCAACTAGCTTTGAGTAGTTGAAGCACTTCCCTACAAATTCTCTAGTTTTGAAGATTGACCATCGTGGCAAAGAGTTTATGGTATGTACAGATTATTTCAAGAGAGGACTTGGGTGATTCATGATGCATGAAGGACAATTGGTTTGACATGAGTCAAGTAAGTTGAGTGAGCATGAGAAAAGCGATGTGACTCAATATATTTAGTTGGAAACTATCATTAATGCATTGAATATGTGGAGACAATATCTTCTTGGTAGGAGACTCATTCTGATGAGTGTTCACAGTGGGCTGAGGTACTTATTTGATCAACCTAATATGAATTCCAGGCAAGCTATATGGTTGTTTAATCTCCGTGACTTTGACTTCGAGATCACATACATCAAGGGAAATGAGAACAAGGTTACATATGCTATTAGTATAAGAGTGTAAGTGAATCATATTGTAAAAATATTTTCTTATGGGACGAACTTGCAAGGGTGGATCTTGCAGGAAAGGCAACGTGATCATAACAAGTATCAGCAGTTGAGACCCAAGTTATAGTAGCAAGGTACAAGTAATAGGGATAAGGAGTATCACCTCACAGAAAATGATTTGGTCAGATTCAAGAACAAGATTTATGTACTAGATGATAGTGAGCTCAAGAATCTTATCATGAGGGAGTTTCATGTTAAGTCGTATTTAGGCTACCCAGGATATCATAAGGCATTGACATGAGTTAATAAATTATATCATTGGCCAAACTTGAAGAAAGATGTGGTTGAGATTGTTGTGAGATGTTTGGATTGTCAACATGTAAAAGCAAAGTGTAAGAATCCAGGTGATTTATTACAATCGATTCTGATTCAAGAGTGGAAATGGGAGGATATTTACATGGATTTCATTATATTTTTCCAAGGAAAATGAGACAGCATAATTCCATCATGGGTTCGTTGAAAGGTTAAGTAAGGTAGCTCACTTCATTGTAGTTAAGTCTACAAATTTAGCTGGTGAGGTAGCTCAGATTTTCATTAGGGAGATATTGAGATTGCATGGTGTTCCTCAAACATTGTATCTGGGAGAGATGCCATGTTCACTTCTAGTTTTATAAAGTCAATTGTTTTCATGTTTAGGGACAAAGTATTTTAGTACAACTTGTCATATAAAGATAGATGGACAAATAGAAAGGGTTAACAATATTCTTAAGGACATGTTTAGGATGTACATTATGCATCAACAACGAAAGAGGGAAGACTATCTTCCACTGATTGAGTTTGTGTATAATAATGAGTATAAGTAATATTTAGAGATGAGTTTGTTTGAGGCACTTTATGGGCGGAGTTGTACTACTCCTATCATTTGGAGCGATACAGTAAATAGGCTATTGATTAGAAAATATATGTTTGTAGAGATGGAACAAGAAATGCAAGTTATTAAAAGAAATTTTAAGGAAGATCAAGATATTCATAAGGTTTATGCATATCAGCATAGGGTATTTAAGGAGTTTCATGTTTGGTAGCATGTCTACTTGCACATCAAGCCTAAGAGGATCTCCTTGAGGATTTCATTGTGTGCCAAACTAGCACCTCGGTACTGTGACCCTTTATAGATTCTTAAGAGGATTCGACCAGAGGCCTACTGACTCACACTTCCATTGACAGTGAAAGTCCACAATGTTTTCTATGTTCCATTTCTTAAGAATTACGTCCACGATTTTGATCATGTGATTATTGGTCTATATTGCATGTGGAACCAAAGGGATAACTCTAGAGAGAACCACAATGCATATTGTCGCTGAACAACTCATGCTCCAAAAAAAAAATCGAGCAAGTTAAAGTGCAGTGGAAGCACTTTGGGCCTGATGAAGCTACATGGGAAATGGTTGATCATATGCAGGCTATGTATCGTTCATTATTTGTTGGTTTGATAAAATTACTTTTTGGTATATGTACATGCATATGTATATGGATTTTTTTGTAGATACCACAATGAGTAGTGTTTTAAATCTCCAATAAGCAGTATGATTGTCATATTTTTTATAAAGCTGAAATAAATTCCAAACTCAGCAGAGATGATGGCAGAGCCTCTACACGAAGAAGGAATATCAAATCTTCCAAAGGCTCAGAACCTTGGAATATCGAAGGTTGGAATATCGGTGGAAGCAATATTGATACCTTAAAGGTTTATTTAAAATAGACTCGAAGAGAGCCGAATATCAGAGCCAATTCTCATAACATTGGATATTAGAAGGGATGAGCAGGAAGCATATCAAAACCTTAGAGAAGGAAGCATATCAGAATCTCAGAGAAGGAAGCATATCAGAACCTCAGAGCAGGGGAATTTTGGTATTTCAGAGATAGTAATATCGTAGTTTATTAATAATTAATTTATTTTGAAAGCGCCGAGGGCTGCAAGGAATAAGATTTATAAAGGAATTTCTTAAAAAACCAAGGACTGAGGGACCATTTCTCTCTCCTCTTGTAGGACACATGGCAGTCATTGATTGGTCCTAAGGAGCTGACAATGGAAGATCATGTCAACATGATGTGGAAATATGGACACGTGGTAGTCACATTCAGTAGAATTAGGTGGCCTAATGGTGAAACTCTGCTTGACATGTGTCACCACTAAGGAGACGCCACGTGGAGATGATGACATCAACATGATGTCATCTTAGAGGTCATAATATTAGAGATCAAATATATCATAAATAAAATGTAAATACATATTTGGAAAAGTTACGATACACAAAGCTTTCGATGTTGAGTGGCACTTTGTCATGGGGACTCAAAGAGCTAAGGGCATAGAGTAGGGGCTAGCACCTAAGTGCTATGGAGAATATTAGAGGTCGAGGATTTCATAAATCCACTATAATTTTCTTTTGAAAAATTTATGATGCGAGGGAGCTATGATATGTTAGAGCTTGGTTGAGGAAGCTAAAAGAACCAAGGTCGAAGAGAAAATATACAGGGAGATAGGCCCCCGACAGGAACCTGAAGGCCTTAACACCTAAGTTATAGGCCGTTGCTCAGAACACCCGATCTCATGGAAGAAAAATAATAAGGACATAAGAAGAAGGGGATAAATGATAATTGGAATAATATAATATTGTAACCCATGTGTAAATGCATTTTGAGAAAAGTTACGATATGTCGAGCTTTCGACGTTGTTAGAACTTGGTCTTGTAGCCTAGAAAACTAAGGGCACCAAGTAATAACATAAGGAGAAAGGCCCTCCACATGATTATATAGGGCTTAGAACCTAAGTTCTATACCAGTGGTCACATGCAACATTCCTATGGCAGAAAAGAGGCTAAATTCCAACATAAGAGGGGATAAAGGTCTCAAAATCGCACTCTTTCATAAAGTTTGTTTTAATAAAAGTTACGACATGTAAGCCTTCGATATTGAAGCATAGAGGTATTGTAGGATTGTTGAGTCGAAATATAATTAAATATGTGTAGAAGAGTTGGTGCTGCAAGAGTAATGTCGACTGTAGAGATCACTGAGTTAAGGAGATGAGGACTAAGATTTGTAGAGAAGAGCGCGACCCTTCCTTAAGTTGAAAGAAAGCTTCCTATGATCTATTTTTGCATGCCTCAATGAATTAAATTAAGAGAAAAGAAGAAATGATGAATTACATTTCAATCTCTATGGGAAATTAATTACCATGGGGAGCTTGGTTGGAGTGTGAATTTTCACTGAGAATGAACTCTGAAAATGGGGATCACTCAGGTGCCCATTCTCAGTGGTTAGTGAGGCAACAGTGGAAAGATAGATGCAATAATATAATGTAGATAACAATAGGATGACATAGTCATGCAAAGTGAATGGTAGATTTATGGGAAACAAAGGTAGCATTGACTAGTGTGCAACAAAGGAAAAAAAACAGAGGAGCACCATTGAGCAAAGTGGGGGGATGAAAAATTGTTAAGTGATCTGAGTGGAGAGATTTGCGGTTACGTGTGAGTTGTTGTATGTGAGTCCAAGTAAGCTTGTTCTATTGATAATAGGCTGCGAGTTCCTAGGTAGAGGAAAGAGATCCTAAGAGAGAGCTTGTGGTGTTGTGTGAAAGGTTGAAAGTTCCAAAGCAGAAGAAGAAGGTTGAGAGTTGAGTCTATGTTGATGAGAGAATAGGAATGTGAATAGTGAGATGCTATAGAGTGAGTAGAGAAGAGTAGAGTGATGAATGCATGTTTTTGAGAGAATATTTCAGAGAATGTTGCATGGGCTAAGGGCTGAAGGGAAAAAATATGATATCAGGTAGAGTGGCTACCAATTAGAGTGGACATTACTTCCTATTTGAGTGTGGGTTGGATCTTTCATACAGGAAGTTGGTGCTTCCATTTCTAGTGTGTAATAGCCCTGGTAAAAAAATTCAAAAGACCTTGAGAAGTTTAAATGAATAAATCAGAAGTTGCAAAGTAGATAATGACATGATAATTAGGTCGCAAGAAATACTTGTCAGGGTATAGGAAAATCAAGTAGAGGTCAATGCAGTGATCATTTAGAGTTTACAAACTTGTAGAGACAGGGACAACCATAGTTTAGTTATGGACAAAAGGAAAGGACTAATGGGGCATATGGTAGTAAGTCTCATGGAGGACAGAGGTTGGACATGGATGAGACAATCAGAGATGGTAAACAGATGGATACAACTAAAATGAGAGGTAGCAGTTATGGGTCTTATTCTAGTTCTGGATCAGAGAGATAGCGGTTATAGGTTCTATTTGTTGAACCCCTAGTTAAACTGAGAGGGGGGGGGTGAATCAGTTTAACACATTTATGGACTTTTAAACTTTTTCATTAAAACTTATTTACACCTTCATTTCATATTCAACTTAATATGTGAGTAGTCTTAGAGTGTGAGAAGAAAGTATTAATATAATGTAACAGTAGATTTAATATGAGAGCAACAAGTATTGAGCAGATGAGATAAACCACATCAACACATAAACATCATGCACAAAGACACCAGATATAAGTGGAAACCCATAAAGGGAGAAAACCGCATATTATTATTGTTGTGATGCAAAGGCAAGCTCCAACTCCCTCTCACCACTGTTTTTCTACAAACACCAACCCACAGGAGGCACCAACCTCAATTCTGCAAGCTACAACTTGCAAGGAAGCTCCAACTCCCATCAATTTTCTGTAGGCACCAACCTACAGGAGGCTCCAACCTCAGTTAGCTACAACTGACATTTATCAAGCTACAACTTGATAGGGAAGCTCCAACTTCCTTACTCTTTCAAAAGAGAATCACTTGCTGATTTACCTTGGATAATAGCTCTGTTCTGTTCCATATGCTCTGTTGTTCATCTATTCTCATATCTGCCCTGTATCATCTCTGCATCTTCTCAGATTCTCTATCAGCTTCTCCTTCTTCTCTGCTCAGCTCATTCTTCTCTACCTCACTGCTTCATTTCTGCATTCTCTTCACTCACTCTCTAACCTCCTTGTGCATATCAATGTGATATTATATATATATATATATATATATATATATATAGTTCATCACATGACGCTTTACATTCCTCAGCGAATTTGAAGTGAATAGTCCTGACTTTTTGCCTTCTACCTTCTCATTTCTTTTACCCGCTCATTCAGAAAAATATAACAATATGCATTAATTTCAATATTATAGTGGGAGTTTTGTTTTCCTACTGGAGACTTGCCAATGCATCACAAACAATAAAAAATTAATTACAACATTTACATTCACATTTTCAGTTACATATTTCAATTTCACTCAACTCCTTTTCTGGATTTTGGCTTTACTGGATTTGTCTTTTCTGCTGCTGTTAAGTAACTGATCTGCATACTTCTATTCATCATGCCTACAAAATTCCCTGTGACTTTTTCAGTTCCAACATTCTTTGTTTACCTCTATTAAACCCACATTTTCATCCCTGTGTTTATTCACCCATTCACTGTACTTTTGTGCACCTGCTGCATATATAACTTCTTTTCTAAGTTTATCTTCAAATAAATATAAATCTAGGTAATGTCTGTTCATTATTAATCTCTGTGCTCGGGCTCCCTACTTACACCCTCTCTGTCCATATAATATATTTTCAAATCAACCCCTTTCAAACCTTTTGGATCACTGTACATTTTTATGCAACTGTCTTTCTCTCTTTCGTTGCAGTTGTGTAACTGCTGCACATATAACTGTCTTTTAATATACCGGCTGATTTTAAATCTAGGCAAACTTGAATTAATGCGGAAACTTCATTTTTCCATGGTTATAAAACCATACATATAAATTCATTCATATTTCAATCTTTAAAATCTTTCATTCGGGACCATATATATCGAGATCCACATATTCCAAAGTCTTCAGAGTGAAAATGCCTTTTGAATAGTTTTTACTACAGAACCTTTGGTTTAATCAAATCTCGTCATCTTCAAAACTGTGGTTAAACCATAATAAAAAACCCAACTTATAATATTTAAAATTTATGCTGAAGTTTACCTTCTTGAAGAATCTATGGCTTAAACCATAGTCGAATCAACTCAGACCAATCAATTTAACATTGGTTAAACGACTAGGTTTCCACACATCACATATATGATGAATTTTTTCTCAACACTTCTTTTAGTCCGCACTCTGGTTACAATTTCTGAGCTCGACCATGGCAAATATCACCAACTTTGGAATAACATTCAAAGTGATGGCCCAATCGCTTTTCGTCATAATTTATATTTAATTTAAACAAACCTTGGTTAAACCCGCAAACATTAATTTGAAAAGTCCCAATCAATATAATTTAAACGGGGGCCCACATATATAATCAACGACCCAATCACATACTCGCACCATACCGTGGTTATCCTTCGCGCACCTTCCTCATACGGCCACCGTCCGATGACTCCCCTCTAGATCGACGACGCTCAACAATATCGTGTGGCTTCCTTGGTCAGACATTAACGTGTGATGGCGAGCAGTGATGGTTTTTTTTCAGATTCGTTCAGGGACGCGTGTCGCTCGTTCTATGGAATCGCTCCCAATCTCTTGAATATCGCTTGCCCGTCGAAGGTGGTGTGATGAAAACCACCAGTTCGCTCTAAACCGCGTCCGCTGTTCCTCTTTCGTGGTTCTGCCCCTTCGCTCAAGGTTCTGTCAATTTATATTCTAACCTTTGGTTCATCAATGTTTCAACACGACTCCTCCGCATACTATAACACGCTGCTTCATCAGGTTATACATTCCCCATTGCTCACTGTGTCGTGGCCTTAGCAACCTGATATCCTATATAGATTCACGAATCTACTCCTTCCACAGAGCTTATTATGTTTACAGACCATGAGTAACAAATTCACGCTTTCACAATAAATTCAAGTAGTCTACATGGGCATAATCCCATCTGTCAGTAACAGAGGGTTTCATAATTATCCACAGGGACTCAAATATCCTTCCTACTGAATTCAATCAAGAATATACATATAATTCACAGAGAATTTAGAAGCAATCCCTCATCATTATATACAAATGTAACCATTTACAAGAACATTCACTTATTCTTCTCAATTGGCCAGATTTTCTATTCGATGGCCTTTTTCTCCTACTCTGTCTCTGGACAACTCTACTTCAATTCACTGCTTGTCTCTACTCCTTGACTGATACTGCTCTCTGTAAATGCACTCTTCCTCGATTCTTTTCTGTTGACCTTTGTTCTCTGCTACTTTGCTTTTCTCTTTTCCTATTTACTGTTTCATATGCTCCTTCTTTGCCAATTCCTTTTCCATCAATGACAACATTTCCAACAGTCTCCCCCTTTGGCATTGATGGCAATAATCTTCTTCTGTTTGCCTTATAGAAGCCCCCTTTTGGTTTTCCTCCCCCTTTGACAACAATGGCAAAGGGTTGCTCATCTCCTAGTTTGCTTTCTACATTTCCTCTCTATGAGATGTGATTAGGCCTTCTTCTTCTGACTTTGTACCCTGCTGCTCCACACTAGTGTAAAAGATTTGTTGAGAGAACACTTTTGAGGATTATTGATCTTGAATGTACACTACAAGTTGATACAATCCCAAAGAACTGACTTCTTTCACTTGTATAAAGTGTAGGTGATGACAACCATGTATAATCATACTTGTATAATCATAGATGTATAGTTGTATCCAAGCTTAAAGATCGTGAATGTTCCATGTGACATATCAAGCTTGCTTCAGCTATACTACCTTCTATATTATAATCTTCATCTATGATGCATATCTATTGACGAAGGTTGAAGATGAAGTAAGTATTTTTCTGAAAAGTACATCTACAGTACACATTTGTTCAATTGTGATGAGGCCAATATATCTTTTATTGTTGTGGTACACCTTTCTTGCCTATTGGTGATGATATTACACTTAATGACTGAATAATCCTTGTTGCTGAAGTGAATCAATGAATCAAACCCGAGCCTACAGTTTATTGTGAGAATAGGAAATATCTTTCAATATAAAAGACCAAATAAATTTTCTGCTTGTTCAATGTATTTTCAAAACAAACCCTTGAGGCTACATACATTTGGTGTATTAGTCAATCTCACATATCAACCATGCAGTTTTATTTATGACATAATGGGTATGTATGTCAATAATCAATCTCTCTTTAAAGGTGGATTACCAGTAAATCCTTTGTGCTGAAGTAGGATTTAGATGATTTAAAAAAAAAAAAATTGAGCTTCAGATGGTAATCACAACTAGTCCTTTATTCTTCAGATACTTTGAATGTTCTATCAGAATGAACTTCCACAAAAGCATATTCAAGATGTTTAATTGAAAACTCAGCAAATAGACTTCACACAGTTTTGTAACTGATTTTAAGAAAGAGGCCTTGAAGATATACATGTACCAACTTCAGGAAGGGATGAAATTATATATAGAAAAAGATATTGCTTCAGTGCTCAATATACTACTTCAAGTGTAAACAAGATAATGTTATTTTTTCTCTGTTACTGACCTTTTCATGCTGGATGCAGATAATACTGGGAATATTACCTTGAGGTTATTTTGTTATAATCCTTTGATCCTGAGGACCTGTACCATATTACTGCTCCACTGATAACCCTTGATATTTAGTTGATAGGCATGTTGCTTGTACCTAAATGCCACTTTGATAAACCATGCAGAGATTTCAATTCAGCTTGCACATTAACCCATAATTGATGCATCCTTCATAAATTCTATTATTGATCTTTCCACTGTTCACACCAACAATCATCAATATATTGAATCTGATCTTGGCATTATTTACCACTCTTCTTTTTCTATCCTTCTATTCCAGAGAAAGCCATTGCATGTTTCTTTCTAGGACTGCTCTAGAATCATTTCTACTTTATATTCAATTCAATTGTTCTAACATAAATATTTTCAGGAAGACATCTTCAATTTCTTTTCTATGAATCTTCACGGGCTGATTACTCAAAGATTTATTACTCACTTAACTGCATTTCTCCAAGTGGACCTTTTGAAAGTTGTAATGAACTGATGATAGGCGCTTTTCTTACTCGGCCTTCTTAATGTGATACATTGTTAATTCTAGCAGTATAGGGCATAGTGTGATCATTACTTTAATGTGCTAAAGTCTTCTTAGCTTATATGTTCATTGCTAAGGTTACCTCTATCATCATGGCTTCTTGCTCTCTTCTCTTCTTCCATCAATCTATCAGCTACTTAATACTTCAGATGATCTTCTTTCTCTATAGTTCTCTTTTAGAGGATTTCCTTTTTCTTCCTGATCTCATAGTTGTTCTCATTACATGGAGCTCTTCTTAGACTACTTTCATGGGGTCTATATATGAAATGCTCTCCCCCTGGGATGTTGCTTCATATTTGTCACTAGATGGATTTTTGCTTTGCTTCCTAGAGCAGCTCCCCCTGAGACTAGGATGTATTCATTATGCTATTGAGATAATAGGCTCCCCCTTTCTATTTTCTTTCCATACTTTATTAGGGTTCTTCATAATGACTGCTCTTCCTTTTGATTCATAGTTTTGATTGATCTGTTTTGATTCCATCATATGTCTAGAGTTATTTAATATATATGGAAGTTTACAGTCCTTTGCTTTGTGGCCAAGCTTGAGGCATATATAACATCTTATTTTATCAAAGTATATTTGAGCTGATGTATAATATTTCATTCCCCTTTTTGAACATAATTTACAATTAATAGATTTATGTCGAAATTCATTGCATGCATAATAGTAGCCATGGAAATGATTTGTGTAGCTAGTGGAAGATTGTATTTTCCATTTGCTTGCTTGAGGGGTTCTTCTCTTTTGCTACATCCTTTGCTGGTTGGACTGGATTGGCTTTGTCTTACAATATGTGTTGGGAAAAATACTGAGAGGGGGGGGTGAATCAGTATTTACTGCATAATCAAATATTTTTACTTTTTCATTCCTTAAAACCCATACGCTACTTTACTTCAGTAAACTAGCGTATATACGCGGATCCCCTTTATGAAACTTGCGTATACACAGAGATCTAGATATGTCATTAATTCTTCACTTACACCATTCCATCATTTATTCTTCAGATATTCAATAAGAAGTAAACATGTGCAGTAAGAACAGAATAAACCATCACACAAAGCATCACACATGAACACCAGGATTTTTAGGTGGAAACCCAAGTCGGGAGAAAACCACCGCTGCAGTTGCTCGGCCTTCAATATTTTATTATAGAGAAAACATATTACAACATATGTGCTGGCGCAGACTTGACCAGCACGCAGGCACCCACCTGCGCTCGTTTACCAGCCTCTCCTGGAAGGGAGCTCCAACCCCCTGACTCGTTTACCGGCCTCTCCTGGAAGGGAGCTACGACCCCCCGATCTCGTTTACCAGCCTCACCTGGAAGGGAGCTACGACCCCCTGACTGAAGGCTACAACCCTCAGCACCACCTTGGACCACGTTTCATCAATTTTCACACTGGACCCTTTCCATACTTTTTATCACAAACATACATCACCAACAGATACTTATCAACACAGATCAGATATCAGAAACACAGCAGAACAGATCAGATATTTCATACCCTTTCACTTCAGACAGATGTTCGCCTAGATGTTCGCCTCATCACAGATCTAAGCCTTCCATAATCAGATCTAGCAAATACAAATGCATTTCAGATCTAGATCCCCTTCTTCATCATTGGTGCATCATACATTCAGATTTATCTTCAAGTGTAACCCTTTCCATTCAGATCTACTTCAAAGAGAAGTATCCATTCAAGCTCAGACATCTTGCACCCACACTTGTGATTTGCACAATGAATTTCTTCTCCTTATATAGGTTTATCTTTTTCAATACCATGGGCCAAAACAATACCATGAGCCTTCAATACCACGAGCCAAACCAATACCATGAGCCTTCAATACCATGAGTCTTCAATACCATGAGTCTTCAATACCACGAGTCATCAATACCATGAGCCTTCAATACCACGAGTCTTCAATACCATGAGTCTTCAATACCACGAGTCATCAATACCGTGAGCCTTCAATACCACGGGCCCCTGGTACCATGAGCCTTCAATACCACGGCCCCTGGATTTGCACTTTTGAGCGCTTTTCCATAATGCCGACTCTATCACGTTCTTTAGACACACATATCCGCGTATTCATAGAGACATAATTTTTTTCATCATACTTTGAGCACATTCTGAATTCCTTTCTTCATTGCCTTCTGTACACACTGTAGATACATCATATTTTCTTCATCAAGAACATATTCTAGCAAGCACAACTTCAACAAGTAATTTGCCATCATCTTCATCAAGTGGGTTGCCTTTCAAGGACAACACTTAGCATCATATTGTCAACAAACATCATATCACATCAGATTTACATCATTTACCAAGTCCATCAAGTCAAGAATAACTTCATCAGGTGGATTTCCATCAAGGACAACACATGTCAACAGTCGCATGTCTTCATCTTCATTCAATGGGTTGCCATCAAGGACAACACTCTGCATCATATTTCCAACAATCTCCCCCTTTGGACTTGATGGCAACCATGATGGTGTTTGGTTACCACAACAGATAGATACATTAAGAATACAATGACACCATGTCACTCTCCCTATTTTCCATGTCACTCTCTCCATTTTTGGCATCATTCAAACACCATGTCACTCTCCCCCTTTGACATCAAGGGCAAAGGGCACATCATTATCTTCATTCAAACACCATGTCACTCTCCCCTTTTGACATCAAGGGCAACGGGCGAATCAAAACCAACACACTCACCCCCTTTTCTCCTTATGTAGAAGAAGCGTTCTGCATATCTGATGTATACTGAAGTGACCAAGCTCCCCTTGAGTTCATGCTGAATCTTCAAACATATTTTCAATGAAGTACATGACTCTATGAAGTTTCTATCACCAATGACTCATACTTACATCAAATATCCAACCAAGTGGATTTACATATGAGACTCAAGTACCCAACCAAGTGGGTTTACAAATTTGACTCAGCTACCCAACCAAGTGGGTTTACAAACATGACTCGCTCCCCAACCAAGTGGGTTTACAAATTGACAAGTCCTTACATGACTGAATATTACAATTTTACAACATGGGTCTCAACCAGACCTTTTCATCAAAGTACAAATATGAATTTTCATAATTAATACCAAAAAGACCTCAAGAGAGATCATATATCAGAACCACCATAATGCCAGTAATGCATTATACTCAGCAAAACTAATGCTCCCCCTGAATCTGTGCAACCAAGCAATCTTTCCAAATGACTAAGGCTCCCCCTTAGTTTGTGCATCCTGAAAACTTCCACCAATAAATCATCAAGGCATCTTCATCAAAACATTAGAAACAGAATTATGAGAACTGGAACACCACCAGAGATATCAAACAGTATCAGAGATACCAAACAGCATTGCAGCTGAGCTGAAAAGAGCTAAACCAACCAAAAATTGTCAGCAATTATTCACACGCGGTTTTCTGTGCAGGAACTAGCGTATATACGCGATTGTGTTTCAGCAAACCCGCGTATCCCAAGATATCTTCAAAATTTCAACCAGATCTGATTCTCTGTGAGGCAAAGACAGTGTTCAGCTTCTTTCTGAGACATTTGAATGCTTCCCTGGACTACAGATAGATAGAACGATGTAGTTGTGTCTTCAAGCGTTATCCAACGGTTGTGGCATCAGTACAATAGTAACCAAGCCTTCATATTCTATGCAACATCAATACAATCTTTCGAAGAGAGATTCTCATATCAGAACAACATCAAGCAATCATCCATGTGGTCCAACATCATCAAGATCTTCAAGATTTGACATGAAGTAACATATGTAGGCAAAAGATCTCTCAACCATAGAACACACTCTGCATGATTTATTTCTGAATCAAATGACATCCAACTCATCCATGTGTGAGTGCAAAGGATACTTATCAGCAACCAGGGCTCAAAAACTCATCATAATAAATCATGTACCAAGACATCATCATTTGAGCATGAGTATCACAAAAACCAAAGAACAAGCAGTCATATTGCCAACAATACAATCATTAGTATTCAACCTGCTGCTCCCCCTAAACCAATGCTCTTCCTTAGTTTGCAATCTGAAGCACCTTTCAATAGCACGTCATCAGCAACAATCTCTGCATGATCTGTCCTCATCTCTGAATTATAAGACTTTCATCTCAACAATGAGTGCTCTTCATCATAAAGCAACCAGGCTTCATCCATAATGTTCAACATAAGAACCCATGCATCATTTCATTATTATGAGTATAACCAGAATAATGCTAACAGTGCAATCATCAGCAGTCAGACTGATGCTCCCCCTGGACCTCTGCTCCAGATCTTCAGTTATCAGATAAATTCTTTTATCATCAATGCATACGCGACCGTGTCTGCTGAAACTCGCGTGTATACGCGACTTTTGTGAATATAACTCGCGTATGGAAAGTGTAATATAGAAAATTTTACACCTTCATCTTCTTCTGCAAATTTACCTTCTGTTCCTGTCTTTTCTTCACACCAGATACACTGTCAGAAATATATCTAACCAGAATAATCAAATCAACCATGAGAGTCATCATGCATTGCTCCCCCTGTGACGATACATTACTAAATCTCCTAATGTATCCCACATCATTCCTGCAGTCAATCAGAGAAGTAAGCTTCAGAAGCGGATGACTGCAGTAGGGTCAGAATTCCCTACATTTCTGATCGGTCCTCCTTCTTTTTCCAAATTTGCTTGAACTTTCTATTTGAGTGCTGGAAGTTATCCACTTTCCCAGATCTGTTCATCCTGCATTCCTTTTCTACATGTCCATACTTATTACAAGCATAACATCTCATGTGGTCATAAAAATAAGCATAAGAATCATAAAGAGTATTTCTAATCTTCCTCCTTTTGCAATCAGCTGCTTTATGTCCATACATGTTACATGAGAAACAATATCCTCTGAAGAGACTAGAGTACCTTTCTGAGTAGGATCTGTTTTTTTGTGGCTGAAACAATCTACTTCTGCAATTTGTTGCAACATGCCCATAGTTATGACATCTAAAGCATTCAACATTATTGAATGATTTCCTTTGAGTATTCATGACTGTTGGTTGACCTTTTGTTTCTTTCAACACTTCAGGTTTTGCATTGTCTTCTTTTGAATCATTAGCATTCCCTTGTGAACTAGATTCACCTTTAATGGTTTCATGGAAACCAAGACCATGTTTGATAGCAGGAGACCTTTGATTACTCAGAATATTGTCCAAGATTTTAGTACTATCATGAAACCTCAAAAGTTTAATCTTTTCTTCTAATTTACTTTTGAGAATGTTTACCTCAACCTCCAAGCCTTGGCATTGCTTGGTCATGCTTTCTTCTTTCCTTATTCCATCTTCTACTTGATCCTTCAGATTTAGGATTTCTTCTTTCAACCAATTTCCGTTGTCTTCACATGTTTGCTGCAGCTCTTCATTCTTCTTGTTTGATGCTATGAGATCTTCTTTGAGGGAGACAATTTCTGCTTCAAGTCTTCCATTCTTCTTATTTGATTTATCCAAGTCTTCTTTGAGGGAAACGATTTCTGCTTCAAGTCCTTCCTTATCAAATGATGGTAGATGTTCCTCACTCTTCTTACTTGATGCTTCAAGTTTTGCTTGTAGAGAGATGATTCCAGCTTCAAGACCTTCATTCTTCCTTTTTGATTTTTCCAGATCTGTTTTTAGAGAAACGTTTTCTACTTCAAGCCCTTCATTCTTCTCATTTGATTCTTCAAGTTCTGCTTGCAGAGAGATGATTCCAGCTTGATATCCTTTACTTCGATTGTATACATCATCGAACATCCTTTTCAGTTTAAAGCACAAAGCTTTGGAGGCAGCGTCCTTCTCATTAAATATTCTTTGTTGATCTTTGATAACTTCTTTTAAATCCTCAACATCATTGCTTGCACATATAAGATTACAAGGATCACAATCAGATTCATCTTTGTCAACTTCTGCTGTACCGGTTTTCTGAGACATCTCCTTACCTTGAGTATTTTGCTTCTTTGCCATGAGTACTTGTAGAGCTTGGTCAGAATCTTTTTCGGCTTCTTCTAGGTTGACAGCATATTCTTCACTATTGTTTGTACCACCAAGATCTTTCAAAGGATGATCCCAATCACTATCAGATTCATCTCCTTTGATTTCTGGTATCCATGTTCTCTGAAATATCTCCTTTCTTCGAATAGGCTTCTTCTTTTGCTTCTTTCCCATTGCGACGGATCTCCTTCAAGCGATCAAGCTTCTGCAGAAGGACCACGGCTCTGAAACCAATTGTTGGGAAAAATACTGAGAGGGGGGGGTGAATCAGTATTTACTGCATAATCAAATATTTTTCCTTTTTCATTCCTTAAAACCCATACGCTACTTTACTTCAGTAAACTAGCGTATATACGCGGATCCCCTTTATGAAACTTGCGTATACACAGAGATCTAGATATGTCATTAATTCTTCACTTAAACCATTCCATCATTTATTCTTCAGATATTCAATAAGCAGTAAACATGTGCAGTAAGAACAGAATAAACCATCACACAAAGCATCACACATGAACACCAGAATTTTAGGTGGAAACCCAAATCGGGAGAAAACCACCGCTGCAGTTGCTCAGCCTTCAATATTTTATTATAGAGAAAACATCTTACAACATATGTGCTGGCGCAGACTTGACCAGCACGCAGGCCCCCACCTGCGCTCGTTTACCAGCCTCTCCTGGAAGGGAGCTCCAACCCCCTGACTCGTTTACCAGCCTCTCCTGGAAGGGAGCTACGACCCCCGATCTCGTTTACCAGCCTCACCTGGAAGGGAGCTACGACCCCCTGACTGAAGGCTACAACCCTCAGCACCACCTTGGACCACGTTTCATCAATTTTCACACTGGACCCTTTCCATACTTTTTATCACAAACATACATCACCAACAGATACTTATCAACACAGATCAGATATCAGAAACACAGCAGAACAGATCAGATATTTCATACCCTTTCACTTCAGACAGATGTTCGCCTAGATGTTCGCCTCATCACAGATCTAAGCCTTCCATAATCAGATCTAGCAAATACAAATGCATTTCAGATCTAGATCCCCTTCTTCATCATTCGTGCATCATACATTCAGATTTATCTTCAAGTGTAACCCTTTCCATTCAGATCTACTTCAAAGAGAAGTATTCATTCAAGCTCAGACATCTTGCACCCACACTTGTGTTTTGCACAATGAATTTCTTCTCCTTATATAGGTTTATCTTTTTCAATACCATGGGCCAAAAAAATACCATGAGCCTTCAATACCACGAGCCAAACCAATACCATGAGCCTTCAATACCACGAGTCAAACCAATACCATGAGCCTTCAATACCATGAGTCTTCAATACCACGAGTCATCAATACCATGAGCCTTCAATACCACGAGTCTTCAATACCATGAGTCTTCAATACCACGAGTCATCAATACCATGAGCTTTCAATACCACGAGTCATCAATACCATGAGCCTTCAATACCACGGGCCCCTGGATTTACACTTTTTGAGCGCTTTTTCCCATACGCGACTTATCACGTTCTTTTTAGACATATCCGCGTATTCATAGAGACATAATTTTTCCATCATACTTTGAGCACATTCTGAATTCCTTTCTTCATTGCACACTGTAGATACATCATATTTTCTTCATCAAGAACATATTCTAGCAAGCACAACTTCATCAAGTAAGTTGCCATCATCTTTATCAAGCGGGTTGCCTTTCAAGGACAACACTTAGCATCATATTGTCAACAAACATCATATCACATCAGATTTACATCATTTACCAAGTCCATCAAGTCAAGAATAACTTCATCAGGTGGATTTCCATCAAGGACAACACATGTCAACAGTCGCATGTCTTCATCTTCATTCAGTGGGTTGCCATCAAGGACAACACTCTGCATCATATTTCCAACAATATGCTGCATTATGTCCCGGTTTATGACAAGAGAAACATGTGCTATTTTTCATAGGAGGAAAGAACCTTCTTTGACATCTTCCAAATTTATTCATTTCATCTTTAGGAGCATGTAAGCCTTTAGCAGTTGATTGTTTCATCTTCTCACTCTCTATTCTTTCATTTTGTTGCTTGATTCTATTTGTTTCTCTGCAACTCATGTTCTTGCTGGCTTCTGCTTCTGTAGGAATTTTCTGATCTGTTTCACTGTTCTTTATAGATTCTACAAAAATGATTTTCTTGTTATATTCTACCTTGGACTTACTGGTTTCTCCTTCATATCCTATCCCAGCCTTTATGAGAGGAGACCTTTGAGCATTTAGAATTTGGTCTAGTTGTTCAGAGCTTTTCATTTGAGGAGTATTCATTAATAAGTCTCTTTGGGCCTTTTCTAATTTCTTTCTCAGGTTCACTACTTCTTCTTCCAATTTTTCACATTCCAGATTTTTCTCTCTCATTTGTGACAACAGAGTGTCTTCTACTTTCTTTGTCGCTTCAAGCTGTGTCTTCAGGCCAATAATTTCTTTCCTATCTTCATATTCTCTCTCATCACATATTTGTACCAATCTCTTAAGGTCTTTGTTTTTATTCTTCAATCTTTCTATTTTAGTCAGAGCTGTGTCAAGTTTGGCTTTTTCTTGAGCTGCAATTTCTTCATGGCTGTTACTACCATTCACACTAGCAGGTACCTCATTTGACTGAACATCTTATTTTTGACATGAATTTCTCTTTTTCTTAATTCTCTTCTCCTTCTTGAAAATGCAATCCTCAGTGTCTACTCCATGCATGAAATGCAATATGTCCCAGATTTATTTTGCTGAAGTTAAATCCATTATTAACTCAAGATCCTTGTTATGAAGATTTTTATATATCACACATTTTTCCTTGGTGTTCCTCTGTTGTTCTTTCACCGTGGGTGAGTCTTTGCAGTAACCATCACATACAAGCTTCCATACCTTAGGTTCATAGGCCATTAAACCTGTTTTTACCTTATTTCTCCATTTAGGAAAGTTTGTTGTATTTAACACAGGTGCATTTTGATAGTCCATGACTCAACCAGATCTACTTCAAGCTATTAAGCTTACACCAAAGGAACCAGCTCTGATACCAATTGTTGAACCCCTAGTTAAACTGAGAGGGGGGGTGAATCAGTTTAACACATTCATGGAATTTTAAACTTTTTCATTAAAACTTATTTACACCTTCATTTCATATTAAACTTAATATGTGAGTAGTCTTAGAGTGTGAGCAGCAAGTATTAATATAATGTAATAGTAGATTTAATATGAGAGCAACAAGTATTGAGCAGATGAGATAAACCACATCAACACATAAACATCATGCATAGAGAAACCAGATATAAGTGGAAACCCATAAATGGAGAAAACCACATCTTATTATTGTTGTGATGCAAAGGCAAACTCCAATTCTCTCTTACCACTATTTTTCTGTAGGCACCAACCCACAGGAGGCACCAACCTCAATTCTGCAAGCTACAACTTGCAAGGAAGCTCCAACTCCCATCAATTTTCTGCAGGCACAAACCTACAGGAGGCTCCACCCTCAGTCAGCTACAACTGAAATTTATCAAGCTACAACTTGATAGGGAAGCTCCAACTTCCTTACTCTTTCGAAAGAGAATCACTTGCTGATTTACCTTGGATATCGTCTCTGTTCTGTTCTATCTACTCTATTGTTCATCTATTCTCATATCTTCCCTGTATCATCTCTGCATCTTCTCAAATTCTCTATCAAGTTCTCCTTCTTCTCTGCTCAGCTCCTCTTTCTTCTCCACCTCACTACTTCATTTCTGCATTCTCTTCACTGACTCTCTAACCTCCTTGTGCATATCAATGTGATATTATATATATAGAGTTCATCACATGACTCTTTACATTCCTCAGGGAATTTGAAGTGAATAGTCCTGACTTTTTTCCTTCTGCCTTCTCATTTCTTTTACTCGCTCATTCAAAAAAATATAAAAATATGCATTAATTTCAATATTACAGTGGGAGTTTTGTTTTCCTACTAGAGACTTTCCAATGCATCACAAACAATAAAAAATTAATTACAAAATTTACATTCACATTTTCAGTTACATATTTCAATTTCACTCAACTCCTTTTCTGGATTTGTCTTTTCTGCTGCTGTTAAGTAACTGATCTGCATACTTCTATTCATCATGCCTACAAAATTCCCTGTGACTTTTTCAGTTCCAACATTCTTTGTTTACCTCTGTTAGGCCCACATTTTCATCCCTGTGTTTATTCTCCTGTTCACTGTACTTTTGTGCACCTGCTGCATATATAACTTATTTTCCAAGTTTATCCTAAAATAAATATAAATCTAGGTAATTTATGTTCATTATTAATATCTGTGCTCGGGCTCCCTGCTTACACCCTCTCTGTCCATATAATATATTTTCAAATCAACTCCTTTCAAACCTTTTGGATCACTGTACATTTTTATGCAACTGTCTTTCTCTCTTTCGTTGCAGTTGTGTAACTGCTGCACATATAAATGTCTTTTAATATATCAGCTGATTTTAAATCTGGGCAAAATTGAATTAATGCGGAAACTTCATTTTTCCATGGTTATAAAACCATACATATAAATTCATTCATATTTCAATATTTACAATCTTTCATTCGGAACCATATATATCAGGACCCACATATTCCAAAGTTTTTAGAGTGAAAACACCTTTTGAATAGTTTTTACTACAGAACCTTTGGTTTAATCAATTCTCGGCATCTTCAAAATTGTGGTTAAACCATAATAAAAAACCCAACTTATAATATTTTGAATTTATACTGAAGTTTACCTCCCTGAAGAATCTATGGCTTAAACCATAGTTGAATCAACTCGGACCAATCAATTTAACATTGGTTAAATGACTAGGTTTCCACACATCACATATATGGTGAAGTTTTGCTCAACACTTCTTTTAGTCCGCACTCTGGTTACAATTTCTGAGCTCGACCATGGAAAATATCACCAACTTTGGAATAACATTCAAAGTGATGGCCCAATCGATTTTCGTCATAATTTATATTTAATTTAAACAAACCTTGGTTAAACCCGCAAACATTAATTTGAAAAGTCCCAATCAATATACTTTAAACTGGGGCCCACATATATAATCAATGACCCAATCACATACTCGCGTCGTACCATGGTTATCCTTCACGCACCTTCCTCATATGGCCACCGTCCGATGGCTCCCCTCCAGATCGACGACTCTCAAAAATATCACGCGGCTTCCTTGGTCAGATATTAACGTGTGATGACGTGCAGTGATGGCAGTTTTGCAAATTCGTTCAGGGACGCGTGTCACTCATTCTATGGAATCGCTCCCAATCTCTTGAATACCACTTGCCCATCGAAGGTGGTGCAATGAAAACCACCGGTTCTCTCTAAACCGCGTCCACTATTCCTCTTTCGTGGTTTTTCCCCTTCGCTCAAGGTTCCATCAATTTATATTCTAACCTCTGGTTCATCAATGTTTCAGCACGAATCCTCTGCATACTATAATGTGCTTCTTCATCAGGTTATACATTCCCCATTGCTCATTGTATCGTGGCCTTAACAACCTGATGTCTTATACAGATTCACGAATCTACTCCTTCCACAGAGCTTATGATGTTTATAGACCATGAGTAACAAATTCACACTTTCACAATAAATTCAAGCAGTCTACACGGGCATAATCCCATCTGTCAGTAACAGAGGGTTTCATAATTGTTCACAGGGACTCAAATATCCTTCCTACTGAATTCAATCAAGAATATACATATAATTCACAGAGAATTTAGAATAAATCCCTCATCATTATATACAAATGTAACCATTTACAGGAGCATTCACTTATTCTTCTCAATTGGCCAGATTTTCTATTCGATGGCCTTTTTCTCCTACTCTGTCTCTAGACAACTCTGCTTCAATTCACTACTTGTCTCTGCTCCTTGACTGATACTGCTCTCTATAAATCCACTCTTCCTCTGTTCTTCTCTACTGACCTTTGTTCCTGCTACTTTGCTTTTCTCTTTTCCTAGTTACTGTTTCATATGCTCCTTCTTTGCCAATTCCTTTGCCATCAATGACAACATTTCCAATAGTATCCCCCTTTAACATTGATGGCAATAATCTTCCTCTATTTGTCTTATAGAAGCCCCTTTTTTCTTTTCCTCCCCCTTTGACATCAATGGAAAAGGGTTGCTCATTTCCTAGTTTGCTTTCTACATTTCCTCTCTCTGAGATGTGATTAGGCCTTCTTCTTTTGACTTTGTACCCTGCTACTCCACACTAGTGTAAAAGATTTGTTGAGAGAACACTTTTGAGGATTATTGATCTTGAATGTACTCTACAAGTTGATACAATCCCAAAGCACTGAATCCTTTCACTTGTATAAAGTGTAGGTGATGACAGCCATATATAATCATACTTGTATAATCAGAGATGTATAGTTGTATCCAAGCTTAAAGATCGTGAATGTTCCATGTGACATATCAAGCTTGCTTCAGCTATACTACTATCTATATTATAATCTTCATCTATGATGCATATCTATTGACGAAGGTTGAAGATGAAGTAAGTCTTTTTCTGAAAAGTACATCTACAGTACACATCTGTTCAATTGTGATGAGGCCAATATATCTTTTATTGTTGTGGTACACCTTTCTTGCCTATTGGTGATGATATTACACTTAATGACTGAATAATCCTTGTTGCTGAAGTGAATCAATGAATCAAACACGAGCCTACAGTTTATTGTGAGAATAGGCAATATCTTTCAATATGAAAGACCAAATAACTTTTATGCTTGTTCAATGTATTTTCAAAACAAACCCTTGAGGCTAGATACATTCGGTGTATTAGTCAATCTCACTTATCAACCATGCAGTTTTATTTATGACATAATGGGTATGTATGTCAATAATCAATCTCTCTTTAAAGGTGGATTACCAGTAAATCCTTTGTACTGAAGTAGGATTTAGATGATTAAAAAAAAAAAAAATTGAGCTTTAGATGGTAATCACAACTAATCCTTATTCTTCAGATACTTTGACTGTTCTATCATAATGAACTTCCACAAAAGCATATTCAAGATGTTTAATTGAAAACTCAGCAAGCAGACTTCACACAGTTTTGTAACTGATTTTAAGAAAGAGGCCTTGAAGATATACATGTACCAACTTCAGGAAGGGATGAAATTATATATAGAAAAATATATTTCTTCAGTGCTCAATATACTACTTCAAGTGTAAGCAAGATAATGTTATTTTTGCTCTGCTACTCACCTTTTCATGCTGGATGCAGATAATACTGGGAATATTACCTTGAGGTTCTTTTGCTATAATCCTTTGATCTTGAGGACCTGTACCATATTTCTACTCCACTGATGACCCTTGATATTCAGTTGATAGGCATGCTGCTTGTACCTAAATGCCACTTTCATAAACCATGCAGAGATTTCAATTCAGCTTGCACATTAACCCATAATTGATGCATCCTTCATAAATTCTATTATTGACCTTTCCACTGCTCACACCAACAATCATCAATATATTGAATCTGATCTTGGCATTATTTACCACTCTTCTTTTTCTGTCCTTCTATTCCAGACAAAACAATTGCATGTTTCTTTCTAGGACTGCTCTAGAATCATTGCTGCTTTATATTCAATTCAATTGTTCTAACATAAAGATTTTCAGGAAGACATCTTCAATTTCTTTTCTATGAATCATCATGGGCTTCTTACTCAAAGATTTATTACTCACTTAACTGCATTTCTCCAAGTGGACCTTTTGAAAGATGTAATGAACTGATGATAGGCACTTTTCTTACTCAACCTTCTTAATGTGATACATTGTTAATTCTAGTAGTATAGGGCATAGTGTGATCATCACTTTAATGTGCTAAAGTCTTCTTAGCTTATATGTTCATTGCTAAGGTTTCCTCTATCATCATGGCTCCTTGCTCTCTTCTCTTCTTCCATCAATCTGTCAGCTACTTAATACTTCAGATGATCTTCTTTCTCTATAGTTCTCTTTTAGAGGAATTTTCTTTTTCTTCCTGATCTCATAGCTGTTCTCATTACATGGAGCTCTTCTTAGACTACTTTCATGGGGTCTATATATGAACTGCTCTCCCCCTGGGATGTTGCTTCATATTTGTCACTGGATGGATTTTTGCTTTGCTTCCTAGAGTAGCTCCCCCTGAGACTAGGATGTATTCATTATGTTATTGAGATAATAGGCTCCCCCTTTCTCTTTTCTTTCCATACTTTATTGGGGTTCTTCATAATGACTGCTCTTCCTTTTGATTCATAGTTTTGATTGATCTGTTTTGAATCCATCATATGTCCAGAGTTCTTTAATATATATGGCAGTTTACAGTCCTTTTCTTTGTGGCCAAGCTTGAGGCATATATAACAACTTATTTTATCAAAGTATATTTGAGCTGATGTATAATATTTCATTCCCCTTTTTGAACATAATTTACAGTTAATAGATTTATGTCCAAATTCATTGCATGCATAATAGTAGCCATGGAAATGATTTGTGTACCTAGTGAAAGATTGTATTTTCCATTTGATTGCTTGAGGGGTTCTTCTCTTTTGCAGCATCCTTTGCTGGTTGGACTGGATTGGCTCTGTCTTACAATATGCTTCATTATGTCCTGGTTTATGACGAGAGAAACATGTGCTATTTTTCATAGGAGGAAAGAACCCTCTTTGACATCTTCCAAATTTATTCATTTCATCTTTAGGAGCATGTGAGCCTTTAGCAGTTGATTTTTTCATCTTCTCATTCTCTGTTCTTTCATTTTGCTGCTTGATTCTATTTGTTTCTCTACATCTCATGTTCTTGCTGGCTTCTGCTTCTGTAGGAATTTGCTGAGCTGTTTCATTGTTCTTTATAGCTTTTACAAAAATGATTTTCTTGTTATCATCTACCTTGGACTTACTGGTTTCTCCTTCATATCTTATCCAAGCCTTTATGAGAGGAGACCTTTGAGAATTTATAATTTGGTCTAGTTGTTCAGAGCTTTTCATTTGAGGAGTATTCATTAATAAGTCTCTTTGGGCCTTTTCTAATTTCTTTCTCAGGTTCACTACTTCTTCTTCCAATTTTTCACATTCCAGATTTTTCTCTCTCATTTGTTGCAGTAGAGTGTCTTATACTTTCTTTGCCTCTTCAAGCTGTGTCTTCAGGCCAATAATTTCTTTCCTATCTTCATATTCTCTCTCATCACATATTTGTACCAATCTCTTAAGGTCTTTGTTTTTATTCCTCAATATTTCTATTTCAGTCAGAGCTGTGTCAAGTTTGGCTTTTTCTTGAGCTGCAATTTCTTCATGGCTCTTACTACCATTCACACTAGCAAGTAACTCATTTGATTGAACATCTTCTTTTTGACATGAATTTCTCTTTTTCTTAATTCTCTTCTCCTTCTTGAAAATGAAATCCTCAGTGTCTACTCCATGCATGAAATGCAGTCTGTCCCAGATTTATTTTGCTAAAGTTAAATCCATTATTAACTCAAGATCCTTGTTATGAAGATTTTTATATATCACACATTTTGCCTTGGCATTCCTCTGTTGTTATTTAACTGTGGGTGAGTCTTTGTAGTAACCATCACATACAAGCTTCCATACCTCAGGTTCATAGGGCATTAAACCTGTTTTAACCTTATATCTCCATTCAGGAAATTTTGTTGTATTTAACACAGGTGCATTTTGATAGTCCATGACTCAACCAGATCTCCTTCAAGCTATTAAGCTTACACCAAAGGAACTAGCTCTGATACCGATTGTTGAACCCCTAGTTA
Organism: Pinus albicaulis; assembly: GCA_034641835.2. Classification (NCBI taxonomy): domain Eukaryota; kingdom Viridiplantae; phylum Streptophyta; class Pinopsida; order Pinales; family Pinaceae; genus Pinus; species Pinus albicaulis. The sequence goes on along the minus strand of CM076583.1, from coordinate 915,151,714 downwards.
AACTGAGGGGGGGGGGGGTGAATCAGTTTAACACATTCATGGAATTTTAAACTTTTTCATTAAAACTTATTTACACCTTCATTTCATATTCAACTTAATATGTGAGTAGTCTTAGAGTGTGAGTAGCAAGTATTAATATAATGTAATAGTAGATTTAATATGAGAGCAACAAGTACTGAGCAGATGAGATAAACCACATCAACACATAAACATCATGCACAGAGACACCAAATATAAGTGGAAACCCATAAAGGGAGAAAACCACATCTTATTATTGTTGTGATGAAAAGGAAAGCTCCAACTCCCTCTCACCACTGTTTTTCTGCAGGCACCAACCCACAGGAGGCACCAACCTCAATTCTGCAAGCTACAACTTGCAAGGAAGCTCCAACTCCCATCAATTTTCTGCAGGCACCAACCTATAGGAGGCTCCAACCTCAGTCAGCTACAACTGACATTTATCAAGCTACAACTTGATAGGGAATCTCCAACTTCCTTACTCTTTCAAAAGAGAATCACTTGCTGATTTACCTTGGATATCAGCTCTGTTATATTCCATCTGCTCTGTTGTTCATCTATTCTCATATCTGCCTTGTATCATCTCTACATCTTCTCAGATTCTCTATCAGCTTCTCCTTCTTCTCTGCTCAACTCCTCCTTCTTCTCTGCTCAGCTCCTCTTTCTTCTCTGCCTCACTGCTTCATTTATGCATTCTCTTCACTCACTCTCTAACCTCCTTGTGCATATCAATGTGATATTATATATATAGAGTTCATCACATGACTCTTTACATTCCTCAGGGAATTTGAAGTGAATAGTCCTGAATTTTTTCCTTCTGCCTTCTCATTTCTTTTACCCACTCATTTAGAAAAATATAACAATATGCATTAATTTCAATATTACAGTGGGAGTTTTTTTTTCCTACTGGAGACTTGCCAATGCATCACAAACAATAAAAAATTAATTACAACATTTACATTCACATTTTTAGTTACATATTTCAATTTCACTCAACTCCTTTTCTGGATTTTGGCTTTAATGGATTTGTCTTTTCTGTTGCTGTTAAGTAACTGATCTGCATACTTCTATTCATCATTCCTGCAAAATTCCCTGTGACTTTTTCAGTTCCTACATTCTTTGTTTACGTCTGTTAGGCCCACATTTTCATCCCTGTGTTTATTCACCTGTTCACTGTAATTTTTTGCACCTGCTGCATATATGACTTCTTTTCCAAGTTTATCCTCAAATAAATATAAATCTAGGTAATGTATGTTCATTATTAATCTCTGTGCTCGGGCTCACTGCTTACACCCTCTCTTTCCATATAATATTTTTTCAAATCAACCCCTTTCAGACCTTTTGGATCACTGTACATTTTTCTGCAACTGTCTTTCTCTCTTTCGTTGCAGTTGTGTAACTGCTGCACATATAAATGTCTTTTAATATACTAGTTGATTTTAAATCTGGGCAAACTTGAATTATTGGGGAAACTTCATTTTTCCATGGTTATAAAACCATACATATAAATTCATTCATATTTCAATCTTTACAATCTTTCATTCGGGACCATATATATCGAGACCTACATATTCCAAAGTCTTTAGAGTGAAAACGCCTTTTGAATAGTTTTTACTACAGAACCTTTGGTTTAATCAACTCTCGGCATCTTCAAAATTGTGGTTAAACCATAATAAAAAACCCAACTTATAATATTTCGAATTTATGCTAAAGTTTACCTCCTTGAAGAATCTATGGCTTAAACCATAGTTGAATCAACTCAGACCAATCAATTTAACATTGGTTAAACGACCAGGTTTCCACACATCACATATATGGTGAATTTTTGCTCAACACTTCTTTTAGTCCGCACTTTGGTTACAATTTCTGAGCTCGACCAAGGAAAATATCACCAACTTTGGAATAACATTCAAAGTGATGGCCCAATCACTTTTCGTTATAATTTATATTTAATTTAAACAAACCTTGGTTAAACCCGCAAACATTAATTTGAAAAGTCCCAATCAATATAAGTTAAAGTGGGGCCCACATATATAATCAACAAGCCAATCACATACTCACACCGTACCATGATTATCCTTCCCGCACGTTCCTCATATGGCCACCGTCCGATGGCTCCCCTCCAGATCAACGACGCTCAACAATATCGTGCGGCTTCCTTGGTCGGAAATTAACGTGCGATGGCGCGCAGTGATGGCGGTTTTGCAGATTCATTCAAGGACGCGTGTTGCTTGTTCTATGGAATCGCTCCCAATCTCTTGAATACCGCTTGCCCATCAAAGGTGGTGCGATGAAAACCACCAGTTCGCTCTAAACCGCATCCACTGTTCCTCCTTCGTGGTTCTGCCCCTTCGCTCAAGGTTCTGTCAATTTATATTCTAACCTTTGGTTCATCAATGTTTCAACATGACTCCTCTGCATACTATAACGCGCTGCTTCATCAGGTTATACATTCTCCATTGCGCACTTTATCGTGGCCTTAGCAACCCGATATATTATACAGATTCACGAATCTACTCCTTCCATAAAGCTTATGATGTTTACAAACCATGAGTAACAAATTCATGCTTTCACAATAAATTCAAGCAATCTACACGGGCATAATCCCATCTGTCAGTAACAGAGGGTTTCATAATTGTGCACAGGGACTGAAATATCCTTCCTACTGAATTCAATCAAGAATATACATATAATTCACAGAAAATTTAGAAGCAATCCCTCATCATTATATACAAATGTAACCACTTACAAGAACATTCACTTATTCTTCTCAATTGGCCAGATTTTCTATTCGATGGCCTTTTTCTCCTACTCTGTCTCTGGAAAAATCTGCTTCAATTCACTGCTTGTATCTACTCCTTGACTGATACTAATCTCTGTAAATGCACTCTTCCTCTGTTCTTCTTTGCTACTTTTCTTTTCTCTTTTCCTAGTTACTGTTTCAGATGCTTCTTCTTTGCCAATTCCTTTGCCATCAATGACAACATTTCCAACACTATTATAGATCTGGATCAGAGGGATATCATGGTAATCATCATGATCATCCTTACCGAAGGAATGAGAAGAAACACTTGTTAGATGAGTTCAAGAAAGCCAAGTATCCTACCCTTAATGGAAAGTTGAAGATACCAGAATATGAAGAAGCATGGTTGCATGGGATGAATAATTTCTTAGAGTTGCATGATTATATAGATAATATGAAATCCATGATATTTATTTTCAGTTTCGAAGGATAAGAAAACATCTGGTGTGAATATGTGAAGCATCTCAGAGGCATCAAGGCAAAGGAATTGAGTTGGCATGACTTCAAGATATTTTTTATGAAGAAATAATTGTTGGAGAGATACTATGATAGTAAGTCTAAGGAGTTATACGAATTGAATACGGGATCTATGAAAGACGAATAGTATATGACTAAGTTTTTGGAGCTATTGAGGTATGTACCATATCGTAAGGATGATAAGATGAAGGTTCAAATATTCGTTAGTGGATTTTCATTAGTATTTAAGGATCACATTGAGTATAATGGACCTTAGACAATGGAGGAAGTAACGTGAAAGTGGAAAACATTGTTATGAGAAATCTAATCACAAGTTGAAGCCTAAGAAGGAATGCAAAGGTAATGAAAATAATAAATACAAGTGTGATAAGAAGAGAGGAAGAACTCAAGATGTAGGTAACAAGGAGAATGCAACACTATACAAGAAATTAAGTTTATTTGAAAAAGGGCATGGATTTTAATCTTAGGATCAAAATAAGGGTGATGGAAGGAGGTCATTGAAGTGTTGTACTTGTGACAAGGATCATCACAAGGGATATTTTCCACAATTTTAGGGTGGCAGATAGTATATTTATAGTTCTCAAGAGGCACATACAGTTGGGTATGTTGGAAAAAATATTCTTCAAACTTATGTAACATTGGATAATAGGAAGGCTAATAACCATGCATATATTATCGAGATGGAAGGTAACCTTTGTGATCAAGTTGATTCTATTTTGATTTACCCTTGATATAACTATAGTTATAGCATTATTGATCTCATGGATAAGTGTTGCTTGAATAAATAAGTGCATGCAACGTCTTGGTTAGTGTAGTTTGCTACAGGTACTAAGAAAAGAGTTTATCATTCGGTAAGATCTTGTGCATTTGAGCTAAATGGTATGCCTACATCAACACATGTAAATGTGCTTGATTTGAGTTTGTAAAATATTATTTTAGGTATGCATTTGTTGTACCTTCATAGGACTAGGGTAGATTAATATGAGAAGCCTATTGAGTGCCTAGATGATGATGGAGAGGAGATCATTTTGTAGAGAAAGAAAAGTACTACATCGGTGAGAACGGTTACAACTATGTAGGCTAAGCGTAGTTCCAAGAAAGGATGTGTATTATTTATAGTTCATGTTTCCAGTGATAAAGGAAAGGATGTTGAGGATCTTGAAGTCTTCAAGAGGTATCTATTTTTGCAGCAGCTTCAAGATGTATGTCGAGTAGAGGTTTTAGAGTTTCTGCTTCATAGGGAAATGGACATTTCTATTGAGTTGGTTCCAAGAGTAGCACTGATATCAAAGGAACCTCACAGGATGAGCACTCTAGAGTTAGTCAATTTAAATATGAAAATTAAGGAAATGCCTGATAAATGATAGATAAGGCCAAGTGTGTCACCTTGGGATGCACAAGTGTTGTTTGTGAAGAAAAATGATGGTACTCTCAGGTTGTGTATTTATTACATTAATGTTGAACAAGGTGACGATCAAGAATAGGATTCCTTTGCAGTAGATTGATGACTTATTTGATCAGTATAAGGGAGTATCAAGTTTCTTGAAGATTTACTTGAGATCAACATATCATCGAGAACGCATCAAAGAAGAGAACATATACAAAATGACATTTCATACCAGGTATGGGCATTATGAGTTTGTATTACTTCCTTTTGGTCTTAATAATGCTCCAAATGCTTTCATGTTTTGATGAATATTTTGTTATGTCCTTATCTGAACAATTTTGTAATAATGTCCATTGATTATATAATGATATATTATAAGAATGAGGAAGATCATGTAGAACACCTAGAAACAATGTTAAGACTATTGAGAGAGAATCAGTTATATTGAATATTAGTAAATGTAGTTTCTTTCAGTCAAAAGTTATTTACTTGGGACATGTTGTTTTCAAAGAAGGTATAGTAATGGGCCCAGAAAATATCAAAGTTATCATGGCATGGGGAAATTCTAGGAATGTGGATGAGGTAAGATCATTTATGGGACTACCAAGTTACTACCGGTGGTTCATCAGGAACTTCTCATGGATTTCCTATATTATTACATCTTTCTAATGAAAAGGGAATACTTTTCAATGGACAGAGGAGTGTGTAGCTAGCTTTGAGTAGTTGAAACAATTTGTTACAAATTCTCTAGTTTTGAATATTCTCCATCGTGGAAAAGAGTTTTTGGTATGTACAGATGCTTGCAAGAGAAGACTTGGTGGAGTCATGATGCATGAAGGAAAAGTGGTATGCCATGAGTCAATTAAGTTGAATAAACATGATAAAAGTGATGTGACTAAAGATATTTAGTTGGATACTATCATTCATGCATTGAAGACGTGGGGACAATATCTTCTTGGTAGGATATTTATTCTGATGAGTGATCAAAGTGGGTTGAGGTACTTATTTGATCAACCTAATATGAATGATAGGAAAAATAGATGGTTGTCTATTCTCAATGAGTTTTTCTTCAAGATTAGCTACAAAAAGGGAAAGGAGAACAACGTTACAAATTATATTAGTATAAGAGTGTAAGTGAATCATATTGCAACAATATGTTCTTGTGAGACAAACTTGCAGGAGTGGATCTTGCAGGCAGGGAAACATGATCATGATATGTATCAGTAGTTGAGGCACAAGTTACAGCATCTAGGTACAAGTAATAGGGATGAGGAGTATCACCTTAAGTAAAAAATGGTTTGGTCAAATTCAAGAACAAGATTTATTTACCATATGATAGTGCACGGAATATTATCTTGAGGGAGTCTCATGTTAAGTCGTATTTAGGTCACCCGAGATATCATAAGGCATTGACAACAGTTAATAAATTATATCATTGGTCAAACTTGAAGAAAGAGGTGGTTGAGTTTGTTGTGAGATGTTTGGATTGTCAACAGGTAAAATAAAATTGTAAGAATCCAAGTGGTTTATTACAGTCGATTCCAATTCCAAAGTGGAAACAGGAGGTCATTTACATGGATTTCAATACATTTTTTCCGAGGAAAATGAGACAACATGATTTTGTCATGGTTGTGGTTGACAGGTTAAGTAAGGTAGCTCACTTCATTGTAGTTAAGTCTACAAATTCATTTAGTGAGGTAGCTTATATTTTCATTAGGGAGATATTGAGATTGCATGGTGGTCCTAAGAATATTGTATCCAACAGAGATACCAAGTTCACTTCTAGTTTTGGAAAAATTTGTTCGCATATTTAGGGACAAAGTTAGCTTTTAATACAACTTTCCATCCAAATATAGATGGACATATAGAAAGGGTTAATATAATTATTAAGGATATGTTGAGGATGTATGTTATGCATCAACAATGAAAGTGGGAAGACTATCTTCCACTGGTTGAGTTTGCATATAATAATGGGTATAAGGAATATTTGGAGATGAGTTTGTTTGATGATATTTACGGGAAGATTTTTAATACTCCTATCACTTGGAGAAATGTAGTAAATAGGGTACTGATTAAAATAGATATGTTTGTAGAGTTTGAATAAGAAATGCAAGTTATTAAAAGGAATTTGAAGGTAGCACAAGATATTCATAAGAGTTGTGAAAATCAACATAAGGTATTTAAGGAGTTTCATGTTGGGGATCATGTGTACTTGTACATAAATCCCAAGCGAATCACGAGGATTATATCATGTGCCAAGCTAGCACCTTGGTAGTGTGAGACTTTCTAGATCCTTGAGACGATTGGACTACAGGCCTACCGACTCACACTACCTTTGACAGTGAAAGTCCAAAATTTTTTCTATGTTTCATTTCTTTATAATTATCTCCAGGATTTATATCATGTGATTGATTGGTATGTATTGTAGGTGGAACTAAAAGGAAAATTCCACATAGAACCATAATGAATATTGTAGCAGAACAACTCATGCTCTGAAAAAAAGAAAACAATAAAGATAAAATACAGTGTGTTAGCACTGGAATTTTTCAAAGTCTGGTTACCATTAAATTTGTGTCTTTAATCCTCTCTTGTTCCCTTATCCTATGGTTGAAGGCCCTAGAGGGTTAAAAAAATGTGTCAAAGTTTTTATTAATTTCAACAAAATCCAAAATTTTTGAGTCAAATAATTTTTTTTTGTGTCTTAGAGTAATTAGGGTAAATTTTATTCTAAATAAGTCCTTAACTACCTTGAGTAGTTAAGGCCATGGATTCAGTTTGAGAGTATTATTTATCCATAATGATATCTTCTTAAAGTGAATGATCCAAAGCTAAGCTTAAAATGTCATAGTCTTCTGCTATTTCAGGAATAATAGGAAGTTTCTACCTTTTCTGAAAATTAGAAACTTTCCCATAAAATTTGGTTTCATAAGCAATAGAGAAATAGCTACGTTTTCTGAAAATTAGCTATTTTCTTTAGAACTTGTATAAGGAGGTAAGAATAAATTACTCAGGTGAAAATACACTACTCTTTTGGAGCAATGGAAGGTTTTCTAAACAAAAGGCACTAACCTTTTGAAACGTAGCCATTTCTTTGGAGGTTCACTAAAAAAGGGGGTTGGCTCTTCTATTTGTTAAGGTTAGTTAATCTAACTCTACTCATTAAAGGTGAAGCAGATCAAAACTGAAGTATGAGTAGCAGTTAGTTAATTATTTAACTGAGTGAAATATTTGGTGGAGTGAGGTGGCACCTAAAATCAAATCATTCGATCTCGTGTCAGCTAACCTCATTCGAGGGCATGCAGATCACTCGAGATTATGCTCTAGCAAGTAGTTAGGGCTTCATAGATTGTTTCTGTTCATGGTTTTACAAGTGTTCATGAAAAATAGAGTTGGTTGTTAGTATACCAAAAAGGGTGAGAGTAGTAAAGTAAACCACTCAGAACCTGTTAATACATGGTTTGTTGACTACCATGAAAGGGCACAGTTTCAGGCAGCTAGCTGGTATCATTTTTTGAAGAAGTTCTCAGGGGAGAATGTTGTGGTTTCTCAAGCCTTGGCCAAATATTTTAATGGATAGAAGGTCAAGCTGGGGTCTTAGACTTTCAAAATATCATAAGCCATCATAGCATGAGATACCCAGCTATTGGCATCAGGTGAGTCATGGTATAAAATAAAAACTTTATTTGCAGAGGATTTAAATCCATATATTAAGCCTGAGCATATAAATGTGAACTCGACCGCTACTGTCCATATTTCCTATTTTAAGCCTGAATGGCAGGGATTTATCACCAAAGTTCAACTTTATATCACCTACGAAGGCAGGTTCTCCACATTTCATCAGTATCAAATGAGGTTTCTATCTCATATTTCAGGCTCTACACCTATGAACCTCCCCTTATTCCTTTATAAACAATTTGTGAAAATGTCTCAGAAGATACAACAAACCCAAAGTTATTCACTCCATAATATTTATCATCGGGGGTTAATTAAAATGTTGGTGGTGTATCATTTGAAGAGGAACAAAACCACCTGGAACAAGTTTCTAGAAGATGAAGGTTTCTGTAGTGTTAATTCAAGGAGAAAATTGAGAAGGCCTTCAAAACAGAAGACCTAGGAAGAAGAGTCAAACCCTGCACCTATACAGACCCCTTTACAAGCTGACCAATCATCTTGTCTATCAAGCAGGAAGACAAGAAACACATCTATAAGAGCTAGAGTTGAAACAACCATTCCTATACCTATGATGCAACAAGAAAAGGAGGTTTATACCAGAAGGTTACCTAAGGAACCACAAACCTTAGAGTCTTTCCGACAAGAAAATGCAAGCAAGTTTAAACAAAAGGCCACTCTACTTGACCAGAATGTTATTTATAAAGACAAAGAAGAAGTGGCTTCTTCTTCAAGAAAGAAACACAAAATAAGATTAATCATGTCTGAAGTATCATCAGTGGAAGCTAGTAGTCTGGATAAGGTCACCCTTGAAACCTTAGCAAAAAGCCATGTTTCAGAGATTAGACATGAGAGTGAAGAAGTAAATGTGACTCTAGCAAGAGAGGAACCAACACTAGCTCAAGTTTATTCCTCTCTAAAAACATCAACTAAGGGAAAGAGTAAAGTTTCAGAGATACAACAGAGGAACCAATAATATCTCAACTTTATTCCTCTCTCAGTTCATCAGCTAAGGGAAAGAGGAATGTAACAATCCAATCATACTCATTATTTGAGGAATAGAGTAGTGAGACAAAGTTTAGTGAAATAGAGTTTGAAGATGAGCAACCGAGCAGAGTTATCTAGGGAAGAACAAGGCCTTCATATATTTCTAATCCATATATTCAAAGGCCTCATACTAGACCAAAAATAAGCTTAGGCTAACTAGCAAGCTCATAGCTAATCTCGTTATTAGAGATGAGATTATAAATATAGAAGAGAGTCCAAAAAATGATTCAGGGAAGAAGAAGGCTCAGAAGAAGAAATAAGAAGAAAAGAGAAAACCAAATACGAATGCCATTAAGGAAAAAACTCTTATGTTGTTGGCTTTTGTGCTAGATTCTTTATAATTGAATATATAAAGTGAGGAAAATCTGAAGATTAATATAAAAAATTGATACATTTTTCAAAAGGTAGCTCTTTTTTTTTGGCATAATAATATAAAAGGGTGATGAACTCTTAGCTAAACTGAAAAGGTGGGGGGGGTGAATCAGTTTAGTAAATTCTTGTACATTTAAAACTCTTTTCATTCAACTCAATTACACCTTCAGTTCATAAGCATCTTAATACATAATGAATCAACAAACATAATGTGTGTAGAGCAAGTAATTAAGTAGATTAAAACATCACATCAACACATAATCATCAAGTACATAGACAACAGATATAAGTAGAAACCCATAAGGGATAAAACCACATCTTATTATTGTTGTGATGCAAAGGCAAGCTTCAACTCCCTCTCACCTTTGATTTTCTGTAGGCTCCAACCTACAAGAGGCTACTACCTCAAATTCTGCAAGCCACAACTTGCAAAGAAGCTCCAAATCCCATCTATTTTTTGTAGGCTACAATCCACAAGAGGCTCCTACCTCAACCAGTTCCAACTGAACATCTATCAGGCTAAAACTTGAAATGGTAGCAACAACGCCCATGTATTTTTCTGCAGGCTAAAACCCATAGGAGGCTCCTACCTCAACCAGCTACAACTAAACATCTAGCAAGTTACAACTTGATATGGAAGCACCAACTCCCTCACACTACAATAAAATCATATGTTGATTTACCTAGATATCAACTCTGTTTTACTCCTTATTCACTTCTTCCTTTTCAACCTTCATATATGCTTCATATCAACTCCTGATATGCACATCATCTCTATCAATCCTCTCTTATTATTTGACTTTTCAACCTCTACAACTTTCTTATATTCTTCTACTCTCTTCCATTCTGCAGCTTTCTAACAATCTTCACCTCTCTTCAATTCTGTTTCACTCTCTCTCTCTCTCTCTCTCTCTATTTTTGTAACCTTCTGCATATGGATATTACCTATTTTATACAGATAACTTAATGACTATTTTCATTATTTATGGGAATATGAAGTGAATAGGCATGACTCTTCGCCTTCCACCAATTCAAATCCTTACACTTTAGTTTAGGTTATTACATTAGAAATAATAATTAAAACACTCATGAAGTTTTGCCTATGCCTATGGAGACTTTCTTTTGCATCACAAACAATATAAAATAATCAATGAATTTACATTTATAGTTACAATAATATTTCAATTAAACCCTTTCAGCTTCTTTCTTTTTTGTTCATCTTGTCTTCTTTGCCTGATGTCTGTTTGTCTTCTCTGCCTGCTGTTATATTTCCAAATATGTTACAACATTACTATCTTAGCCTAAATTGACCCAGCTATTACGTTTCAAATAGTGCTAATATACCCTTCTTTTTCCTGACTTTTTCTATTATATTTAACCACAATGTTCAACATTATCTGTACGAACTGTTGGGTCTCTCTACTCGAGTCCGTTCTCTTGCATTCAACCTTTACATTTAACTCACAGCTGCAACAACATAACACTATTCTACACGAGCTATGGGTCATTTTTCATGCATTCAGGCCTTTCCTTGTAACCCGAGTCGACCTACGCTTCCATGGGTTTCTTCATAAAACCAACACAAACACATTAAATCTTGAACCTAAAATATATTAATATTCACCTTTGAGCTACATCGCATCCGATTCACAAATAATACTTCACACTTTGACGTTCCATATATTTTACGTTATAATCTTCGTTTCCTCCTCCGATGCAATTTAACACAGAAAAAGTTTTACATATGGATTTGAAATACTTTGGATTTTGCTTTTGAAACTACATCGCATCTAGGCCTCTTTATTGTGTTAGTCATCAGTATTTTTCACTATCTTTAGATGACTATAATATGGTTCTATATTTTTGAAAACAATATTCCTTGCATATCTTGAGTTTCAAAAATCTCACTGTCTTCATTATCCTTGTAAACCTATTTTCACTATCCCTTATTTGGTCTTCTCAAAGTCACCCTGTTGCTCCTAAAAGACTCATTATGGGCGTATGCCTCCCATTTTCATCTTTCTTTCCTGCCTATAACCTCATTGCCCTATTTTCCCTTGTCACTAAACTCCACCTTCCTTCTAGGGTTTCCTAAAGCTAACTCATTCCCATGTCCCTCTGGACATAATAAACTATAACAATAAACTATTTTCACTTGAAAATATCCAAGCCAAATTTCAGCCAAAATCAATTCAAAGGACCCTCCCACTAATTCATTAGGGTTTTACATTGTTTAAGGTCATCGTTGGATGTTTGAGGCACTGTTTTTCCTTTGCTAGAATATGGCTCAGATGTAATAGAATGTCAAGACATGGTTATTCAAGAAGGACCTAAAATCTTGAAAGAGGATTATCTTCTCAGTTCAAAACCTACAAATGAGGAAAATGGAAAGATTTTAGCACTTCTGTAGGAGTGTTGAAGGATTTTTCAACAAAAGGTACTGATGATGTAGATTTTCTACTTGTAATATCCCCAAATGGGATTGCTCAGCAAGGCATGCCTGAAAAATGCATTTTTTAGGAATGGCTGCTATAGGATTTGAAACCAAGACTTGGATCCCTTAGATCAATGTATCTAAGACTGAAATCAAAGAGGAGGCTCAAAAGAAATCACTCTAGGTATGTTAAACAGGTCTCCCACACCTAGTTGTCTTGAGAAAGTTCCCAATGGCGGGAATGCAACAATGTAAGAACATATAATGGAGCAACATCATTATTTTTATAACCCAAAACACATGAAGATATGAATAGGAAAAAAATGTATAATATAGTGGCAATTAGATACAATTCCTAAAGGAAAGAAACACTCAAGCAAGGTAATGTAGCCTCAATGGAACATGTACATCAAAGTAGAGAAACAGTGCTACACATGGATTTTTGTAGGCTAAAAGGAGGCAGTTTATTGGAGACACTGCATCATACTGAATAATGATAGAAGGATATGAAAATGTATGACTCAAGAAATGAAGGAGAGCAAGCTCTCAATCCCCAGAAAACAATAATACAACAATCCTTAGAAGGATTGGCTGAAATATACAAAAATGGAAAAATGCTAGAGTTGCTGGGTAGCAGCTACAACTCAAAAGTAGAAATGAATAGAGAAGGCTGAAGATGATGAAAAATATGAGTAGACATCCTTCAATGGATCTTCCAAGTGAAAGGTTGATCCTATCACTGAAGATCTCACCCTCCAATTAACACTGCAAACCCTGACTGCAGATGCACACTGAAAATAATGTAGTCACTGAGGGAAACTACATTGTAGGTGGAATAGAAAGTGTTGGCCAAGTCCCAAGATCTGAATTCTACTCTAAATCCTCCCTTGTTGATCTCCCAAAGGAAAGAATGCTCCCTCCTCTAAGAAAAAAAGCCAAGGAATGGTGTTGTGGAACCTCCACTACAACACCCTGCAACACAACGTTATACTTGAGCAGAAATAACAATGTAGCTGAAGGAGGTGGCTTGGCCTTGAGCCTCGATGTAGAGAAATGAAGTGCAATCCGTCAAGAGGCCTCTCAAGAAGGAGAAGGAATCCTGCATGAATCACAATGGCTGCCTTGCCCTACTTTTAAACAAATGCAAGATCCCTCTCCATGGTTCACACTCATTAGGGTTTCCTCCATCAAGTAAACTTCCCTCCTCTTTCACTATGTTGTCCCACAAGATGATCTCCACCTCCTACCTCTGCGCTGTTTGACTTGGTCAAACTTGACCTTGTATTCTTGCAAATGTCCCTTTTCACACATGAGGGTGTGAAATCCAATTCCACTGATGATCCCCTTTCATACTAAGAGGAATTTTATCCATTTTTTTTATTATTTATGGGCCTCCTCACCCAATTATTCAACTCTTAACTTAAAACAACAATATTAATATTCCATTTAGCTGCATGCTAAAAGTGGAATATTACAGTCCTCCCCTCCCAAATGTTGCTTGTCCTCAAGTAACTACAAGAATAGGACTGAGAGTTGTCTCCAAGTCATGGGGACTGAAAATTATTTGGAAAACACCTTTCCCCAAGCGGAGCCTCCATCCCCAAGCAATAATCCATAAAAAATGAGTCACCTCCCAACATGGTAACTCCTGAAAATCTCCTTCCACCTTGAGCTCCAGAAATGAAGGTGGGCTAAAAATATAAATATGGTAAGCATCATAGCCTACCCTACGCTGTCCTCCTCTCCACTTGTGATAAGTGTAGAGTGTGTGTTGATCTTGGGCTACAATGGTATTTCCCTTAAGTGGAAAAGTGAAGAACAATCCTCCAAGGATCTCCCCTCCAACATTGAAGAACAAGCTGGCCCAAAAAAATTCATCCATGATGAATACAACATGGTCATCACAGAGTATCCAAATGAGAATTCTGCTGAAGGTTTTGCATGAGGATGCATGATACAAACAATGTATCAAGAGGACACAACATAGTCTCATCCACTACAAGTTCAGAAAATGGCATGGCAAGTAATATACAAAAATAATCACATCTACTAATGAATAGTAAATGGCTGAATGTGTCAACAATACATGATCAAACACTTTCCCATGGTTATACAATGGATGGCTATCAAAATCATGGCTCACCCCAAAAGAGAACAAATATGTGGCTGTGGTGGCCATATCTCCACCCATGCTCCCATTAGAACATGTAGTGCAAAAAATGTGGGAATCGCCTCCCCTCAAGGACACATCCAACTCATGTGTCAATTCCTCAATCATGATCTTATCAAGAATAGAAATGATATCAGCAAAAGAAGACATGATCAGTACAAGAATGAAGGAGATACTGATGGCTTCATGTGGTGCTTGAAGATACCAACAATCTCCTAAGTATGTACATCGTAGTTTTACAAACTGCTGCTTCACGAAATTACAAGGAAAAATGTTTCTTGTTACATATTTAATAATGTATGTCATCATATGGAAAATAGTTGGATATAACAGCTGAACATACATGTAATGAGAAAAAAATTTCCCAAGGCCACATAAAAGATGGCTACCTCCATCATATAGTTTGGCCCAACCTTGATCATGGAGAAATGTGAAAAGCTTGCCCTCTTGTGGACCAATGCACTGCATAGTAATGGTAAGAGTATGCAAATCAATAAATGTAAAAAAATATTTCTTACCATATGCTAGAAGTAAGATGATACAAGGATCCATAAGTGAGTCCTCCATAGTGTTTTGGCATGCTATGAAGAGGAATGAACCATGTGCTGTAAGAAGATCCTCCTCATGCTTGGAAGCCCAAGTCAAGAAGAATATGTCATAGTAATAGATGTCTCCATCCACTACCCCATAATTTTCACCTCCTCCTTGTTCACCAAGTGTATCTAATGTGAAGTGATCCTGGGGACACTCCATCCATAAGTCCTGGCTCCAAAGTGATAGTGCTGTGAGCTCATACAAATAGGTTCCTGTCAATACAAAGCTCTGTTCTTTGACATGCTCCTTATCAAAGGATCCTCTAGTAATGCTGCTACAAATATGGAATATCTTCCAAGATGGAAGTGTTTCCTGATCATCCAAGGCCAAGGAGTAGCCCCTATATACCATGAGAGTGCCCTCTTCTACTCCTGCAACATCACACAACAAGTGAGAGCAATTTTTCCCTTGCTCTCTCAAGTACAACTCAAGCAACCAAAGTGCTTACTGCCTCCTTATGCTCCCATCATACAACTCATGTGATGAAGACACAATGAATGATATGAATGTCACATCAAAATCATGCATCCATACTCCATGCTGCCCAATGATGCTCGCATCCTGCCATCTCTTCTCCATCCACCTCCTCTTTGGAAAAGGATATGCCAAGTGATGGCCAAACTCCTTCAAGAGGAGCCAGCGTAGCCAAGGCTCTTGCTGCCGAGTGTCATATAATTTCAAGTAGCTTCCCAACTCCTTTCTCATCAACCACATCCACTCGATCAATTGTGGATGTATTTTTCTTCTCTTCCACTTGGTACTCTTCTCTTGAGGGCTACCCTTCTCCCAATCCAAATTTCTACCTTTTCATTTCATGAAAGTTTGAAATGCAGCTCTTTGGAGACCTCCTAGAGAAGATCTCTCACCGATGACTATGTTGAATCCACAAGGATCCAAATATAACATCTCCTCTCCACCATTGTTTGACAGTTCTGTTAATCCCTGCAATGATGTAGTGGCTATCTCATACTTCAAATCAAGGATGGTTTCATAGTTTTTCATAGGAATGTCATGGTTTGTTTCATCCTCCAAACGTTCACACCCCAACCTCCAAGATTGTGTGAAACTCAAAAAAGGTGCACGAGGATGATGGTCATATCCTCCTTGAACCATTTGCATAGCGCAGTGCAATCATGTTGCTCTAGATCAGTAATGGGGTTTGACCCTTGGTCATGTAAAAGCAAATTTCCACAACTACCAAAAGAATTTGCTGCAACAATAGATAGTGGAAATTCCTTCATACCTTGATGAGATTTGGGAATCTCTTGTAGGGCTACAAGAGTTCCTTCCTCCAATGTGTTGGTTGCCCCAACTATTGATGCATATGGCTACTCCTCCATGAGTGTGACAACATTAGTACAACACTCCTCAAGTGGTGGTGAGGGCTCCTCCTCTTCTGTTCTTCTATTTTCAAACTTCTTAATCAGCTTTTGAGAAAAATTAGCAAGAGTAGACACTCTTGCATGGCTCAAATGGCTGAACCACAAAATGTGGGATTCACCTTCTAGGTGTAGAACTGAGATCTCAACAGCCTCTTTCTCTACTACATGATGTATAAGGAAAAAGGTTTCC
Organism: Pinus albicaulis; assembly: GCA_034641835.2. Taxonomy (NCBI): domain Eukaryota; kingdom Viridiplantae; phylum Streptophyta; class Pinopsida; order Pinales; family Pinaceae; genus Pinus; species Pinus albicaulis. The sequence continues at coordinate 915,135,171 of CM076583.1, read as the reverse complement.
ATCTTCCTCACCCAAGCTCGTGTTGTAGATAACCAATCAAATGTAGACAACAAAAATCTATTACCTTTGATTTCTCTTTTGTTGCATGGTCTCTTCTCTTCCTTCAACTGGATGAATTGTGGAAAGGCTAGAGTCTGCTTGAAGGCTCTAGGTTGATATTTGAACTCAACAAGGTAATCACATAGAATATGATGATCCAAGTATCCTTCATGCTTGTCTTCTTCTTCTTCATGAGAATAGGAAGTGCATGGTCATTCCTCTTCTTTTTTCGCCTCCTATTTGGAGAGGCTCTTCTTAGTTCTGAACACTGATGAGAGTAATCTCATCTTCTTCATCATTCTGATCTTCTTCTATCTTCTTTGGCTGAAATTCACAGGCTATGCCAATGGGATTGCTCAATAAGGAATGCCTGAAAAATGCATTTTTTAGGAATGATTTCTATAGGATTTGAAAAAAAGACCTGGATCCCTTAGATAAATGTATATAAGACCGAAATCCAAGAGGAGGCTCAAAATAAATCACTCTAGGTAGGTTAAACAGGTCTCCCACACCTAGTTGTCTTGAGAAAGTGTAATGTTCCCGTTTTTTAGCCTCAAGCTAAAAGGAACATTATAGTTTGCATATTTTCATTTTGATTAATAAAATGGGTAAGGAGACACCCTAACCCCTTTTGATGGAGAAATAATACTCCTTGTGTGAAAGGAGAAATAATAAAGCAACTGGATTGAGCACCACATGGTGTGAACAGGATTGGATCAAGCTTGATCTAGTCATTTTGACCAAGTCAACTAAAACTATCTAGATACATTACACCTACTTGGACAGCGTAGTTTTAGTGGAGGCTTCACTTTCTTGAGCTAGAAGCAAGTGTGAATGGGACCCATGGTGAGAAAGGCTCCTTTTCTTTATAAGGAGGATATGGCAACCCATTTTCATTATGTATTGGCTTATCATTTTCGTAGGGTCTGCAAAGACTTGCATCCCTGGGCTGTTTAGTAGGGTTTGTAGTGTTCTTCACCCAAGGGTGTTCCCGATCGGGAATCCCTACCTCATCCTCAAGGAAGGAGAGGGCTTGAGCTTCATTTCCTCATTCTGGCATTTGGCCAAGCTTATCTCTACAGCTACAGCATTATTTCTGCAGTAGATTAAAGTTGTGTTGCTGGGAGTAGCAACAGAGGAACTTATTGAGTCATTCTTGCTTGTTTTCTTCAGTGGAGATCTTGTCTATTCTTTGGAGGAGAAATAGAGGAGACTCCGGGGCATCATTTCAGATCTTTTGCACTAGGCCAATCACTCACCATCTCTCATAGTGCAGTCTAGAGAAAAAACTACGTTATTTCTAGAGGCAGTTGTTGGGAGCTCCATTTGGGTTCAACAGGATGATTTTTCTTGAGTAGAGGGATCAGCCTTTTACTGAAGATCATTATCAGAGGAGGGCATCACTATTTCAGATCTGCCATAGCCTCATTGTATATTTGATTCAGTTTCAGTGACAAGTCAGATTGTCACATTGTACATTTTCTAGCATTTTTAGCCATCTCTCCTAGATTGGCTAGAAATCTTGTATTGGAGCCCATTCTTCTATTTTTGGGCATTTATTTATATATTTCAGTCATAATTTATCTATTCATATCTATAGTAGCAGATACACTCCTAGAGACAGTGCTATCAGTGCTCTCCGACATTTTATGCAATTGTTGCATCTCTTGTATTTCATTGCTTACTCATTAGAGGTGGATTCTCATTGTAGAGGGGTTTATTCCTCATTATATTTCTGTATATTGTGGCTGATACACTAATGTACATGATGGATGTAATATATTACATCTTATGTTGTATTCAGTTTTGTAGATTTTTATGATTATGTTCATGTATTGTTGTAAGCTCTCTCATTGAGCATTTTCTAAGAGATCCACTTTGTGGAGATCTGTATAAGCCCTCTAGGCTTATTTCTTTGAGCTCAAATTTTGGAAGAGAAGTGTTTAGTGAGTTAAAAAGGGGATCCAAGCTCCCTTTCAGCTTATTTTTACACTACCTCTTTTATACAGCGTCCTTGAGGAACCTTTTGCAGAAATTCCTAAAAAAGGAACATTACAATAGTATCAGAGCATGATCTTTGGCTCAGCCTGTGGCTTCAAGACAAAGTGTTGATTCCTTGAAGGAGGAGTATTTAAAAATCCATATACAGAGTCTATAGATGGCCAGGTAGCCTCTGGATCTCATCCTTTATTCAAAGGTGACATATCCAGTAAATGCACCTGCAGTCAATCTCTGGAATAGAATTTTGGTATTCCTGAGAAGGGAAATTTACAGCTGTGAAACCCATGATAAAATTCCATTAGAAGGAGAAGCTATTCATTTAGAAGAGGAGATGTACAGAAAAAGAGGAATGACGGAAGACGAGGTTTCCCTTCTTCTTTTCCAGACCTTGGAGGGTATCATTGAAGACCATGAGGAGAAAGAAAGGGAAAATTGGAGATATTTTCAGAGAGGGTTTGTAGATGAAGCAAGCCCTAGCTATTATTATGATGGGTGTGAGCATTCAGCCACACATGCAGATCCACAACGCAGTTCATTTCCCACTTGCACAACTAGAAGGATGGAGGGAGGAGATGAGGCCATTGAAGCAACAACACTACAACTCAAAGGTATGGCTCATGATAGTTGGTTTAAAAATTTTGTTTCATGTTTTCATGCAAATTTAAAAACATATGATGAGTTCACTAAGGGTTTGGTGAATAAAATTGATGTGAATCCATGTGAATCATCGAGTATCATAACTTCAAACACTTTGCATGCAATGAGTGAAACCATAAAACCAACTCCATTCTTTACTACCGAAGGGGATGAAAACATAGATGATGAATTACTAAAGGCAAGATGCCTATTGTGTGAAGAGCCCTCTTCCATTTGTGAAGTTATGGAGGTACTTCCTTCAAGAGAGGACCAAGATCTAGAGTCACTCCTTGATGATGAGGTAATCTCATCTATTGATGGGGAGGATGAGCACAAGAGAACCAATAGCGTTGTCATGTTGGGAGGATATCCATCACCAGATGGAGGTAAAAAGGGAGCCTTTGCTTCTTTTAGAGAAGCCCTTGTATCTTTACAAGGAGTTCCATGTATTTTAACATGTGGGAACCATAGCACAAATCCGGAGTCATATGTAGCAGCTATTAGGGATTGTGAGATGGAGAATGAAGAAAAGAAGGATCAACATCAAGGGTTGATACACCCTTATCTATTCCAGAGAGTCTCTACACAAGAGAAGGAGACTATACAACGTAGTGAAGAGAGGGACAAATCAGTCCTCTTGTATATGCAGTCCACTTATGATCTTGATGTCTCACTATATGGAGGCATTCCACTTGGAAGGCCACCTGATCTAGCATTGATGAGGGGCATCTTGTCATACAGTTCACCACTCTTGGATTCTGGAGAGGTGAAGACTTTAGAAGAGTCCAGCACAATGCAGAGAGTTTGGGATGGACCCAAGGAGGAGAGAGGCACTCTCTCATTTTCGGTATCACCCACTCTCATCAGTCATACTACGCTGACAGAGTTTGCTACAGGGATGGAGGATTGCATATTCAAGATGTAGGATGACTGCTCCACATATTTGATGAGGAGGAGGATACTTCCTTTGAGGGAGAACTCTTTCATACATAGGAGTGGATGGAGGCCACTCATGCTTACTTTGACCCATCTTGGGAGATTCCTGTTGGATGACAACTTCTCATGGGAGGCCAACTTCCTAGGATCACCATTATTATTTGAGCATGAGCAGCTGCATGATTGGCATGGAAACATTTTGGAGGATAAATTTAGCATAGGGGATGTCAAAGTAGCAGGCAGCAACGTGAGGGGAGCATCACATTGCAGATCACCAGCGCTGTCTATGCGGAGGATGGATCCAGTTTGGAGGACTCAAATTTTGGTTGAGTATTCCCAAGATCTTGGTGCATGCATGATTCTTGATGGACAAGAGGGAGATGAAAAATACATGGTGGATGATATGGTCATCTATTTTTATGGCAGAATATTCTTGGCTAGAGTTTCTAGTCTCAAGAAGAAACTATTGCATGCAACACATGAGGACTTCCTAGCTATGCACTTGGATGAATATTCCGCTTTGCTAGAGGAGTTCATTTGGGAGATCATTCAACAGGATCTATATCAGCATATGGACAGATGCATAGTCTGGATGTTTTTGAAGAGGTTTGCATAGCCATTTCCCTACTCATTTGAGGTGAGGGAGAGCGTTCAGATGAGCCATTTCAGCTCAAGGACTGGAGTACATGGTAAAGGAGGTCTATGTTTTAATTTTGGTTTACCTTTATTTACATTATATGAGTAGCTTGATGAGCTAAGGATGATCACATATCCTTATGCTCCTTATTATGATGTACTTGTGGCCCATTGCAGCAATGGGAGTGGCTATTTTTATAATGTTTTGTGGGGGAAGCCACCTATTTCTTGGTGTGCACGATTGGCACCAATTTTTACTTTCATATTTTCATCTTATAAGATGTTGGTGGCAGCAAACAAGTGGCTGTAAAAGAACTTGTTATTTTTAGTTTTGATGCAGGAAAGAGGTGCACTGTGTTGGTCACATGAATGGAGCAGTGACCCACTCTATAGTTGTCTTGTGATAGCTTATATCAATTTCATGTTGCCTCCTTGTATTGTTTATGTTTATACATTCACAAGGAGCACTACTATGAGAGTGTTGTATATTTTTGGACAACCCATTGGGATTATGATTCTCCCCATTGTATATGTTTTATATTACAGGAGACACCATGGGAAAACCATGATTGCCACATTGCTTCTTTTCTCTTCTTGTGGGAAAAACCACTTGGAGAACTTGAGGGGGAACTTCATGGCTGATTTTATTGATGGGGAAGCTTGGGCCATTCTTGGAGGCCATACCATTTCAGCCCAAGAACAAAGGCATCCCCATGAGTACCACAAATGGAGAGAGAAACACCATGGGAATCAAAAGCCCAACTCTCCATTCAGCCCCAACACATTGCAAATACCAGGGGTTGAGACTTTCATTTGGATGATAGCATGGATGAGAGGATCATCATTGGGGGGATATATTTTTCCCATGCATGTCATGACTCCTACCTTGAAGAATCCATTTAACCACAAGGATATTTCCACTTGCACCTTCTATTATCTCATGATATATACTTTGGTTTTACACACTTGGAGGGATACATGGAGGACAAATTTATTGCATATCTTGAGAAGTGGTGGAGATTATTGATGAGGAGGCCACAAGAGAAGAAGGGGGAGAAATTTTGTCTCTATATGCAGTTGCTTGAGGACAAGCAACATGTGGGAGGGGAGGACTGTAATGTTCGCAATTTTTAGCGTCAAGCAAAAGGAACATTATAGTTTGCATATTTTCATTTTGATTAATAAAATGGGTAAGGAGACACCTTAACCCCTTTTTATGGATAAATGACACTTCTTGTGTGAAAGGATAAATAATAAAGCAACTATATTGAGCACCACATGGTGTGAACAGGATTGGATCAAGCTTGATCTAGTCATTTTGACCAAGTCAACTAAAATTGTCTAGATACATTACACCTACTTGGACATCGTAGTTTTAGTGGAGGCTTCACTTTCTTGAGCTAGAAGCAAGTGTGAATGGGACCCATGATGAGAAAGGTTCCTTTTCTTTATAAGGAGGAGATGGCAACCCATTTTCATTATGTATTGGCTTATCATTTTCGTAGGGTCTGCAAAGACTTGCATCCCTGGGCTATTTAGTAGGGTTTGTAGTGTTCTTCAACCAAGGGTGTTCCCGGTCAGGAATCCCTACCTCATCCTCAAGGAAGGAGAGGGTTTGAGCTTCATTTCCTCATTCTGGCATTTGGCTAAGCTTATCTCTGCAGCTACATCATTATTTCTGCAATGGATTAAAGTTGTGTTGCTGGGAGTAGCAACAGAGGAACTTATTAAGTCATTCTTGCTTGTTTTCTTCAGTGGAGATCTTGTCTATTCTTTGGAGGAGCAAAAAAGGAGACTCTGGGGCATCATTTTAGATATTTGGCACTAGGCCAATCACTCACCATCTCTCACAACGCAGTCTAGAGCAGAAACTGTGTTATTTCCAGAGGCAATTGTTGGGAGAGCCATTTGGGCTCTTTAGGAGGATTGTTCTTGAGTAGAGGGATCAGCCTTCTACTGAAGATCATTATCAGAGGAGGGAATCACTATTTCATATCTGCCATAGCCTCATTGTATATTTTTATTCAGTTGCAGTGACAAGTTAGATTGTCACATTGTAAATTTTCAGGCATTTCTAGCAATCTCTCCCAGATTGGCTAGAAATATTTTATTGGAGCCCATTCTTCTATTTTTGAGAATTTATTTATATATTTTAGTCATAATTCATGTATTCATATCTATATCAACAACTACACTCTTAGAGGAAGTGTTGTCACTGCTCTCCGACATTTTATGCAGTTGCAACATCTCTTGTATTTCATTGCTTACTCATTGGAGGTGGATTCTCATTGCATGAGAGGTTTATTCCTCATTATATTTCCATATATTGTGGTTGATACGCTAATGTACATGATGGTTGTAATATATTACATCTTATGTTGCATTCAGGTTTGCATAGTTTGATGATTATGTTCATGTATTGTTGTAAGCTCTCTCATTGAGCATTTTCTGAGAGATCTGTATAAGCCCTCTAGGCTTATTTCTTTGAGCTCAACTTCTGGAAGAGAAGTTTTTAGTGAGTTAAAAAGGGGATCCAAGCCCCCTTTTAGCTTATTTTTACACTTCCTCTCTTATACATCGTCCTTGAGGACCCTTTTTCTGAAATTCCTGAAAAAGAAACATTACAAAAAGTGCCCAATGGCGGGACTGCAACAATGTAAGAACATATAATGGAGAAACATCGTTATTTTTATAACCAAGAATACATGAAAAATGAATAGCCAACAAATGTATAATATAGCAGCAATTAGATACAATTCCTTGAGGAAAGAGACACTCAAGAAAGGTAATGCAGCCTCAATGGAACATGTACATCGAAGTAGAGAAACACTGCTACACATGGATTTATGCAGGCTAAAAGGACGAATTTTATTGGAGACACTGCATCATACTGAATAATAATAGAAGAATATGACAATTTTTGGCTCAATAAATGAGGGGAAGAAAGCTCTCAATCCCCAGAAAGCAATAATACAACAATCCTTAGAAGGATTGGCTGAAATATACAAAAATGGAAAAATGTCGTAGTTGTTGGGTTGCAGTTGCAACTCAAAACTAGAAATGAATAAAGAAGGCCGAATATTATGAAAAATATGATTAGACCTCCTTCAACAGATCTTACAAGTGAAAGGCTGATCCTATCACTGAAGGTCCCTCCCTCCAGTCAACACTACAAACCCTCACTACAGATGCACACTGAAAATAACGTCGTCACTGAGGGAAACTGCACTGTAGGTGGAATAGAAAGTTTTGGCCAAGTGCCAATATATGAATTCTACTCTGAATCCTCCCTTACTAATCTCCCAAATGAAATAAGGCTCCCTCCTCTGAAAAACAAGCCAAGTAATGGTGTTGTGGAACCTCCACTGCAACACCCTGCAACACAACGTTATACTTGAGCAGAAATAATGATGTAGCCGAAGGACGTGGCTTGACCTTGAGCCTAGATGTGGAGAAATGAAGTGCAATCCCTCAAGAGGCCTCTCAAGAAGGAGAAGGAATCCTAAACATGAATAACTCATGCTAAACAACACTTAAACTCTGCTAAACAGCAGGAGGCTACAAATATTATAAGCAGACAAGAAAACAGTAATCATATGCATGAATCACAATGGCTGCCTTGCCCTACTTTTAAACAAATGCAAGCTCCCTCTCCATGGGTCCCACTCATTAGGGTTTCCTCCATCAAGGAAAATTCCCACCTCCTACCTCTGCGCTGTCCCACAAGATGATCTCCACCTCCTACCTCTCCGATGTTTGCCTTGGTCAAACTTGACCTTGTCTTCTTGAAAATGTCCCTTTTCACACATGAGGGTGTGAAATCCAATTCCAGTGATGATCCCCTTTCATACTAAGAGGGATTTTATCAATGTTTTTTATTATGTATGGGCCTCCTCACCCAATTATTCAACTCTTAAGTGAAAACAACAAAAAATAATATTCCATTTAGCTGCATGCTAAAAGTGGAATATTACAGTCCTCCCCTCCCAAATGTTTCTTGTCCTCAAGCAACTGCAAGAATAGGACTCAGAGTTCTCTCCAAGTCATGGGGACGGAAAATTATTGGTAAAACACCTTTCTCCAAGTGGATCCTCCATCCCCAAGAAATCATCCATACAAAATGAGTCACCTCCCAACATGGTAACTCCTGAAAAAATCTCCTTCCACCTTGAGCTCTGGAAATGAAGGTGGGCTGAAAATCTGAATATTGTAAGCATCATAGCCTACCCTATACTATCCTCCTCTCCACTTGTTATAAGTGTAGAGTGTGTGCTAATCTTGGGCTGCAATGCTATTTCCCTTAAGTGGCAAAGTGAAGAACAATCCTCCAAGGATCTCCCCTCCAACATTGAAGAAAAAGCTGGCCCAAAACATTTCATCCATGATGAATAGGACATGGTCATCATAGAGTATCCAAATGAGAAGTTTGTTGAAGGTTTTACATGATGATGCATGATACAAGCAATGTCTCAAGAGGACACAGTACAGTCTCATCCACTGCAACTTCAGAAAATGGCATGGCAAGTAATATACAAAAATCATCACATCTACTAATCAGTACTAAATGGCTGAATGTGTCAACAATACATGATCAAACACTTTCCCATGGTTATAAAATGGATGGCTATCAAGCTCATGGCCCACCCCAAAAGAGAAAAAATATGTGGTTGTGATGGCCATATCTCCTCCCATGCTCCCATTAGAACATGTAGTGCAGAAAATGTGGGAATCCCCTCCCCTCAAGGATACATCCAACTCATGTGTCAATTCCTCAATCATGCTCTTAACAAGAATATAAATTATATCAAAAAATGAAGACATGATCAGTACAAGAATTAAGGAGATACTGATGGATTCATGTGGTGCTTGAAGATACCAATAGTCTCCTAATTATGTACAGCACAGTTTTACAAACTGCTGCTTTAGGAAATTACAAGGAAAAATGTTTCTTGTTACATAGTTAATCATGTATGTCATCATATGGTAAATAGTTGGATATAACAGCTAAACATACATGTAATGAGAAATTTTTTTCCCAAGGCCACATAAAAGATGGCTACCTCCATCATATAGTTTGGCCCAACATTGATCATGGAGCAATGTGAAAAGCTTGCCCTCTTGTGGAGCAATGCACTGCATAGTAATGGTAAGAGTATGCAAATCAATAAATGTAAAAACAAATTTCTTACCATATGCCGCAAGTAAGATGATACAAGGATCCATGAGTGAGTCCTCCATAGTGTTTTGGCATGCTATGAAGAGGAATGAACAATGTGATGCAAGAAGATCCTCCTTCTCATGCTTGGAAGCCCAAGTCAAGAAGAATATGTCATAGTAATAGATGTCTCCATCCACTACCCCATCATTTTCACCTCCTCCTTGTTTACCAAGTGCATCCAATGTTAAGTGATCCTAGGGACACTCCATCCATAAGTCTCTGCTCCAAAGTGACAACACTGTGAGCTCATGCAAATAGGCTCCTGTCAATACAAAGCTCTATTCTTTGACATGGTCCTTGTCAAAGGCTCCTCTAGTAATGCTGCTACAAATATTGAATATCTTGCAAGATGGAAGTGTTTCCTGATCATCCAAGGCCAAGGAGTATCCCATTTTTACCATGAGAGTGCCCTCTTCTACTCCTGCAACATCACACGACAAGTGAGAGAAATTTTTCCCTTGCTCTCTCAAGTACAACTCAAGCAACCAAAGTGCTCGCTGCCTCCTTATGCTCCCATCATACAACTCATGTGATGAAGACAAAATGAATGATATGAATGTCACATCAACGTAATGCATCCATACTCCATGTGGCCCAATGATGCTAGCATTGTGCCATCTCTTCTCCATCCCCCTCCTCTTTGGAAAAGGATATGCCAAGTGATGGCCAAACTCCTTCAAGAGGAGCCAGCGCAGCCAAGCCTCTTGCTGCCCAATGTCATATAACTACAAGTAGCTTCCCAGCTCCTTTCTCATCAACCACATCCACTCGATCACTTGTGGATGTCTTTTTCTTCTATTCCCCTTGGTACTCCTCTCATGAGGGCTACCCTTCTCCCAAACCAAATTTCTCCCTTTGCATTTCATAAGAGTTTGAAATGAAGCTCTTTGGAGACCTCCTAGAGAAGATCTCTCACCCATGACTATGTTGAATCCACAAGGATCCAAATATAACATCTCCTCTCCACTGTTTTTTGATAGCACTATTAATCCCTCCAATGATGTAGTGGCTATCTCATACTCCAACTCAAGGATGGTTTCATAGTTTTTCATAGGAGTGTCATGGTTTGTTTCATCCTCCAAAAGTTCACACCCCAACCTCCAGGATTGTGTGCAACTCAACAAAGGTGCATGAGGATGATGGTTCATCTCCTCCTTGAACCATTTTCACAGCGCAGTGCAATCATGTTTCTCTAGATCAAAAATGGGGTTTGACCCTTCGTCATGTAAAAGAAAATTTCCACAACTACCAAAAGAATTTGTTACAACAATAGATAGTGGAAATTCCTTCATACCTTGATGAGATTTGGGAATCTCTTGTAGGGCTGCAAGAGTTCCTTCCTCCAATGTGTTTGCTTCCCCAACTGTTGATGCATGTGGCTGCTCCTCCATCAGTGTGACAGCATTAGTACAAGACTCCTCAAGTGGTGGTGAGGGCTCCTCCTCTTCTGTTCTTCTATTGTCAAACTTCTTGATCATCTTTTGAGAAAACTTAGCAAGAGTAGACACTCTTGCATGGCTCAAATGGCTGAACCACCAAATGTGGGCTTCAAATTCTAGGTGTAGTGCTGAGATCTCAACAGCCTTTTTCTCCACTATAGGATGTAGAAGAAAAAATGCTTCCAGCTTCCTCACCCAAGCTCGTGCTGTAGATAACCCATCAAATGTAGACAACAAAAATATATTTCCTTTGATTTCTCTTTTGCTGCATGGTCTCTTTTCTTCCTTCAATTAGATGAATTGTGGAAAAGCTAGAGTCTCCTTGAAGGCTCTAGCTTGAGATTTTAACTCAACAAGGTAAACGCTTAGAATCTGATGATCCAAGTATCCTTCATGCTTGTCTTCTTCTTCTTCATGAGAATAGGAAGTGCATGGTCCTTTCTCTTCTTTTTTCTCCTCCTCTTTGGAGAGGCTCTTCTTAGTTTGAAACACTGATGAGACTAATCTCATATTCTTCATTATTCTAATATTCTTCTATATTATTTGGCTGAAACTCACAGGCTGGGCCAAGAAAGATGCTTTGATACCACTGTAATATCCCCAAATGGGATTACTCAGCAAGGCATGCCTGAAAAACACATTTTTGAGGAATGGCTACTACAAAATTTGAAAAAAATACCTAGATCCCTTAGATCAATGTATCTAAGACCGAAATCCAAGAGGAGACTCAAAATAAATCACTCTAGGTAGGTTAAACAGGTCTCCCACACCTAGTTGTCTTGACAAAGTGCCCAATGGTGGGATTGCAACAATGTAAGAACATATAATGAAGAAAAAACGTTATTTTTATAACCTAGAACACATGAATATATGAATAGCCAACAAATGTATAATATAACAGAAATTAGATACAATTCCTTGAGGAAAGAGACACTCAAGCAAGGTAATGCAGCCTCAATGGAACATGTACATCAAAGTAGAGAAACACTGCTACACATGGATTTCTGCAGGCTAAAAGGACGTAGTTTATTGGAGACGCTACAACATATTGAATAATAATAGGAGGATATGAAAATTTATGGCTCAATAAATGTGGGGGAGAAAGATCTCAATCCCCATAAAACAATAATACAACAATCTTTAGAAGGATTGGTTGAAATGTACAAAAATGCCAAAATGGCAGAGTTGCTGGGTAGCGACTGCAACTCAAAACTGGAAATGAATAGAGAAGGTTGAAGATGATGAAAAATATGAGTAGATCTCCTTCAATATATCTTCCAAGTGAAGGTTTGATCCTATCACTAAAGATCTCACCCTCCAATCAACGCTGCAAACCCTCACTGCAGTTGCACACTGAAAATAACGTAGTCACTGAGGGAAACTGTGCTGTAGGTGGAATAGAAAGTGTTGGCCAAGTTCCAAGATCTGAATTCTACTATGAATCCTCCCTTACTAACCTCCCAAAGGAAAGAAGGCTCACTCCTCTAAAAAACAAGCCAAGGAATGGTGTTGTGGAACCTCCACTGCAACACCCTGCAACACAACATTATACTTGAGCAAAAATAATGCTGTAGCTGAAGGAGGTGGCTTGGATTTGAGCTTGGATGTAGAGAAATGAAGTGAAATCCCTCAAGATGACTCTCAAGAAGGATAATGATATCCTAAATAGGAATCCCTCGTGCTAAAAAACACTGCAACTCTGCTAAACAACAGGAGACTGCAAATAGTCTAAGTAGACAAGAAAACAATAATCATATGCATGAATCACAATGATTTCCTTGCCCTCCTTTTAAACAAATGAAAGCTCCCTCTCCATGGGTCCCACTCATTAGGGCTTCCTCCATCAAGGAAACTTCCCTCCCCTTTCACTATGTTTTCCCACAAGATGATCCCCACCTCCTACCTCTGTGCTGTTTGACTTGGTCAAACTGTACCTTGTCTTCTTGCAAATGTCCATTTTCACACATGAGGGTGTGAAATCAAATTCCACTGATAATCCCATTTTATACTAAGAGGGATTTTATCCATGTTTTTTATTATGTATGGGTCTCCTCACCCAATTATTCAACTCTTAAGTGAAAACAACAAAAAATAATATTTCATTTACTTGCATGCGAAAAGTGGAATATTACACTACTCCTAAATGAAAATCATGTATAGCAAGGGAAAGAGGAAAAAGTTGGTCTTGAAGATGACTAGGGTTTTTAAACTTGTTAAGTCTGCTTGAGTGCCAAATTAGTGATTACTTGCAGGAAAATGACATGGAGGAAGAACACAAGGCCAATTTCGCTTAAAATTGTGTTTCTGAACAAACAAAGATAACTTTGAAAAATGTGAGAGAAGTTTTGTCCATAATAGGTAAAGTAAGAAAAACCTCCTTCAGTTTTTACATAGGTATTATGATTTTGAAGAAATGTTAAATTTACAGGTGCTACAAGAGGTTTGTTTCACTTATAGAGTGACCTTGGGAAAATCAAGTTTTCTCATAGCTGGAGTGTCCAAATGACTTTCTTGATGAGTCAAATGATAATTAGACTAGAAAAGATTTCCAATGAGCTATCATGAGCTCAATTTTGAGTTGAGGAAGGCCTAAAAAAGTTTCCTACATTAGCACTTTGCATTTCTGCACCATCATTTAGCACTTTTTGACCAGTCTTGAAAGAATCAACTTTTAACATGTCAAAAAAATCCAATCAGAAAAACAAAGGTATAATTGGAAATTATACTTCAGGATATTTCCAAAGAGCTATCCTGGGCCACATTTGAACATCGGGAAGACCTCAAAAAGTGGTCTTCAAAATAGTGCTACGTTTCTTCATCCTAGCACTACATGTTCAGCACTTGGTGCTGCACGTTTGCGTTGGTGTTGCGCACCTAGAGCTTGGTGTTGTGCCCTTGCTAGAGAGGGTTTCTGAGATTTCCAATCACTCAAATCACATCAAATTTCCTTCAAGTCTTTTCTAAAGTCTTGCAAGCACTGATAAGATGTAAGTGCATACCATAAGCCCCATTTTTTATGCCATTTGGTGAATTCTTAATCAATTGAAGTGAAACCCTAGAAGAAACCCTAATTTTTAAGCTTGAAATCACCGTTTTACCATTAATACATCCTCCTTAAATAAAATTAGTCATAAAAATGAGTGATTACATTTCTTAAGGGTTTTCATTGAGTTATTTTTCCTCCTCACTCATTTTCTACACTTATACCCACTCACTCATTCCCTTCATTTGCAAAGCTACCTTTTCATTACCCTCCCTTAATATCATTTCACTTCAGCCCTAGGGTTCTATAAAAGAGATTTTAACATGTCTGAGGAAGAATAAAATGGTACAAAGGCACAAATACCAAGGAATACCTTCATCATGAGCAAGAGAGACAGAGTTTAATAGGTGGACTTAGATGACCAAGATGACCATGAGGCCTCCAAGCTGATCATCAAAGAGAAGGATTCCATGATCAAAGAAACTGTAGGAAAACATGGAAAAAACCCAATTTGTAATATCATTCTTAGAACAAGAGAACAGACAGCTAAAGGAAAAAGACATCAAGGGTAAGGAAATTATCGTACCTAATGACTTTGACCATTATGATACTCAAACCATCAAGTCAAGACCCAAAATAAGAGGTCTTTAGATAGCTTTAGAGCAGGAAAAACATGAGGAAAAGAAACTTAGTTTTGAGGAAAAGATTGCTAAGGAAGTTGAAGATGACAGAGAGGTATGAACAAACATAGTTAACCTACAACTTGAGAAGCTCCTCCATAAGGCAAACAAAGACAATGAGATGCTCAGACACATATCTAATAAGTACATCACTAGAAACAAGGTCTGCTACATCAAGCTCAGGCAGTTGAAGAAAAAATTGAAGGAAACCCTAGCCAAGAAAACAGAGAAGGACAAGCTTAATATTCTTGCTAGTGTATCCCTCCAAGCCTCTAAATCTTCATCAGTAAGCTAAATTCCAAATTTGGCACCTTTTTTCACATTTTTTTATTTTTGACAGTTTGACTTGCAGAAATTGGGCCAAACGCATAGCACCACTGGCGTTGAGCTCTTTTTTGGGGAAATAAAATGGAAAATGGTCAACATATTCATTTTACTCATACCAAGGACATCATCCTCAGAAAATTTCAGACAATGTGGAGAAAAAATGGTCCCTCAAAAGGGCCAAAACCCACCAAAAAGTCACCTTTCTACCCTCTTTTCAGCACTAGCGCTACGCATTTAGAAGTCTTGGGAGAAGTGATTTTTGATAAGGTAAATGGGCACCATTTTAAAAAATGAAGGCATATATGGAAACTAGATAGGACATTCTTTCCAATGAGCTGTCATGGAGCTCATTTGGACACAAGGAAGGTCTCCAAAAGTCAGCTTCAAAACATGCCATTTTGTCAGTCTTGGTGTTGCGCGTTTGCCAGTGGCGTTGTGCCCTTGCCACAAAGTCAAAAATAGACAGTAGGAATTATTGTTAAAGTTATTGAGTGTTCTTAAGGTCAAATTCTTCCAAAATTAGCTCATTATTTATTTTAGAAGTTATTATTACAATGAATGAGTTTTAGATATTTTTTCCTTGGGCCTTGCATGGTCTCAAAGGTCAAAATGCTTTAAATATGTAATAAATGAATTCTCAAACCCTAGCTAGGTTTCACCTCCTCATTTTGCAGATAAATATTGCATGTATTATCCAGTTGGTGGTGGTTTGATTGTTGAGCTCAATATACATAGAATTGGAGTTGTGAAGAAATTGGCTTTGGATCTTTACGATTGTTTTGAATTGAATGACAATGGAGCTAGCATATTCATAGGATTCATGAACCTGGTTAATGGTGATGTTGTTCTAATTTCATACTTGTCTTATTATGTTTTCCATATTGTTCATCTTTCCCTTATGACAGAGTATAAAATTTAGATTAAGATATGTTGTTGAGAGGCACCTTAATTTTGTCTACCTTCTGTTGTTTAAATGTTCTCCTCTGCTAGGTCTGATTGAAGAATTCTTAATTTCTCCTTGATTCCACTTAGCTTCTTTGCCTTGAAAATTGTTTAATGGATTCAAGCCAAAGAATTTTATGGTATGCCCTATCCTTTGGTGTAGCTTGAAACATTGTTTTTAAGGCCTTTTCTTTGAAGTTTACTAATTAGGGTTTGGCTAAAGAAGTTTATGTTTTTCCCTGTCCTTTAGTCCATCTTGAATAGTCACTTTGAAGGTCTTTAAAAGTATAATTGAAGAGATTTAGGATTTCCCTTCTCTTTAATCATTACTTTTTTGTTATCTTGAATGTTTTCTTTTTCTGAAGGTAAATAGCTAGAGAATTTAGGAGTACCCTGCTCTATAGGGTTTGCTGGATTGTTGTCTCAAAGTTTACTTGATAAAGCTAGGTCAAAGAAGTTGATGGTGTGCCCTGTCCTTTGATTGTTTCTTAATCATAGTGTTGTTAAAGACTTTTCTTGTTATAGTATATGTTAAGGGATTCCTAATTCCCCTTTAAACTTACTAAATTCACAAATTTAATGTTCATTTCACTCCCACTGAAGCTATTAAGATCCATTTGGCTTTGTCAACTTGCCCTATGAAACACCCTTGATTAATTATTTTATTTTTCAAGCCTTTCACAAACCCCATAGCCCAATGGTTTGAATCTCTCTTACTCTATATGTTCTACTTGACAAGCATCCCAATGAAACAAAACAAAACAAACAAACCCTGTCATTATAACTAGCCTAAAATCAGCATCCTAAATCAAACAAGTCATATCTTTTATACAAATATAGAGAGAGCCCTCTCTGAGTCCAGGAAGGCTAGGTCCTAGGACTCCAAAGTTGGTTTGATGTTACCCTTGTCTATTTGGTCTTGCCAATATGAAAAATTACAGGGACCTAACATAATGGCGACTCCGCTGGGGACACTCATTGAAAATCTTAGTGTTATATAAAGAACTCAAAAAACCCAAAAATATCTCAAGATTGGTATCCAATTGTTGATGGTGGACAATAGAAAACCTCAAGGAAGTTGAAATCATCTACCTGGAAACTCCAAATTCAGCTCAGTTCTATATAAAGACTCCACTAAAGGTAGAACCTGAAACATGACTGGTCAGCCTGGAACGAGAGGGTATGCAAGCCCAAATTGGATCTAAGAGATCATGTTTATATCTGTAATTATGTTCTATCCTAATTTAAGCCTGATCAGGAATACACTGATGAGGTCTACATTGATCATTGGAAAGATCTCAAGCCTCAAATTTCATACCATGAACATATTTATACACCTGTGCCTACCCCAGATACACCTATGGAAGATCTAGTGAAACATCAGCCTCATGCTACCTTTCCGGCTCCTGCTGAAACCTCAAATAATGATAAATATCATTTTGCACTACCTTTACCCAGAAAGGTCCCAGAAATACAAGCCTTTGTTTTTACCTTCTATCCTCCAGGCCCTCCCTACAAATCTTCTGAATAATCTTCCTAGATTTGATGGAGAAAATACAAAGATCAACGCTGAGAAACACATTGAAAGTCTAGAGGATTTCCTTGACTTGTTTGAGGTAGGAGAAGATGATGTGCATATCAGAATGTTTGCCTTATCATTACAAGGAAAGGTTAAGAGTTGGTTTAAAGATCCTCCAGCTGCAAGCATTAGCAATTTTCATCAATTCACTTAAGTTTTCCTGGATAGATGGGTAGTTGATCTAGGTGGATATTGGTGGCCACCCACCTATTCCACTTGGGGCCCCACCATTGTCTCTTTCAGTTTTTTTTTAACAACTTACTATTTTTAGTATTTTTTTGGGTCTTGAACTTCCAGAGCCATTTTGAGGCCCCAAACGGAGATAGTATGCCGAAGTTACGTCCCCCAGAAGTTGAAACACCAATTTACACAAACAGGGCCCATTGTTTTGGCGCTTCATCTCCTAGGGTTAGGTTTTGGATGTTTAGAGCTCTCCATTATTTCTCCATAATAAACAAGCCCTCGAGCCTCATTGTAACACAATTCAGAGGTATGTAGCCACCACATCTCTTCTCAGAGATTCGCTACCAGCACCCTAGCTATTTTATTTCTATCATGTTTGTAATCATATTCTTGTGATTTGATATTAATGAAATGAAGCCTTATTTCCATTGTATTTATATGTTTGTTCTTATTTATGTATTCTGCTCCATTCTTGCATAAATCCGGATCAGTGGTATGAGAGCAGTCTGATTTTTCTCGATCCTTCTTTGCATGTCCCCAACGAGGTCAGGGTATAAGGATTTAGGGCTTGATCTAGTGGAACCTTTGAAGATCAGCCTCGCAAGCCTTGACAGACACCCATGGGGGACGAAAAGAAAGATGAGGGAGCAGGAGATCCTATGAAAATATTGCTTGAGGAGGCCCTCGAAAAGCAAAGGAATGCGATGATGGATAACTTTGCCCAGATCCTTCAATGGTTGCCCACCGGTGGCGCATCTACATCTAGTAGGCACTTTAGAGGTGTGACTCCCTTTAAGGTACAAGTAAAAATCAACATTCCCATATTTGAGGGTCAAATAAATGAAGATGCTGTAGATAGATGGTTGAATATATTAGAAGGATATTTCTCAGTTGATGAATTTTCCGATCGAGAGGATATTATTTTTTCACTCCACAAAGCTACCCCCCATGTCAAGGATTGGTGGGAAACCTATTGTGAGAAAAAGGATCAGATAGAACCCTTTCTATTCTCAGCCATACCCACTTGGAATTCTTTCCGAGATGCCATTAAGGAACAATACTATCCCATGGGGAGCTATGAGGACAAGTACATAATATGGACCACGCTGCGGCAACGAAGGGATCTGGATGTGCATGAGCTAACGAATTTGTTCCATACCCTACGCACAAAGTTGGGTATCAAAGATTCAGAGAAACATTTGGTGCTAAATTATCGTAGTTTTTTGCACAGATACATTTAGGAGGAAATGGAGTTCCTCGACATCTCATCACTTGGTATGGCATATAGGTATGCTGCCAAGATTGAGCAGAAATTCAAATAGAAGAAGTGAGACTTTGGATGTATGAATCAAAAGGAAGGGAAAGGTGTCCCAAAACTACAAAACAAAGGGAAAAGCTAAGGCATGGTGGCCCAAGAAAACCTACCAAAGACACAAGCAAAGAACAACACTGTGAAGCCAAAGAAGGACACGGGAAAGTGGTGTGAGTTCCATAAGAGCTCTACTCACAACACAAGTGAATGTCGGGCCAAGTAGTCGCTGGTGGCCAAGATGAGGGCTTCTGAATCAAATGCATGTTCTGACTTTGAATCAGAACCTGACAAGGTGGATGAAAAAGGGAAGAAAATTATTGATGCGGAGCCCAACGCCAATCTTGCCACTATGAAGGTCCAGAAGGTCGAACTAGAAGATCTAGCAGAGCCATAGCATCTCTTCCACTCCCAGTTGTGGCTAAAGGGTTCCCCACTATAGTTAATTGTCGACAATGGGAACCAAAAGAACCTCATTTTAGCAGATGTCGTGAAGCGGTTGGGCTTGCCGACTATAGTGCACCCACAACCATACAACATCAAGTGGCTTCACCAAGGATGGGATCTCCGCGTTAGCTAGCAGTGCCGCCTTCCTTATAGCATCAAGCCCTTCACAGATGAGATATTGTGTGAAATTTCTCCTATTGATGTTTTTGATGTATTATTAGGCCAACCATAATTGTGGAAGAAAAATTACGTGTATGAGTCATGGCCTCGTGCTGTTATTATTACTTTAAGAAATAAATTGTACAGAATACCAGAGGTACCACCACCTCCCACTATCTCTTTGGTTACTTCAAAAAAATGTAGTAAGCGTATTTCCCAAACTAGGAAATTTTCTTTCCTGATGATCTGCCCCCCAGGGCAAGAAGAAGACTGTGGCCACGACCTCCAGACATGGCTCCTCTGCACGAAAACAAAAAATGGACAAGGGTGTGGAGGATTACGGTGACATATTCACCTCTCCCACAGGGGTGCCTCTACACTTTCAGGTTAAGCACCCCATTGACTTGACCCCAGGTGTGCCGCTACCCAATGGACTGATCTATAGGCACTCTGTTATGGAGAATGGTGAAATCAAGAGGCAGATTCAGGAGCTGCTGTAGAAAGGTCACATCTGGCCAAGTTCATCACCCTGCGGGAGCCCGATCGTGTTGGTACAGAAGAATGATGGGACTTGGAGACTCTGTATTGACTATCCAGCGTTGAACAAAATCACTGTCCAGAATAGGTACCCGATCCCACGGATTGATGAACTTCTGGACCAAATCAAAGGGGAAAAATATTTTAGCAAGATCGACTTGAAGTCTGGGTATCACCAGGTACTAATCAAACCCTTTGATTTGTGGAAGAATGCCTTCAAAGCTAAGGAGGGCCTTTTCGAATGGCCCGTCATGCCTTTCGGATTGAAAAATGCTCCTGCAACCTTCATGAGGTTGATGGATGAAATCTTGTGTCCTTTCACCAACTCATTTGTAGTGGTATACTTGGATGACATTTTGATCTTCAACCAGAATTGGGAAGAGCACCTCCACCACATCTGAGAAGTCCTCCAAACACTGCGGTAACACAAGTTGTGTGCCAATTTGGAGAAGTGAACTTTTGGCATGACTGGGGTTCAATATCTGGGATACATTATTGATGAAAGGTGGGTGCATGTGGACCCAACCAAGATCCAAGTCATTCGAGATTGGCTAGCCCCAACCACCCTAATAGAGCTTCATAGTTTTCTGGTTCTTGCTAATTTCTACCACAGGCTCATGTTGGGATTCTCTCATATCACTTGGCCCTTGAGTCAAGTCACCAAGGGAGGAGTGAAAGAAAAATTTTATTGGTCGGAATCTCAAGAGAAGGTGTCCATAGAATTTAAAGATCGCCTTTGTTCTACCCTAGTGCTCACATTACCAGACTTGCAACAACCATTTGAGATCGAGACAGATGCCTCTGACTATGCTATTGTAGCAGTTCTTACTCAACAGGGGCATCTAGTGGCATATCACAGTGAGACATTGTCTGACACAGCTTGAAATTATCCCACTTATGAAAAATAAATGTATTCCATCGTGCAGGCTTGTCGACAATGGAAGCATTACATTATGGGGAAGGAGACAATCATCCACACAGACCACTGACCCCTGCAGTTTGTACAGACACAACGGAAGTTGCAGAACGATCACCATCAGAATTGTTCCACATATCTGCAACAATCTCATTTGAACATAAAGTACAAGAAGGGTAGCACCAATAATGTTGCAGACGGCCTCAGCCGACCACCCATCGTGGCCATAACCACTATTCTCAACTCTTGTGGGCATGAGAATTCTGATTGGCTGCTTCTCTACAAGAGTGATCCAGAATTCAACTACACATACAAGGCACTCTTGGGGGGTATGCAAGTTCTAAATTTTCACCTCCAAGATGCACTATTATGTCACCTGGGACACGTTTGTGTTCCTTCAAATGAGTGTGCCAAGATGATATGGGAAGCACAATGCAGTCGAGTTGCTGGGAATTTTGGGGTTGAGAAAATAGTGGCAGTGTTGCAGAAGTATTTCTATTGGCCGAACCTTCGACAGGATGTTGGGAAGTACATCAGATCCTGCACTTATTGCGCCATTGCAAAACTGACCATCAAGAATAAAGGGCCCTATACTCCGCTACCTACCCCTAGTTGATCTTGGGAATCCATCTCCATGGATTACATGTCAATCCTTCCTTCTACTAAGCATGGAAATGACTGTGTTTTCGTGGTCATCGACAAATTCTCACAGATGGCCATTATGGCGGCCTGCAAGAAGAATATCACAGCAGAAGCCACTGCTAAACTCTTCTTTGAAAAAGTGTGGGTGCAGTTTGGGATCCCATAGTCTATCATATCAGATCATGATAGCAGGTTCCTCAGCACATTTTGGTCCAGCCTTTGGTCAATGTTGGACACCAAGCTCACCAAGTCCACAGCTTTCCATTCCCAAACTGATGGCCAGACAGAGGTTGTCAACTGGATGATTGTACACATTCTGTGCATGTACAATTCAAAGGATCCATGCACATGGGATGAGATTCTTCCCTATGTACAACACAGTTATAACTGGGCTCTCCACAGCTCAACTGACCAGAACCCCTTTTAGGTGGGCTTGGGATTCCAGCCGCTTTGTCCCATTGATGTAGCCATTTGCAAATATTCAAGTCGATTCGGCTCATGTCGAGTCTGAAGTTGACAAAGCAAACAACTTCATCAAGAACATTTAGCGCATCCACCAATAGGTTCATGACATATTGGACAGAGCCAATTCTAAGTACAAGAAACGACATGATCAACATCGGGTGCCACACAACTTCCAGGTGGGCGACAAAATGTGGCTACATTTGCAGAAGGAGTGCCTCACTGGACCCCACCGCAAGATTTTCCGACTCCGATATGGGTCATACACCATCACCAAGGTTGTAGGAAAAAATTCCTTCAAGCTTAGTATTCCACCATTCTTTGGTCTGCACCCAGTATTCAATGTAGATCTCCTTTGTCCCTACTTCCCACCTCTATTGGACACCTCTAAGATTGCAGAAGAACTCACACCAAAAGTGTTAAACCCAGATTGCATGGAATAGGCCACCATAGACTGTATCATGGACATGCAAATCAAGAACACTCGCCGACAGAATATCCAACTGTATCGGGGTGTTAAAGCTGACCAACTCCTACACCAAGGCAAGTGGTTCACCAGGGACCAAGTTCAACAGAAGTTTCCTCATCTCATGGAGGAAATCAATGCAATGGGGACCATTTCTTCCTAAGGGGGGAGGAATGATCCAAGTGGATATTGGTGGCCACCTTCCTATTCCACTTGGGGCCCCACCATTGTCTCTTTCATCTTTTTCTCACAACTTACTATTTTGAGCATTTTTTTGGGTCCTAAACTTCTGGAGCCATTTTGAGGCCCCAAATGGAGATAGTATCTGAAATTTATGTCCCTGGGAAGTTGAAACACCAATTTACCCAAACAACGACCATAGTATTTGTGCTTCATCTCCTAAGGTTAGGTTTTGGATGTTTAGATTTCTCCATTGTTTCTCCATAATAAATAGGCCCTCGAGCCTCATTGTAACATAGTTCAGAGGTCTGTAGCCACCACATCTCTTATCAGATATTCGCTACCAGCACCCTAGTGTTGTGGAGGTAAATCCCCTCTGTGGATAGAGGCGATCCCTACTAGCCCATACAAGGTCTAGCAACAATCATCACACACTATAGTGCAGGTTCCTAATTGAAAATAAACCAACTAGCGATGAAGGCTTACCTGGAATCCAACGCTGTCATTTGTAGAGAAAGTAGCGCTCCCGTTCCTTAGCTTTGGTAGATCACAATCCTCACAATCTCCGTGATCGGACACCTGCACACACAAGAAACAAAACAAACGCAAGCATAAAATCCAGTACATAAAAGTATATGTCAATCAGAGAGGACATAACTCATGCTCATCATTAAGAACAAGAGTGGAACCATAACCAATAGTCGCTTATCATTAATCAATCAAAGAAGAATACAACCATAGTCCTGACGCTGAATTCTCCTTCGGAGGGTTGCCAGCGGAACACGTCTCAACAAAGCCTATCGGGGATGGGACAAGACTCTCTCTTCGGATGTCTTGACAATAATATCCTTGCTTGGATTTGGCCTTAAGGGAATGAATCAAGGCTCTTGCAGCATTAGGGTCTTGGGAACTTGGAGACTAGCTTGAAAAGGAGATGAGCAAGCTTTTATAGATGGAGGAAGGGGAGTTGGGATCCCTATAATCATGGGATTGGCCCTATCCTCAAGGAAGCTTCCATGAGAGGTGGCAAACAACTTCCTCTACATGGAGATCTGGAGCCAAACCTCCCAACTCAAATTAAATACCAGTTTCTGGATCAATTAGGATGAAAATTCCACCATTTATTTTTAAAAAACACTCCTTAAAATGGCTGGCGTGAGTGTGACTCTGAGACAGAGCGCCAATCGGCACGCCCTCTTTGAAGGATTTCCCCCATTGGCGCGGGTAATGAACTAGCTACCCGAGCCAATGAAAAAAGCGGTGTTTTTAGGGTTTTTTACAAGGAGTTGTCTTCAGGGCAATGAAAGCTCATGTTCAAAGGGATGTCATGAAAGTGGTTTCAAGTCATGTCATTGCTCACAGGTCATGGAATGAGGCCTCCAATTGTGCGGGATGGGGAATTTCATGGACGGTGACAAATTGCTGTGTAACAGATGCCCCCTAAAGCATGAGGCCTGAGAGAGAGAGAGGGGTGAAATTCTTTACGAGAACATGTCCAACTAAAAACACCACCATCAGAAAACCTGTGTAGAGAAGTACAACTGATATCTCAAATACATGATATATATGTGGTGTGGGCACGGCCATCCATAACAGAGTATGTAGTAAACCAGATCTGAGGCATGGACACAGCCATCCAGTGAGGATTGATAAATAGACTCAGGTATGGTCGCAGCCATCCAATCAGTGAGTCATGTGACTAATCATAATAATCCACAAAATCACAACCTGGATTCCAACAAAAAAAATCTAGGGTCTTGCGCTCCATCTCGACCCGAACAAAGTACAAGTTCAAGCATGTGAATAATGGAGCTGAAGTCGAACATGCAAGAACATCGTCTGATTACCAGCCAGTGATGAAAATTGTTAACAGACACGAGAGGTACCACCAATGATGACAATGGCCCTCAAGGTACTATAGGTACAATCTACAGCATGTGAATCAATGAGCTGACATCGAACACCCGCAGAATCACTCGATCAGAGGCCAATGATGAAAACCTCGTGTCGAACGCGACGAACCTGCCATTAAGGTATGCAGGCTCCAAGGTACTAGAAGGGAGTCTCTAGATTAGCTTCTTGGATAATGAGCTGAAGTCGATAGGAAGTGACCTTGATCGAAGGTGGGCCATAGTGTTTCCCACATCATCGACGTGAGACAGAGGAACATAATGTTTTTGTGAATCACGATCATATGAGAATTAGAGGAAGGTTGGTATTTGTAGAGGTCAACTTCTCTTGAACATATGAACGGCATGACAGTGGATTTGGCAGTATTTGACATCAAAAGATCAAAGGTCATGATGACGAGGCAACGAGCAGATGAGAGGTCAAAAGGGATCAGCCAAACCCACGGAGGCAAGTGGAAGAAATGGGATGAGATGTCCCCAACCCGACACAATCGCAGACAAGTGCCATGTTCAAGAGCGACATACTGTCGACACGGCAATGATGTTGGTTCCATTTTCCACACCATTTTTGGCGAGTACCTCTTTATTTTTACACAAGCTTGAAGAGGATACCATATGCTTGCTGTATAAGCCCATCCTAGTACATTTAATGAGCCCTAGGAAGGAGAGACTCGAATACCGTCATTACGACTGAATCCAATGTCACCAGGGTTTAACGAGTCTGACAAAGGAAGAACTCGACGTCTTTTCATGTTTAGAGAGTTTGAAAAGATAGTGGAAAATTAAACTCCAAAGGTCCCTTTTCGTAAATAGTCCCTCAGATCCAAAAAGGTAGAAAACTTTGTCTAAAAAAACCTCCTAGTCGCAATAGGCTAGGGTAATCCTTTTTCGTAAATAATCTATCCCAACCTAAAAAAGGGGTAAACGTATACTGTGTAGATGTCGTTTCGTGACCACTTTAACGAGATCAAAATGACAAGGGCCTCGGCAATCCTTTCATGTTTAGAGAGTCAGAAAAGAGCTGAAAGATGACTCCAAAATGACTTTTTCGTGTATTTACCGAGTCCGAAAAAGTATAAAATACAACTCGTGTCACCGTTTTAGTTGAGTAAAAAACCTGCTACTGCACATAAAGGCAAGTGTAAAATCCATTTTCAACAAAATATATTAAAATATTAATAAAAAATGACTTTTAAAACCTATTTAGATTTCAAAAAGTTATAAATAAGTCTCAAATGGTAAAAACAAAATTACTTTTACTATTTACCTCTTTGGAGAGCAACAGTGGTCCATTTGGTGTGCAAACTTCTGATGGCGACTGCAACTGATCCGAGCTACCATTCAATTCCCTGTTTTTTCCAAGTAAGGTGCGCTTCCTTGAACTCCATTTCAATCCATTTTTTATGTGTTTTTATTATGTATTAGACTCCTGGGTGAACCATTTTGAGTTTTTAGGGCTCGCTCCATTGGCGCGGGTATCGGGCACGGACCCGCGCCAATGGACATTTCCTCACATAGAAGTCGCGCCAATGGCGCAACACAATTTTCCGCTCAAAATTTTGAAGATGTGAGCTATCTATGTGGATTTTCAAATGTTCCAGAGATCTAACAATGTATTTTTTATTGAATTGATGCAGATATAAAGGCAAAAGTGGTTATTGAATGGAAGGAAAGGGAGCATGGGGAAGAGGATGAACTGGCTATGGAGAATGAGGCCTGTATGAACGCTCTTAAGAACTGCGGACTCAAGAATTTTTTCCTAACGCCCTGCTTACGAGCTCAACTAGAGCTACTACAATACTTGGTCAGTATATGGGACGAAAATGAAGAAGTGTTCAAACTTCGGAACCAAGTGTTGGAATTGGAGGTTTCTGATGTATACTTCATAACCGGACTGTCACACAGAGGACCAGTGCCCATCTTGATAGGTAGTAGACCATCTGGTGAAAATATGGAGTAGGTAATGGCGAGGGTGTACCTAAGGGCACGAACCGGATCAGGAAGCGGGAAAGTGGACATCCACACTATCGAGGATCTAGCACTCAGACTACTGTTACACACCATTACACAAGCTACGGGATCGCAGGCTCCACACGAGGCAACCAAAGCCCAACTCATACTAGCCTCTGAGTGTATGAGTCCTACACTGTTTGATTGGGCTACAACGGTGACAACCAATATAAAGAGCCAGCTTACAAAGTGCAAGAAAGCCAAACTGAAACAGTTCGGCTACGGTTCCATTTTGGTATCGTTCATCCTGGAATGACTACCTATCTTTCAGGGCCAAGGGGCCATAGTTACTAAGCCAGTACCACGAGAGCCGAGGATGGCACGCTAGGCAGCACTCATGCCCAGATCAAGAGGAGGCCAACAGATGTCCTGGAGGCCGGAGTTCTTTGGGTGGTTACGGCAGCAGCTGATCATGGTCAAAGACTGGCCCTATGCCGGGACCGATTTCACCAGAGATCTCGATCTTCCGCTCCCGGAGGGGGATGACTGGGACGAGGAGTTGGGTATGACCTCTATTTTTGATTTTTATGTTTTATGATTTTTTTTGGTAATACATGTCCGTTCTAACAACTGTTTTATATGTATGCAGATTTTGGCCCAGAGAGACCTGTCGGTATGTCTCCTATTGCACGGAGAACTCCGCCCACAACTGACCCTCAGGTAGAGGGTTCCGAGGGGGGAGAGTTGATCCAGAATCTTGAGGGGATCGCCCGAGGGATTCCAGACTACGCCTGGCTAGCAAATGTCCCGATGGTGTATCAGAGACATACGGTGGGAGTGCCTAGTCACCTCCACCGACTACTGAGATGCTTAGTGCACGCGGTAGCATGTTACTACGAGCACCATGCGGATTAGACACCTAGGGCTTCTTTCATGCATATTTTTTGAGAGACATGTCGTCTCCGGATGTATTAAGACAAACATGTATATTTTGATTTTATGTGATGCACACTATGTAAACATTTCAACACATATATATATATACATACCTATTTCTGGGTGGATCTTCTACATGTGATGATGTTTTGTTTATAAATTGCGCAAATGTCTATCTAGAACCAAATTAGCCACTGCATCTGTCAATGTATTCATATGTCTGGGTATGTGTTGATATGTAATATAGTCAAAATTTCTTTCTAGCAGACGAATACACAGATACAGACGTAAAATGGATGGATTTCTAACTGAATAATGCCTGTTAAGTTGTAATACTACAAGTTGTGAGTCTAGATATACAAGTAATTCATGGATACCAAGGTTTACAGCCTCAGTTAATAATTCTAAAACATCACTATATTCCGCGATGTTATTTGTAGCACGCCCCAGACACACACCTTGCAGGTTGACCAACTCAACAGCAGGATCATAGATTACCCAGGTTGCTGAAGACAGATTCCTGGTACTGCGGGAGGCACCATCCGCGAAACCCACAAACAGAGTAATGGACATCTGCACAATCAGGAAGATCTGATCAGTAGAAAGATGCTTACATGGCACACCACACCACACATGCACACAAATGAATATACACACCTATGTACACACACCACACCAAAAATAACTTCAAGCGTAGTATTTATTAAGGTACAACCCATTTCTAGGCTGCGCCAATGGAACTCCTTCATAATCGATGAGCTCATAAGCCCCATTATTCAATACTCATTTTACTATGTAGGGCCCATGCCACATGGTTGGAGTTTTCCTGCCCCGAGTTTGTCGTGCGCTTTGTCGTATAGGAGGACAAGGTCGCCTTCGACAAAGGAACGTGGAGAGATAGATTGATCAAAGTTTGCTTTGACTCACTTTTTCTATGCCTCAATAACTAAAGCAGCCAAGCAGTGGGTTTCATCCAACCGTTCTAGATACAAGAGACTCTCTTCTTCAGGAGAAGTACTGGGCAAAAGTTCCACATCCAATTTTAAGGAAGGAATTTCGCACTCAACCGGAAGAGTTGCTTCCAGACCATACACCAATTGGAATGGTGTGAATCCGGTTGCACTCTTTGCTGACGTCCGGTATGCCCATAGAGCTGAGAACAACTGGAGATGCCAATTGGAATTATGGATTCCAACTGTTTGTTGAAGCATCGTGACCAAAACCTTGTTCACAGCCTCAACTTGGCCATTTGCCTGGGGGTAATATGGCGTTGAGCTATCGTGTCGTAAGCCCAATCTTGATGTTAGCTCGACCATCATGTAATCTCGAAAGTGTGTACCATGGTTGGTAACAATGGCCTGAGGGACCCCGAGACGTGCAATGATATGGTTGAAGATAAATTGGGCAGCTGTCTTACCGTTGGCGGCTAGTGTAGGCATCGCTTTGGCCCACTTAGTAAAGTAGTCAACAATGACGATTATATATGCATGCCCCCCAACCGAATGAGGGTTACACATCATAAAATCTATGCCCCATTTTGTAAAAGGGCTGATAGTAATGACAGGATGTAATAGGAGAGGTGGCACGCGCATCTTGCACTGAAAGACCTGGCACGCGTGACATTTGCGGACTACAACAATACAGTCTTTGAAGATTGATGGCCAGAAGTAACCCGCACGCAGAATCTTCTGGGAGGTGGCATATCTAGACATGTGACCACCACAGGTGCCATTGTGATAGTCATTTAAGACTCTTTCAGCCTCTTCCAGTGTCAAGCACCGACGGAGCACCGAATCTACTCCAACCTGGTATAATGTATCTCCTACAATGCGGTAGGGTTGAGACTGATGCCGAATCTGACGTTGGGCATCTTTGGTCAACTCAGAGCGAAAATTTGATGTCTGAAGATACACAATAATATCGCCATACCATGGGTCACGGGTGCTGATAAGGAATATGGTTTCGTCTTGAATATGTTCTTCGAGATGAGATGGGGGGGATTCTGTCGGGAGGGAGAAAATAAGATCCGTGAAAACCAGTGATTTGGTCGACTTAGCAGTAGTAAACTCTAGGTCGAACTCCTGAAGGATAACGATCCATTTGGAGTATTTGCCCCCTAGTAATTTTCGAGAAATAATATATGTCAAGGGGTTGCAATCCGAAACCACGGTTACGGTACGCAGCAGGATGTAGTGGCGGAAATGTTGCACAGCTTGTATAGCTGCTAAAGCTAGCTTCTCGACATGAGCGTAATGCATTTCCGTGTCGAGAAGATTTCGTGATAGATAGTAAACAACATGTTCATTTCCATTATCATCATCCTACACCAGAACCATCGCAATGGTGCTAAAGGCGGTGACCAAGTATAGAGTGAAATCATGGTCATAATCTGGAGGCCGAAGCAACAGAGCATTAAAAAGTAATATCTTAAGCTTCTCAAAGGATTTTTGAGCAATCTCATCCCAATGAAAGGGAACATTCTGATTTAAAAGATGCGTGAATCCTTTGGCCACTTCTGTGTAGTTTGGGATAAAGCACTGTAGGAAGTTATCTTTTCCCTGCAGACTTTATAATTAATATAACAAAGAGGGTGATGGGAGATTGACAATGGCCTCGACCTTTAGGGGATCGAGGCGAATCCCATCCTTAGAGACTATGAACCCCAAGAGACGGCCAAAATCCATGCAAAAGATGCATTTATGAGGGTTGAGCCGGATATTATAGCGTCGATAATGAAGTAAAATCTGGCGGAGGTGTTCTGGGTAGTCCTCTCGCCGAGCTGAGTGAGCTGGAAAATCATCCAGATAAGGCTGAATGATATGGCATATTTCATGGAACGCATAAGGCATAGGACACTAGAAAGTAGCTCCAACGTTATTCAAGCTGAACGGGAGCTTTTTATAAGCAAAAGTACCCCACAGACAGATGAATGTAGTCTTGTGTTGATCAGCAGGTAGAATATTTATCTAATTATACCCGGAAAAGCCATCCATCATGGAATAGATCTCACTCCCAGCACATTCATCAATGATTTGATCTATGAAGGGAGTAGGATAGTTGTCCTTAGGACAGGCGTGATTAATATCACGGTAATCAACACAGACCCTTATGGTACCCTATTTCTTATCTATAGGGACGATGTTGGAGACCCATTCTGTGAGTGGAATCGGGTAAATGAAGCCCGTGTTCAGAAGTTTTTCAACTTCTGCTTTAATGGCAGCGGCTTTGTGAGGATGCACCAGACGTAGGCGTTGGCGCACGGGTTTCGCACCAGGATAGGTAGGAATCTCGTGCACTACTATGCTGGGATCAATCCTGGGCATTTCCTCATAGGACCAAGTGAACAGGTCTCTGAATTCTTGAAAAAGATCAGTATAGACTCGTATCTCATCAGGAGAACAAGTCACTCCCACGTGTATGTTCTCAACTATCCTCGGTTTAACAGAGATGTCGATCGGAATAGTTTGAGTAATGTTGCTCAGGTTTCCCTCTGAAAGCACCTCATGTGTCAATATGGGTGTATGGAGAGGTGGAGTGGGAACCTGAGATGCAAAATGCTCTAGACAATCTGACATTTCCCCTAGGCTCGGCATAAAGGAGGAACGATGATGCGTATCAGTCCAAGGCAGCTCCTCAAGAGACATTATTTCTACAATGGCTTCATCAAAAGGAAAAATATCTTTAAGAGCATCAGGCGAGTCGGCCTGACCGAGCCAGGGGGATTGAGAGTAGACATCTAAAGCCATGCTCAAAGGAGCATGCTAAGGAGGAGGAGGATTAGATGCGGCAACGATTTCATAGTAACTAATCTCTAGTGGAGTTAAGGGCATCAATTCTCCAAACTCAGTCACCTGCTCAGGCGAAGGGATGAGCCATGGGTCGTCAGACCTAGAGATCATATTAACTTGAGCGGTGTGCGGTGGTGGCGCGGGAAAGATACCCATGAGGACGGGGTCCTTGAAGAGACCGGGTCCTACACTGTCAGGGGGATTTGGAATCTGATCCACGTAAGGAACGTTGTTCTCAGAGGTGGAGGTGAAGAAAGACAACTGATCCACAATAACGATTTTTCCCTCGTGAGGGAACTTAAGAAGTCAAAAGAGGGTGGACGGCATGCATAACATGGCATGAGTCCAACTGCGGTCGAGAAGTATATTGTAGTTAAGCTTGGCGTCAACTACTTCTACTTCCACGTTGACTATCTTCCCCTGTAAGGTAATCGCTAAACTCTCGAGAACACCCAGGGGTTTCGATTCTCGACCATCGAATGCCTCTAGGGCATTAGGGGACGATGAAAGGGCGGGAGAGCCAATGGCCTTCCAGCAAGCAGATGACATGACATAGGTAGAAGCACCTTCATCCACAACGGCCCTATGGATGTTAAGACTGTTGATCTCGACTTGAATAACAAGAGCGATTTGATGTGGGATTCAGGGGGTAAAGTTCTCTAAGTTGAAGGTGAGAAGATTAGAATCAGTGGGATCGATCCCACTGATTGCAGACAACAAAGCTTTCTGTGGTGACGGGAAACTTTGAAGAAATTCCAATGTAGACATGGCAGAAGGCCCCTGTGCCAGATCCTCAACAATGCTGTAGTGCTGAGCGGCACGGGCATTTGGATTGTAGGAATACCTTCATAGAACACCTTTAGAAGGTGGCCTCACAACAGGTTCAGCAGTAGGCTTCTCAATTTCCAACGAACTGGAGATAGGTGGGGAAGGTGGACCATCTGCAACTGCCTTTCCAGGTGCCTGACGCGATTCGTTGTAATCCTTCGAACATGTAGCAATAGAGATAGGTGCAGCACCATTCATCATAAAGACTTGAGACCCAAATGGTGCAGATGGTAAAGGTTGTTCAACCATCTGGGTTTGCTGAGACGGTAACAGTTCTTTAAGAACTGCCGAAGTCCCTTTGGAGCCTTAAGTTGACTAACTTCAGATCGTCGTGGAAAATCCTTGGTATAATGATCTCCTTCGCAAATAAGGAAGGGGTACTTCGGTTTATGTTGGGAACCATCCTCGGTACGAGGTTTGGACTCTGGCTTTGGGGCATTGGATTTAAATTTTCCTTTTCCCTTCTTTTTCCCTTTGGAGGCTTTTTCCGTAGGATTAGCCTGAACGGCGTTAACCTCCATATTTTTGCCAGAATCGGTAGGGGTGGGAGGAGCAGAATTATGGGATGAGTTGGACTTCTGCTTCCCATTCTAATATTTCCTCGAATTCTGAGACACGGAACCAATAACACCATCCACCACCAGGGTAGGTGGAGCTTTAGAGGTTCTGGACCGTGGATCATCAGGAAAGATATCATAAAGCGTGCTGGAATGAGAGTATACTAGATCCAGATATTGGGCATGCACGATGGCTTGTTCGTCCATCACACACACTCCCATAGCAATATCTTGGGTGATTTTGTTAATGAAGGAGGTGGTGAACCAATGAGTTAGTATCTTATCAAGTATATGGAACTTGATCAGTCTACGACGACGTCGCCACTCATGAATGTGATCAGAAATGTGGGTGGCTTTGTCGTGCTTCAAAGAAGCTAGGAGGTGCGTCTCGGCTTCGTAGCGAACCGGTAACTGAAAGTGAGTCAGAAAAGCCATGGCTAACGAATTGAAATCTTGAAAGATGCCACGGGATAATTCAATATACCACTTAGCAGCAGCACCAGTCAAAGTACGCTGGAAGAGGCATAGACGAATCAAATCATCAACCCAAGAGTTGGACGAACACCAAATATGGTAAGTCATCACATGAGCTTGGGGGTCCTCCCCAGCTTTACCCTCAAACTTGGGGCAATCACCAGGTATCTTGGTAGGAACCAGAGGCCAATAAGGATTGTGCAAAATTGGATCATTGGTTAATTTCAAAACATCCGATAATTCCAAGGTAGCCAGAAATGGCAATGGCGGATTGGATGGCATGCCTGACCCTTGATAAGGACCAGTACCTGTACTCCACGTTGGTTGAGAATATCCTTGCCCCCAGGGGTTCTGTCCACTAGGATTCTGACCGTAGGGGGTATAGGTGGTATAACCAACCTGATTCAGTTGCTGGTAACCAGTGTATGGGGCTTGATAACTGGAGTATGGACCTTGATTATATGTCAGCCCTGTGTGAGCAACATTTGGATTTGGCTGTTGAGTATAGTTGTAGCTGGGTTGTTGAGAGTAATAGTTAGAACCTTGGGGCTGGCTATAATTCGATCGGTATTGACCATGAGAATAGTAACCGCCTTGAGGTTGAGTGGGCTGCTGATAGGTGGGGCCCTGCTGAGACTGATAATTAGGGTGCAGTGGTTGATTTCGCTGCGGCATCGAATAAGTCGGTTGTTGGGCAGGGTTGACAGGATGTGCAGGCTGGCCTGGTTGAGCAGGCTAACCTAGCTGAACGGGATGCCCTAGTCGAACAGGGTGACCCGGATAAAAAGGTTGTGTCGGTTGTGCAGGCTGACCTGGCTATTGAGGAGCACCAGGTTGTGCTGGATAGACCGGTTGGCCCGGTGGCGGAACACCAGGTTGTGCCGGATGGGCCAGTTGGCCTAGTGGCAGAACACCAGGTTGTGCCGGATTGGCCGGTTGGCCTGGTGGCGGGATGGAGCCAGGTGGTTGCTGATAACTGGTTTGACCTGCAACAGGACTATAAGATGGTCCTGGCTTATGTGCAATGCTGGGACCAAGAGGATACTACGGTTTCACGGGTTGAGAAGGTTGGACTTGCCCCCCAAGACCATATACCGATGCCGGTTGGTATCCTGGTGGTCCTGTGAGTCCTTGAGGTTTCCCAGGTGGGACTCTAGGGAGAGGCTGCACGAGTTGACTTGAAGGGTTATAATACTATCCTTGCAGACCGTAAAATGGCCCTTGCTAGCCCGGAGGGTAGCCCTGTATGGGCTATCCTTGCGGGTCATAAGGATAGCCAGGCTGGCTCGAAGGTTGGCCTTGAAAAGGTTGTCCTTGCGGGTTATAAGGCTGTCCAGCCTGGTTATACGGTAACCCCTGAGCATGAAGTTGAGCCTCAAGAGCAGGTAAAATTAAAGGGTTCCCATGGTCATCGTACTGATATGGAAAGACGTACATGAGTGTACCATCCTGTGCATAGTGTGAAAAATACGAGCGGTTGGGATCTTGAGAGGACTGTCCGACCTCGAGGTTCGATTATTGAAGGGACAATTGATACTCCTCTAGAGAGATGTTCTCTGGCATAGCAGAAGCTATGTAGACATCTTCGGGAAGTGATGTGGTCCTTACGGACTGGGTAGTAATAGCAGGTGTAGAGGCGGCCACACAGACAGTGGGCCTGGAGGGTACAGAAGTAACCTGAGGGGACGACGTAATGGGAGTCTTAAGAGACATCCCCAATGAAGGAACAACTGGCGTCGTAGAATGAGCTGATACTCCCACAGAGGCAGCGGTGGAAATAATCTGACCCAAGGATCTATACCCTGCTGGTAATGAGGGAACCGGTGATGACATAACAAATGGTTCAGCGTTCTCTTCCGGAAACAATCTCCGAGGAAACAACTGGTAATCTTCACCAGATGTGGGGATTTCCTCATTGGATTCACTCATGTTTGAGCCTGCCGCTAGATCTCGTAATAGATGGTGAGGACTAGGAGGAATAACAGCAGCTATAATAGGTGAACCCGATGTAAGAGAAGGGAAATGCTCCCCTACTCCCAATCCTAACCAAGGGTCAGAAAAGGGCCAATGGAACTCAACTGGTCCTTGAAAGGGCTGCTCGGAAAGAACTGGTCCCCCGTCAGGAAACTCGGAATCAATGGGCTGTTGTGGTTCAGCAGAGGATTGAGAAGCCTCTGATGAATCGTCCGTATATGGACTACCAGTAGATGAAACCGAGGGTTCCACCACTGTGGTAGTAACGACAAGAGAAAAATATCAAACACACACATGGGCTGAAAAAGAGTCAAGACACACAATCAAATGGCCAGAAAGCAAAATCTAACAGGGCGTGTGATCGCGGGTGATTTATTTTACCACATTGAAACTTTAGAAACTTTACCATTTCATGTTTTAAGAGTCGAGAAACGGATGAAAGATGACTCTATCTCTTTCAGTTTTGAAGCAAGCATGAAAAGACAATCGCTTGGTGATCCTTTCAAATTTAAAGAGTCAGAAAAGATCAAATGACTACTCAGGAATACTAGGCAAAAGGGTGTACCAAATAACCGTGAACTGCAATATACACCTTGGTTTCAAAATCAAAGAGAAATCAACCAAGGACTTAACGTACATGTAGGCAATCTCCCCGAATGTTGTGTCCGGTGTATCATGGGTATAGGGCGGTAGACTTGGCTTCCTATGGATAAAGGATAGAAACCTAGTGGGGTCTCCCTTTATATACTCGACGATATGGGGAGCACAAGTCCGTACTAGCGCTGTCTAAAGCCAAGAGACGAGTGACAGCTACTAGGTTTAAAGACGCCAGAACACGTCTCTAGCCTAGACCTCTAAATGTGTTTTGTTAGATTTCAATGCTGCCTTAGTGTAAATTGAGTAAATTTTAATGTTTATCTTCAATTACGTTTCAGTTTTCAGGCCCTAGCGAATGTAATGTTTCAAAATATCCTAAATGTAAACTACATGCCATAGTATATCATTTCATTTGATGAATGCTAGTTACAAGAGAGTTGAGAGCTTTTTCACATAAACAAAATGATCAGAAAACAACCAATATGGTCTCTAATGCAACTAATGGAAACTAAAAACCTTTCTCTCAAAGTCACTAATCACTAATAACACCGAAAATATTTTAATTTGCACTAACTAATCAAAAGCAAAAGAAATTTTTTATATTTTCAATGTTTAATAGAAAAAATGCACTAAACAAAATGAAAACTAATGAAAAGAGAAATTTGAGAAACGATGATAAGAGAGAAAAAATAATCAAATTTCACTCAATGGAAAACACAAATAGACCTCAAATTGACCAGGAGTTCCTCAAAACCAAGAAAATCCCAAAGACTCAAATGGACCATGTAATCTAGGCCCAAAATGATACAAAGCGAAATTCGAATGAAGAAGAGAACAATCACTCAAATAACACAAAAAAAATGATAAACAACCACCAAACGAATGAAAAGAAGCAATCACAAGGTCGACTGAACCGATAAAAACCAAAAACTCCCAAGGGAGGCTCGACACACAAGAGCACCTAGATGCCTTAGGGCTAGAATGTGAAATCGATGGAAATGGGCAAACAACCAAAGGACGAAGGTCACAGCCAGTCGAACAAGGCTCCAGAACACTCAAGCAGTTGAAAAAACAAAACCAAACACACCGATCAAGCTCAGGAAGGTCAGAACAGGGAAAACCCTAGTACCTCACAGGATTGGCGTGACTGTGAGGCTGAAACTAGCGCCAGAATGGAATTGGCGCAGGTAATACACAAGCAACCTGCGCCAATGGGCACGACTGTCAAGCTGTAAAGCGCGCCAGTCAAGTTTGCTATGGAAAAATAAAAAGACAATCCAACAAGCAGACCAGTGATGATCAACCCAACCAAAAGCCAAAATCACAAAAAGAACAAGCCAAAAGAGCCGGACAAGCAAGCAGAATCGAGAAACGACCGAAAAGACAAGACAATACTCCAAGTGTTCAGTTTACAAACTAAACCAGAGATTGACTGAAGCAGCTTTGATCTACTTCGCAATTGCAGAGTAAGAGCGTTTCGAAGGCTATCTGGCTAACTTCAGGCTCCGTCTATAGCTCATAAAACAAACAACAACAAGCTAGATGATCCCCAGCAGAGTCGCCAATTTTTTGTGGAGGTAAATCCCCTCTGCGGACAGAGGCGATCCCTACTAGCCCAGACCGGGTCTAGCAACAATCGTCACACGCTATAGTGTAGGTTCCTAATTTCAAATAAACCAACTAGTGATGAAGGCTTACCTGGAATCCAACGTTGTCATTTGTAGAGAAAGTAGCGCTCCCATTCCTTCGCTCTGGAAGATCACAATCCTCACGATCTCCGTGATCGGACACCTGCACACGCAAGAAACAAAAAAAACGCAAGCGTAAAATCCATTACATACAACTATATGTCAGTCAAAGAGGACATAACTCATGATCATGATTAAGAATAAGAGTTGAACCATAACCAATAGTCACTTATCATTAATCAATCAAAGAAGAATACAACCATAGCCCTGATGCTGAATTCTCCTTCGGAGGGTCACCAGCGGAACACGTCTCGACAAAGCTTGTCGGGGATGGGACAAGTCTCTCTCTTTGGATGTCTCGACAATAATCTCCTTGCTTGGATTTGGCCTTAAGGGAATGAATCAAGGCTCTTGCAGCATTAGGCTCTTGGGAACTTGGAGACTAGCTTGCAAAGGAGATGAGCAAGCTTTTATAGATGGAGGAAGGGGAGTTGGGATCCCTATAATTATGGGATTGGCCCTATCATCAAGGAAGCTTCCATGAGAGGTGGAAAACCACTTCCTCTCTATGGAAATCCATAGCCAAACCTCCCAACTCAAGATAGATATCAGTTCCTGGATTAGTTAGGATGAAACTTCCGCCATTTATTTTTAAAAAACACTCCTTAAATGGTCAGATGGCGCGACTCGAGATCAATGGCCAATCGGCATGCCCCTTTACAGTTAATTTCCACAGCAATGTACTGAACTGTCTAGTCGCGCCAATGAAGAAAAGGCCATTTTAAGGGTTTTTTCAAAAGGAGATGTCTTCAGGGCAATGAAAGCTCATGTTCAGAGGGATGTCATGAAAGTGTTTCCAAGTCATGTCATTGCTCACAGGTCATGGAATGAGCCCTCTAATTGTGCGGGATGGGGAACTAGAGGGA
This sequence comes from Pinus albicaulis, assembly GCA_034641835.2. Classification (NCBI taxonomy): domain Eukaryota; kingdom Viridiplantae; phylum Streptophyta; class Pinopsida; order Pinales; family Pinaceae; genus Pinus; species Pinus albicaulis. The sequence goes on along the minus strand of CM076583.1, from coordinate 915,096,826 downwards.
CGGTGAAAAATTGCTATGTAACACCTAGCTATTTTATTTCTGTCATGTTTGTAAGCATATTTCTGTGATTCGATATTAATGAAATGAAGCCTTATTTCCACTATATTTATATTTTTGTGGTTATTTCTGTATTTCTTTGCGTTCCTACATAAATCCATATTAGTAGTCATGGGAAATTTTTTCCTCATCATAGAGGAATACAACCATTTAAAGAGACAGCTAGGGGAGATAGTGAAGCACTTTTCAGATAGGTTCAATAAGGTATATCATTCCATATATGCTAAGATAAAGCCACCCCCAGGGTGAGCTCTATTACACTACCCAGATTCCTTTGACCCAAAGATGGAATTCCAGATAAGAGAAAGGGACCCTTCAACCCTGGAGGAAATGCAAAGGATGGAAGTTGATGTGGAAGACAACATGCTGAACAGGGAGGCAAAGCTAAGAATAATAGAGAACGACAAAGTAGATAAAGAGCAACTGATATCTTCAGAGATAAAGTTAGAAATGTTAACAAACACAGTTAACAAAGCAATGCATATGATTAGCAGGAGGAAAGAGGAAGAGTACAATGTTGAGGTTGGAGCTGACTATTCAAAACAGCTAGTACTATTTTCTTGGGAAGAACAAGCTCAATTGTTACAATGCAAATATAACAATCAAAATGTGCATGTTGAGCAAGAGTGAAAAAAATAAAATGTAGGAAGTTTTCAAGAAAGACTAAGTTCCCTTCCTACATCTTGTGCTTCCCTATTAAGAGAGCATTGCAAGCAAGTTACAAATAGAAACAAGGAGGAATGCTCTAGGGAATCAATCAAGTACGAGATGGATGATACAAACCCTTTTTCAGATCCAAATTTTCTCCCCCTAAGCCATCTTGAAATCAAAAATATGAAATAGAGAAGGAGTCAACACATTTAGAGTCTCTACCCTTATGCTTTAATTCATTTCAAATTATAAAAAGAAATTGGCACCCTGAGGATCTATCAGAGGCAATTCATGAATTTCATGGTCAAGTTACCTATCACGAAAATCAAGAGAAGTTGGTTGAGAATGAAATCAATTAGGAAGTAAAATAAAATCCATCAGATCCCTTTGAAGAGACCAAGAATGATTTATCTTCTCTATTCTATGAGGCTCAAAAAGACATTCATCCTCAGAATCAGCCTTCACAAGAGAAAGAGAAAAATTGTGGTTCTATCCAAGGAAAAAGGAATATGCCTCCTCCTTTAACTGAAGGAGAAATCAATCAGGTTCTGAGCATGTAGCCAACCTCTGAATTTTTATATAAAGAAATTATTCATGTTTTTTTATACTGTTGATTTATGTGTTGCAACATTTCCTCATGAAGAAACAGAGGAATAGATTGATGTTGGGGTTGCACTACCTTTGAAAGAAGACCTATTGCTATAAAATGCTCTTAATGAGGGCCTTCAGATAAAATTTAGCCCATTAAATAAAGGCATACCAGGGTTGTTCACAGGAAACACAGTAATATATAATGAGGCTGCTATGTCAGATGACCATGAAGAAGAGGTGAAGTGTCTTTCTCAAAACAATCCCAAGCTCAACAAAGTGGAGGAAGGAGTAGTCCTAGATGAAGTTTATTCCTTAAATCATCTAGGCTAGTTATTGTTCAAAGACCCCTTTACTGTTGTCTTAGAAAAAATTGAAAAGGGAGTAAACTATGCCAGGAACAGTTTGTTGTAGAGTATAAAGAATATTTCAAGGACTGTTGTTCAAAAGCAGATGAGATGGGAGTGGCTCGTTTAGTTTTTCAGCACACCTAAAAGGCTGAATGAGAATCAATCATGTGGTCACTTACTTGATTGGTTGTATTGGAAAAGAGAGTTCACCTAATGTATATATCATATAGAAGTTAGAATAGGATAGATAGGTATGCAACTAAGCTCGGCACTATGAGCATATTTTAGTTTAGTTTCAGATTGTTTCGACAAAAAAGAGAAGAAGAAAAACAGAAAGAGAAAAGAGGGCAAATAAAAGAAGAGGTAAAGCCCCATACCAAAAAAGAAAATTCTGAAAGTGTGCAAGTCCAAATGCCACTACTTTTTGAAATGAAGTCTTGTCCAGCCATACAACCTAATCATGATTGAACAAGTTTTGAATTTTTGCTGATAGGTTAGTGAATAAAGATTTTCCAAACTATTTAAACTTGGCTTATCAGTAGATTAGGGTGGGAAAATATATTGGTTGTAATATTCCCAAATTTTCACCTGATATTTGGAATATTAGAGTTCTTAATTTTCTTAATCAATTAAGTAAATAAAAAGGTGGAGGGACCCATAATCCTCAAAATGAATAAATATCCACTTTTCATGTGTGAATGTGGATTAATTAAGCCTATATCTACATAATGAGGTAGTGGAGCTACTACTAATGTGAATGAAATTGGAGATCATGTCTCATTAATGAAATAGATCATGGAGGTTGACACAGTCAACTAAGATCTTGGAAGAGATCAAACAGGAGATCATGGATCATTCATGATGAGATGATGGAGGAAGTTGTGCAATTAATTCACACATGATGGAGAGGGTGTACATGGCACCTAGACATGATGGATGACTTAGAGAAACAACACAGTCAAACATGGAGGATCTTGTCCACATGCACAACAAAGTTTAGATGAAGGCCAAGGCATGGGAAGGCTCAAACACTATATAAAGAAGATGAAGACAAGAATGAAGGCAGGCTTTCGATTATTTATGTTGAGGATCTGCTTAGATCTAGAATTTTCATGTGACATTCCATTATTTTCTTGGGCTGTTTAGCAAAGATTGCAAGTGTTTTTTAACATAGGGTGTTCTTGGTCAAGAATCCCTCCTCTTTCATTGAGTGATCTCTTGGAAGAGGTTTTTACTTCATTCTACATCAGGCATTGGTGCCACTCATATTTTCCAACTTTCTACAAAACATTCATATTCAGACATTGCAGATTTATGAAGATCAGTTTGGAAGGTGGAGGTTGTCTTCAGTATTTCAGCTAGAGAACTGGTGAGGGTTTATTCCTATCACCTTGGGCTTAAATATCAGCATTTCCAGAGCTTCATATTAGATCTAGAATTAGGCCAAAAGATATTGAACTCCTAGCAGCAGTAGTTCCATCCAAAATTACGCTGTCCTTTTTGCAGATCCAAAAGGAGGAAGGAAGTTGCTAGCATTTCAGCTAGTAATCCTGTGAGGGATCATCTCCTCAACTTGCCATCAGTATTTCCACCGGCCTGGATTTTATCGCAGCATATTTCAGTAGGAATAAGGCCTGTCTTTCCCTTACAGTATAGTTTCTATGAGAAGTTGTTTTGTAGCAGCTGTAATCATTATTGGAGGATTGAGAAGCTAGATCTAGAGATTCTAGCTTGTAGATTTGAAAGAGGGATCAACCCTTCAAGGTTAGAACTGATCTTCTGACATATTTCAGCCATATTTTTGATAGATCTACCTTTAGATATGCAATCCCAAAAGATTAAAGATCAAGCCTATTAGGTCCCCGTAATTTTTTAGATTGGTGCGAGCAAATGAATGGGTGAACATCAGACCAGTATTTGGAGTCCTAGGACCTAGCCTTCTTGGACTCAGAGAGGGCTCTCTCTATTTGATGCAAAGGATGTGAACTTGTTTTCTTTTATGGTATGATTTTAGGCTAGCTATTTGTTGTGAAACCAACTCCAAAAATAGAAGAAAAGAGATATCAACGCCTTAGAAATAAGCCACTTCAAGGGGGCAACCTCCAATACATTACATGAATGAAAAATTCTTGGATGATACAAATTACAAAACCTCCTTTCTATATATAGAAGTCCATAGGGCCACAATGTAATCCTAGCCAACCTAACAATAATATTTAAGGGCACAATAATAAAAATATGGGGGTTACAAGGGTACAATAATAACAATAAGGGGGTTACACTAACAACAATAAGGGACTATACTAGTAATATAGGGACGTAACATGCCCCTCACATTCAAAAACATGTTGTTCTCAATGCTTGAGTAGCTCTGGGTGCTTCTGTATAAAATTCTTATCCTTCCATGTAGAATCTTCAGTGGGTAAGTTCTTCCACTCGATGAGATACTTTGAAATTGATCGATTCTGTAGCTGTCAAATTCTGGTTTCCGTGACCGTTTCAGGTTCCAATATGATTTTTCCTTCTTCATCAAGTTCTGGAAATATTGTTTGAACTAGAATTTTTTCACTTATAACCTTCTTTAAGCATGAAACATGGAAAATTGGATGTACTCGTGAAGAAGCAAGAAGCTCCAATTTGTATGCCATAGTACCAATATTTTGCAACACCATGTAAGGACCATAGTACTTTGACGATAATTTATTATCCTTCTTAGCTTTCTTGAGGGACATTTTTTTGTATGGTTGTAGCCGTAAAAATACCCAATCTCCTACATCAAAACTTCTCTCGTTGAGATGTTGATCTACCTGTTGTTTCATTCTATTTTGTGCCAAATTCAGGTTGTCCTTTAAGAGTTGGAGAACTTCTTGTTGATGCTCGATGTGATCTTCCACTTCTTGAAGCTTAAACTTTTCTCTTAAAGATGATGTGATGGATGGTGGATGATATCCATAAAGTGCCATAAATGGGGTCATTTTTGCTGCAGTATGGAAGGAAGTGTTATACCACCATTCAGTGAGAGGTAACCACTTGACCCATTGTGTTTGTTTATTAGATAGAAAACAACGAAGATATCCTTCCAAACATTTATTTACTATCTCAGTTTGACCATTGGATTAAGGATGATAAGATGAGCTATGAGCTAATTGAGTACCCAGATAAGAAAATAACTCCGTCCAAAAATTTCCAGTAAAAATGGGATCTCTGTCACTCACAATAACCCTTGGGTTTCCACGTAGCTTTTGAATTGTGTCCATAAATGTAGTAGCAACTGTACTTGCTTTAAATGTATGAGATAGTGCACAAAAGTGTGCATACTTGGTAAGTCTATCAACTACCACCATGATGACACTCTTTCCTTTGGACTTATGTAAACCTGTGATAAAATCCATTGAAATCTCCTCCCAACGTTGACTTGGAATGGATAAAGGTTGTAGAAGACTCGGGGTCTTAATTGTCTCGACATTATTCTACTAGCAAACCAAGCATTCTGCCAAAAAATTTTGAATATCAGATTTAAGGCCATCCCAAAAAAATTCCTTCTTCACACTGTGGTAAGTTTTAAAAATCCTGAGCGTCCTCCTAAAAGAGAAATCTGCAATTCCAAAAGTGTTGAGAAAAAATACTGAGAGGGGAGGGGTGAATCAGTATTTAAGGCTGAACAATTTTTTTCTTTTCTTTCCCTTAAAAACATATGTTACAGTATAGCATCCAAAATGTATGTGCAAATATCTTATTATGTCATTACTTAGAGCATTTGCATCAGATAAGTATTAAGCATGAACATAAATAACAGGACAAACCATCAAACATAAACAACACATATGAACACCATGATCTAAGGTGGAAACCCAATTCGTGAGAAAACCACCTCTGCTGTAATCTCAGTCTTCAATTTATTATAGAGAAAAACTTCTTACAATATGTGCTGGTGTAGACTTATACCAGCACGCAGGCACCCACTTGCAGAAGGCTACGACCTTCTCTCGTTTACCAGCCTCTCCTAGAAGGGAGCTACTACACCCTGCTCTTGTTTACCAGCTACCACTGGAAGGGAGCTACAACCCCCTCTCTGAAGGCTTCAACCCTCAGCACAACTGCGGACCTTGTTTCATCAATTTTCACACTGGACCAAGTCGGAATCATATATGTTCTTCAGTAGACTTGCACCAATTCTTCGTCAATTCTTTTGTTGAATAGCCTTAAGGCTCATCATCTTTCGATCTATACGTTCATGGGTGCATTATCGATTTGGATTTATCAGTTAAGCACGTAGCTCACTCATGCAGATATTCCTTAGAGGAATTTTCTTTTTCAACCCTCACACCTGCACGCCTCGAACAATAAACTTTTTCCCTTTATATAGTTTTCTCCTTTATTAAACCATGAGTCAAAAACCATTTAACTGCTAATGGTATTCCTTTGACAATATTTCCATTAGATTTTCCCACGGGGTTTCTATTTCTTTTTAATTTATTTATCAATTGATAAATAAATATATTTACAATGTTTTAATCCCTTATGATTAACCCTTCGGATTAAACAATATCTAATGCTTTCAAATAGTTTAATATTTCATTAAACCTTTTACCCCTAGCCCACATATGCGCCCCACCATACCAAAATAAACTTCGCGCAAGTCCATCGCTCGATCACTGTTAGATTGCGAGCCTCCAAGATCAACGACACATATGCATATCGCTCGACCTCCGATGCCGAATGTTAACGTGCGATAGCCGATCGTTAACGTACGATGGCGCGTAGCAACGATGGTTTTTCCAGGACGCGTGTCACTCGTTCAGTGGAATCAGAGCCAATCTCTTGAATACTGCTTATCCCGCAAAAGTGGTGCGATATGGGCAATCCGCTTTCGCAAATCCACTCGCAGTTTTTTAAACAGTGATCAACCGTTCAATCGCTCCGTATTTAAATGATCTTCCTTCGTGATTATGTTAATGTTATATATATATATATATATATATATATATATATATATATATATATTAATAATGTGTCCTGTACATACCGAACCCATCCAAGACTGTACGAGAATTGAACCAATAAACTGTAAAAATACGCTCGAAATTCTCCACTTAACAGAATATCACCAGGACTCAATCATACACAAATTTTCCTTTCTCCTTTATCAGGATGCATATATTATGTTTATACATGAATTAAATCCACAGGGACTCTAATATCTGTCAATTTAATTCAACCCTATCTTTGGACAAGTCTCCTTCAATTCACTACTTGTCTCTATGCCATGACCGATACTGCCCTCTGTAAATGCACTCTTCCTCTGTTCCTCTCTCCTGGCCTTTGTTTTCTGCAACTTGCTTTTCTCTTTTCCTAGATACTGTTTTAGATGCTCCTTTGTTGCCAATGCCTTTGACATCAATGAAAATATTTCTAACAATCTCCCCCTTTGGCATTGATGGCAATATTCTTCCTCTGTTTGTCTTATAGAACCCCTCTTTGTGTTTCCTCCCCCTTTGACATCAATGGAAAAGGGTTGATCAAGATCCTTTGTGACGACAGAACCATGCTCCCCCTAAGATCATGCCGCATCTTCAAATATAAAAAAAATGACTTATACAAACAAGATCAAAGATGAGATTAGACTATAACTAATTGGAATGCCAACCATGCATGCTGACCAATACTCCCCCTTAGCCTGAGCATTCAGAGAAGCCCAACAACACTTCACAACCAATTTAATTTCCTATATTTAAGTAGACCCGATCCTCTGCATGGCAGAGACTACTCCTAGTTTTTGTCTGAGATATTCGAATGCTTCCCTGGGTAGAGGTTTGGTAAATATATCAACATCTTGTTCTTTGGAGGAAACATATTCCAATTTCACCTTTTGGTCAAGCACTTGTTCACGTAAGAAGTGGTATTTGATAGGAATGTGCTTGGTCTTGGAATGCATAACAGGGTTCTTAGAGATACTAATAGCACTTTTATTATCACACATAATGGAGATAGGAGGTGAACATTTGATTTGAAAGTCTTGTAGGGTTTGCATCATCCAGAGAATTTGAGTGCAACATGATGCAGAAGCCACATATTCTACTTTTGTTGTAGATAAGGCAATGGAGCTTTGCTTCTTGCTGATCCAAGATACTAACCGAGGCCCCATATAGAATGCACCACCACTAGTGCTTTTTCGATCATCAACACTTCCAGCCCAATCTGCATCAGTGTATGCATGAAGAGTAAGATCAACATTCTTTGGATACCATAGTCCAAAGTCTTGAGTTCCCTGTAGATATTTGAATATTATTTTCACAGCCTGAAGATGAGACTCTTTTGGATTAGCTTGAAATCGTCCAACAATCCCAACTTCATGCATGATGTCTGGTCTAGTCCCAGTGAGATAAAGTAGACTTATTATCATAGATCTGTATTTAGGTTGATTCACCGTGGGGGAATCATCATTAGAACTAAGATTACATCCGATTATCATTGGTGTACTTACAGGTTTGCAGTCTTCCATGCCATACTTCTTTAGGATTTGCTTGAGGTATTTTGCTTGTGATAAGAATATGCCATCTGTTTCTTGTTGCACTTGCAAACCAAGAAAGAATGTTAGTTCCCCAAGCAAAGACATTTCAAATTATTGCTGCATATCAGAAGCAAATTTCTGACTCATAGACTCTTTATTACTTCCAAAAATGATATCATCAACATATACAACCACAATCAATAGTTTGTCATTTTCAGTTTTTGTGTATAGGTTGCTATCAGCAAATCCTTTTGAAAATCCTTGTTGATGAAGATATTTGTCAAGACGATAGTACCATTCCCTTGGAGCTTGTTTGATACCATATAGAGCCTTTTTAAGTCTACAAACAATTTTTTCATCATTTCCTAAAATGAATCCTTCTGGTTGTTCTATATAAACTTCTTCTTCTAGATCACCATTGAGAAAGGCAGATTTAACATCCATTTGATAAACTTTGATTTGTTGGAAGCTTGAAAAGGCAAGAAACATTCTTATGGCTTCAAGTCTAGCTACAGGAGCAAAGGTTTCTTCAAAGTCTATACCTTCTTGTTGAGCATACCCTTTGTACACAAGTCTAGCTTTATTTATTATAACATCCCCATTCTCATTTAACTTGTTTTTGAATATCCATTTAGTTCCAATGACATTTTTGTCATGAGGCCTTGGTACTAACTCCCAAATGTGATTCTTTTCAATTTGATCAAGCTCTTCATTCATGGCTTGAATCCAACATTCATCTTTGCTAGCTTGACTGACACTGTGAGGTTTAATAGTGGACAGAAATGCCAGATTGCTAGAAGATCCCACAAGAGTCCTTGTTTGTACACCTGATCCCTTTTCTCCCAAAATTTGAGATTCTGGATGATTCTTTTGAACATATCTAAATGGAGCCTTTTCAGACAAATCCTCTTCGGGTTCTTCACTGGGTTCACTATTTGTATCATTACTATTTGATGTAGAAGGATATGTGTCATCATCATCTTCATTTTTTGTTTGCTTTTCTTCTTTTGGAGCAGCAAGAGACTCATCAATAACAACATCAATACATTCAACAATCTTCCAAAGTCTTTTATTGTAACATTTATATGCCCTACTCCTAGAGGAGTAACCAAGAAATATTCCTTCATCTGCTCTGGGTTCAAACTTTCCAAGTTTTTCATCATTCTTCTTGATAAAAACATTTTCTCCCAAAAATTCTAAAATGATTTATAGTGGGAGGATTACCATACCAGAGTTCATATGGAGTTTTATCACTATTTACACGAACATGTGCTTTGTTGAGAATGTTTACTGCTGTATGTGCTGCTTCTCCCCAAAATGTGTCAGGTGTTCTGGAATCATCAAGCATAGCTCTAGCCATTTGTTGAACTGTTCTGTTGATTCTTTCTGCAACGCCATTCTGTTGAGGAGTGCCAGCTACAGAGAACTGTCTTTTTATGCCATGTTGTTAACATAATTCAAGGAATTAATTGGATGTATATTCTCCTCCTCGATCAGATCTGAGACAGTTGATTTTTAGATCTAATTCATTCTCAACTAGTGCTTTGAAGATCTGAAATTTCTCAAATGCTTCATCTTTGTGTTTAAGCAGCCCAATCCAACACATTCTAGAGAAATCATCAATGAATAAGATATAGTATTCCTCACCTCGTGGTGAATTTTTCCTCATAGGTCCACATATGTCAGTATGAATGAGTTCAATAGGCTTACTTGATGATCCTTCCTTGGCATTAAATTGTACTCGGGTTTGCTTGCTGAATTGGCAAGATTTGCATATGATATTCTTAGGTAGAGTAATATTGGGAAGATCACGAACAGCTTTAAGTCTGCTTGATTTGTTGATTTGAGAGAAGTTCATATGCCCCAACCTTCTATGCCATAGCCAATTTTCTGAATATTTACTCAAATAACATTTTTCTTTGGGGTTCTTCAATATATACAGGTTTTTTGGAGTTCTTTTTCCTTTTATAATTTCTTTACCTGTATCAAGATCACGTACCACACATTCTTTTGAACTAAAGACAAATTCAGTTCCTTGATCACACATTTGACTTACACTTAACAAGTTATGTTTTAATCCATCCACATACATGACTTCATTAGCTTTCACCTTTTCCTTTAGGAAAATAGACCCTTTTCCCTTAATGACCGCAGGAGTGTCATTTCCAAATGTAACATTTTTTTCTTCTTCTAGAGCACTATATGCAAGCAGTTTTTCTTTATCACCTGTCATGTGTCTTGAGCATCCACTATCAATATACCATTGGTTTTCTTCATCTTCTGCAAATAATGCTATGCCACAATTTTCAACCTGTAATCCCTTCTTTTTCCATACTTTGGAGCTTGAAGGAACATGTTCTTTTGGTTGACCTTTGCTCCTGCATTCAAATTCTTTATGACCAAAGTTATTGCAATAGGTGCATTCAACTTCATTTTGAAGAGGAGAAAAGTTGTTATAAGTATTCTTCTTCGTTTCAATATCAATCCTTTTCTTTCTTGCTTCTCTTGTCATGATGGTTTTATATGCAACACATTGAACAACTTTATGACCAAAATTGTGACATGACAAACATTGGCCATTGAAGAAGAAATTTCCGCGATCATAAAATCTTCTATATGAATTTACTTGTTGATTGGTGTTTCTTTGAAAGACATTCATGTTAGTGTTCTTTGAATTGAGATGATCATGATTTATCTGTAAAGAATATTTATTCCCTTGCTGAGTGGCATCATGTTGTACAACAACTGTAACTGCTTTTAGATAATTTGGTGCTGAAGCCTGAGAAGATTCTCCAATATATCCAAGACCTGTCTTTATAAGAGGAGAATGTTGTACCTTGATAATTTCATCTAATGTTTCAGATCCTTTGGCAAATCTAAGATTCAGAGATTTTACTTTCTCAAGTTCTTTTCTTAGATTTACTATTTCACACTCTAATTTCTCATTGTGTTTCTCCTTTTCTTCAAGCTGATTTCTCAGAGTTTCTATGATTATTTTTCTTTCTTCTAAACAAATTTTGAGTTTATTGTTTTCATCAAGAAAATCACTGTCTTCTAGAGCATCCATAAAAGTATCTTTTTCTTCTCTAGATTATTTTTCAAATGCCATGAGAAGTCTAAGATCTTGTTCACATTATTCCTCACTGTCAGATAACCCATCACTATCTTCATGAGTATAGTAACTCTTTCTATTGCTAAAACGATTCTTATATATTTTTGCTACTTCCTTCCCCTTTTTATGTGTTTCTTTATAAGGACACTTAGCAGCATAATGACCAACTCTTCCTTAATCAAAGCATTTGAAAGGAAGCTTACCTCTGAACCCTCATGTGCCAAGTTGAATTTTCTTTACAAAGTTTATCTCGTCTTCTTCTGAGATATATCCTAATCCTTCTGTTTTTTGTACTTCCTTCCCTTTTGTGGAAGTTCTAAAGACTGCATCTTTGACTTAAGAAGGTCCTCCTCTTCTCATTTCATATGCAGTTAGTATACCATGAAGTTGTACCATAGTGAGGTTTTGAAGATCCTGCTTCTCTTCAAGGGCAGAAAATTTTGACTCAAATTTTGTCGTTAGAGATCTTAAGACTTTCTCAACCAAGGTAGATTCGGTTATTTTTTCTCCCATATTTCTCATTCGATTTACAATATCATCAAGACGTAAAAAGAAATTAGAAATGCTCTCCTCATTCTCCATTTTTAGATTCTCATATTGAATTCTGAGAGTTTGGAGTTTAGCACTTTTTACCTTTGCATCACCTTCATAAATTAGAATGATTTTGTCCCATATTGCCTTTGCAGTATTTAGCTGCATGACTTTGACAAATTCTGATTCAGTTAGACTTCCCAATAGATCATTGACCACCTTTGCATTTGTTTCATAGTTCTTTCTTTCCGTCGAATCCGTTGGCACTGCAGCTAGATATTGATACCCTTGTTCAAAAATTGCCCATACATCTGCTCCCAGAGACTGAAGATAGGATCTCATCCTTGTTTTCCAGAAGATTAAATTGTTTTTGTTAAAGAACGGAGGCCTGATGGATGTTGTTCCATCTTGGTTACTCATCTTGCTTGATCTTCCTTATAGTGGCTAAGCTTTTTCAGAAGGACCTCCCTCTGATACCAATTGTTGAGAAAAAATACTGAGAGGGGAGGGGTGAATCAGTATTTAGGGCTAAACAATTTTTTCTTTTCTTTCCCTTAAAAACATATGTTACAGTACATCATCCAACATGTATGTGCAGATATCTTATTATGTCATTACTTAGAGCATTTGAATCAGATAAGTATTAAGCATGAACAGAAATAACAGGACAAACCATCAAACATAAACAACACATATGAACACTAGGATCTAAGGTGGAAACCCAATTCAGGAGAAAGCCATCGCTGCTGTAATCTCAGTCTTCAATTTATTATAGAGAAAAACTTCTTACAATATGTGCTGGTGCAAACTTATACCAGCACGCAGGCACCCACGTGCAGAAGGCTAAGACCTTCTCTCGTTTACCAGCCTCTCCTGGAAGGGAGCTACTACCCCCTTCTCTCGTTTACACCACTGGAAGGGAGCTTCAACCCCCTCTCTGAAGGCTTCAACCCTCAGCACAACTGCGGACCTCGTTTCATCAATTTTCACACTAGATCAAGTCGGAATCATATATGTTCTTCAACAGACTTGCACCAGTTCTTCGTCAATTCTTCTGTTGAATAGATTTAAGGCTCATCATCTTTCGATCTATACATTCATGGGTGCATTATAGATTTTGATTTATCAGTTAAGCACGTAGCTCACTCATGCAGATATTCCTTAGAGGAATTTTCTTTTTCAACCCTCACACCTACACCCTTCGAATAATAAAATTTTTCCCTTTATATAGTTTTCACCTTTATTAAACCATGAGTCAAAAACCATTTAACCACTAATGGTATTCCTTTGACAATATTTCCATTAGATTGGCCCATGGGGTTTCTATTTCTTTTTAATTTATTTATCAATTGATAAATAAATATATTTACAACGTTTTAATCCCTTATGATTGGCCCTTCGGATTAAACAATATCTAACGCTTTCAAATAGTTTAATATTTCATTAAACCTTTTACCCCTGGCCCACATATGCGCCCCACCATACCAAAATAAACTTTGTGCAAGTCCATCACTCGATCACCGTTAGATTGTGAGTCTCCAAGATCAACGACACATATGCATATCGCTCGACCTCTGATGCCAAATGTTAACGTGCGATAGCCGATCGTTAACGTACGATGGTGCGCAACAATTTTTCTAGGACACGTGTCACTCGTTCAGTGGAATTGGAGCCAATATCTTGAATACCGCTTATCCCGCAAAAGTTGTGCGATATGGGCAATCCGCTTTCGCAAATCCACTCGCATTTTTTTAAACAGTGGTCAACCGTTCAATCGCTCCGTATTTAAATGATCTTCCTTCATGATTATGTTAATGTTATATATATATATATATATATATATATATAGATATATAATGTGTCCTGTACATACTGAACCCGTCCAATACTGTACGAGAATTGAACCAATCAACTGTAAAAATACGCTCGAAATTCTCCACTTAACAGAATATCACCAGGACTCAATCATACACAGATTTTCCTTTCTCCTTTATCAGGATGCATATATTATGTTTATACATGAATTAAATCCACAAGGACTCTAATATCTATCAATTTAATTCAACCCTGTCTTTGGACAAGTCTCCTTCAATTCACTGCTTGTCTCTGCGCCATGACCGATACTGCTCTCTGTAAATGCACTCTTCCTTTGTTCCTCTCTGCTGGCCTTTGTTTTCTGCAACTTGCTTTTATCTTTTCCTAGATACTGTTTCAGATGCTCCTTTGTTGCTAATGCCTTTGCCATCAATGACAATATTTCCAACAAAAAGAATCTTTTGTTTTATTTGGGAATTATTACAAAGATATAAGCGATCTTTGTACCATAAGGAATCATTTTTCCAACTAAATGTATCAAATATACTAGGATCTTACTGCAATTTTTGAATAAGTGTTCACACTTCTTCATCCTTCTTCCATTCATCTCTTTCTTTGGTTATCCAATCTGGTTGGATAATAGAAATGGCACAAAGCAATGCTTCCTCCTCTTCATTCTTTCTTGAGAGTGCATCTGCAACAACATTTAGCTTCCCTTTTTTGCAGATTATTTCAAAGTCATAACCCAACATCTTTGTGACCCATTTTTGCTGCTCTTCTGAAGATAGTATTTGTTCCAAAATGTGTTTAAGACTATCATGATCAGTTTTTACCTTGAAGTGTCTTCCCATTAGGTAAGTTCTCCATTTCTTTAGTGCATGCAGTATTGCTAACATTTCCTTCTCATAAATAGGTTTTTGTAAATACTTTCCTTTGATTGGACGACTTTCAAAAGCAATGGATCTTCCTTCTTGCATTAAAACAACACCAATTCCATTTCCTGAGGCATCACATTCCACAATAAAGGTTTTTATGAAGTCTGGCGTAGCTAAGACCGGTGCTAGGCACATTGCCTCTTTAAGATGTTCAAAGGCCTTAGTTGCTTCATGAGTCCATGAAAATGCATCTTTCTTCAATAATGTTGTTAGAGGTGCTGCTATTCTCCCATAATTCTTAACAAACTTGCGATAATACCCTGTTAACCCGAGAAATCCTCGCAACTGCTTTATGGTCATGGGGACTTTCCATTCCTTAATGGCTTTAATTTTGTTAGGGTCTACTTTAACACCCCCGTGAGATATAATATGACCCAGATATTCCACCTCTTGTACTCCAAAGAAACATTTGGATGTTTTTGCATATAATTGTTTCTCCTGCAATAGTTTGAGCACCCTGTCAACATGTTCAACATGATCCTTCCAAGACATGTTGTAGATTAGTATATCATCAAAAAATACTAGCACAAATTTTCTAAGGAAGGGTTTGAAAATGGAATTCATCAACCCTTGAAATGTAGAAGGTGCATTGGTAAGGCCAAAAGGCATGACTAAAAATTCATAATGACCCTCATGAGTTCAAAATGTTGTTTTCAAAATATCTTCAGTCTTCATTCTAATTTGATGATATCCTGAATGAAAATCCAACTTGGTAAAGTAAATTGCTCCATGTAATTCATCCAATAATTCATCAATCATAGGAATGGGAAATTTATCTTTAATGGTGAGCTTATTGAGCTCCCTATAATCGGTACACATGTGCCATGCTCCATCCTTCTTGTGTACCAATACTACAGGAGCAGAGAAAGAACTTTGACTAGGGTGAATTATACCAGCCTTTAACATTTCTGAAATCATACATTCAATTTCAACCTTTTGGACATAAGGATATCTGTAAGGTTGGATGTTTGGAGGAACACTTCTTGGAATCAAATGAATATCGTGATCATGATCACGAATAGGTGGGAGTCCTTTGGGAGTATAAAACACATTGGAATGATTGTCCAATACTCTTTGGAGATCTGAAGAAATAGATGATTTTGATGTTGGAACTTCTAGTGAGCATAATTTTTCAATTACACCTCGTTGTTATTTCTTCAAAAGCTTTGTCATGAAATTAGAGCTTATTATATTTCCTAGCTTCCCTATTATACCCCGTAATTCGATTTCCTTTCCTTCTGAAAAAAAATTCAAGAAAAGTTCTTGAAAATTAAAAGCTACCGTCCCCAAAGAGTGTAACCATTGTACTTCTAGTACAACATCAGCACCTCCCATTGGGATGGAAAGCATTGGCCTATTCAATACATATTCCCCCATGGATAGCTTGATATTATGGCATTTTATAGAGAAATTTATAGTTCCTCCATTTTCAACCATCACTTGACATTCTGGTGTTGGGTATAGGAAACAATTGAATTCCTTGGCTACCTTACAATGAATAGAATTATGGGTACTATCTGAATCAATCAACATTATTAATTTTTTCTTCTTGATATGTCCTTCTATATTGAGAGTTTGAGGAGTGGTAATTCTTGCCAATGCATTACACGATATGGTCAGACTCATTTCTTCCTCTTCTAGGGTTGGTTCCTGGTGTATATCCTCTTCCTATTCATTTTCTTCTTCCTCTTCACAATCTATGTAAAATAATTTATTTTCAGCACACTTATGACCTTTAGTGTATTTTCTATCACAACTGTAGCAAAGCCCTTTTGCTCTTTATTCTTCCAATTGTTGTGGTGTCAACATTGTAAGTTGTTGAAATCTAGAAGTAGCAACACTTCCCTCTTTATAGAAGTGAGTGGTAGTCTTCCTTGTTGCCATAATTTTACATTCAATTTTTCTTGCCAACGTGAATGCCTTCTCCAATGAATCAGGTTCCAAAATGCAAACTTCATGTTGGATGTTATCCTCTAAAGTACCTATGAAGAGATCAATCTTGTGTTCCTCTATAATATCAGTTACCCTTATATTCAATTTTTGGAAGTCCTCAATGTGCTCCCCCACTAAACCCTTTTGTTTGAGATTTATCAATTTCCTAAAGAAGGTGTTTCTCTTTGTATCCTCATAATGTGCTATCATTTCCACCATAAAAATTGACCAAGTGACAATATTTTTACGGGAGCAAAGCCATCGATACCATACAAATGTATTTTGTTCTAGATGTAAAGTTGCAATGCGTACCTTTTTTGTGTTTTGCACATTATTGAGATCAAAATATTGCTCCATATGTAGTATCCATGTTACGGGATCCTTTCCATCAAACATCCTCATATCCATCTTTGGAATATGGTGGTCCTTCCTGCCAAAATTATAGTTTATGAAATCACGATTATCATTTATTTTGTTCTCATCATGAGTTTCCTCTACTATCTTTTCACCATTAGGAAAAAAATTTTGTATCAACTTTGTCAAACCTTCCATGTCTTCTTTTAGATCATTCTTAATGTTTTCCATTTTTTCATCAATCTTAGCTTCCATGTCATCCATCTTAGCTTCCATGCCAACTTCCAAGCCATCCATATTAGCTTCCAAACCATTCATCTTAGCTTCCATGCCTTTCTTCAAACCATACATCTTAGTTTCCATGCCTTTCTTCACAACCTCCATTTCATTTTTTGTTTCTCTTTGTGATAGCGAAATTTGGTGCACTTGCTCATGGACTTTTGATATCTCATGTTGCATTTTTTCGTCTTCATGAGTCATAGTAGAGCCTTCTGAAGGCTTAATGGGTGTTGAATTCTTTTTAGGAGGCATTTTAGAACCCAATACTGGTAGCTATGCTCAATAGGCCTTTGGAATCAACTAGAACTGATTTTTCAAACAAGACTTATGCAATTTGAAAAAAAAATACGCACCTTTTTCTTGATTTTGAGGAGCTCGATATTGAAACTAAATTATCTCTGTGATTTCGGATCTTTAATATATGAAATTTGGCCCCGAAGTCACCCTATGAATATTCTTTCAAATGCCACAAGTCTGACCTCATTTGGATTCTTCAAGACAAAGTTATGTCCAATATCCCACAATGACCCAATTATGGACTGGTTTAGTATCGCAAACTTGTATGACTTTCCACGTGTCACTGTTTCCTCCTTTGGCTCTGAAATTGATATAAAAGAAACTAAAGTCCGTGTAATTGTGGCCAATTTTTACAAAATTCCAATCCGATGCTCAGAGAGAGAGTTATGAAGCTTTTCCCACGATAACCTCTTTGAGATGAAATTTGGGAGCCTGAAAAAGACCTAACGTCCACAGATCATATCTCCAAAAATATTGTGAACCAAGTTGTGAAGTTTTGCGATGATGTTCCTCATGATTTTGGCTTCTCTCTCTAAAACGTTAAGCTTCTGAAACTTCGTAGAAACAAAGTTATAGAAAAAATTTAGTGATGAACTATTTAGGTTAAATTCAGGAGCCTGCAAAAAGGCATAACTTCCATAGATCATATCTCCAAAAATATTGAGAACCAAGATCTGAAATTTTGCGACTATTTCCTTAGGATTTCAGCTTCGTACACTCAAAATTTTAGCTTCTGAAACTTTGTAGAAGAAAATTTATAGCGAAAATTCCACGATGACCTGTTTGTGGCAGCGAAACCATAGAATCCAAAGCTCTGATACCAAATGTTGTGAAACCAGCTCGAAAAATAGAAGAAAAGAGATATCATTGCCTTAGAAATAAGCTACTTCAAGGGGGCAACCTCCAATACATTACATGTGTTGGGAAAAATACTGAGAGGGGGGGGGGGGGGGGTGAATCAGTATTTAGTGCAGACTGAATTTTTTTTGCTTTTTCTTTCTCTAAAACCCATACGCTACTTTACTGAACCCAAGTCGCATATATACGCGGATATCCTTAATAAAACTTGCGTATTACCAAAGATATCACTATGTAGATAATTCTTTACTTAGATCATTGCATCATTCATTAATTAGATGTTTAGCAAGCAGTAAACATGTGTAGTAAGAACAGAATAAATCATCACACATAAGAAACACACATGAACACTAAGATTTAAGGTGGAAACCCAATTCAGGATAAAACCACCGCTGTTGTCATCTCAGTCTTCAATATTTATTATAAAGAAAACATCTTACAACATTTTACTAGCGCAGACTCATACCAGCACGTAGGCACCCACCTGCAGAAGGCTAAAACCTTCTCTCATTTACCAGCCTCTCCTAGAAGGGAGCTACAACCCCCTGCTCTTGTTTACCATCCTTTCCCGGAAGGGAAATACGACCCCCTGTTCTCGTTTACCAGCCTCTCCTGGAAGGGAGCTACTACCCCTTGCTCTCGTTTACCAGCTACCACTGGAAGGGAGCCACAACCCCCTCATTGAAGGCTTCGACCCTCAACACCACAGCGGACCACGTTTCATCAATTTTCATACTAGATCCACCAGCTTCCACATAAGATACCTTGTAGGCCACTTTTCATCAGATTTTCAGACTGGACCCACTCCATACATTTAAGCTCAACATTCATCAAACTGAAACTTTATAATCCCATCAATTCATTCATTGAATCATCAACTAATCAACCAACAACTTGATCTTCAATCAACCTAATCAAAAACATAATCAACATTCAAACAACCCAGATCTGTATGAATACATCACTGACAGATAGCAGTAAAAAAATAGAACATATCAGACATTTCATTCCACATACTTCAGCAAAACCCTAGTTCCATACGCACTTTTACTTCACTGAACCTGCGTATGCACGCGCTTTAACAGAAACAAACCTGTGTATACATCTGCACATATTTCAGGACTGATTTCACATACCATACGCATTTTTGATTAAGCCAACCCACGTATATACGCGCTTTCTATACCATGAACCTATGTATAGATCTTCAAACATTGTAGGGCAGCGTAATTCTTCAGAATAGATATATATAGCTCAAATCTTACCCTTCACTTCAGAAAATATTCGCCTCATCTCAGATCTAAACATTCCATAAACATATCTAGAAAATACATAGTCTTTTCAGATCTAGAGATCCCTCTTCATCATTTTCTTCATAGGTGCATTATTAATTCAGATCAATCAACAAACTGTTACCCATTCCATGCAGATATACTTCAGAGTGAAGTATTCATTCAATACCGAGACACATGCACACTTTGCACAATTATTCTCTTCTCCTTATATATGTTTAGCCTTTATCAATACCATGAGTCAAAACCACTCAACCTTCGATGGTATTCCTAGACGGGATGAAATAGATAATCCAGCGCTCAATACTGTGGGCCAATACCATGGTAATGTCCCTTGGTTTTATAAAATTAGAGCGCAAATATCCATACGCTACTTGGTACGTAATTTTCCGCGTACATACGCTACTTTTCCTTTACAAACCCGCGTATGCTTTGTGACATATCATATTTATCATTTCTCTGGAACTTACTGAAATTTATTTCTCTTGTTACTTCTGAGCTGCTTGTAGATACATCAGATTTACATCATTAATAAACTCATCAATTCAGTTTCCATCAAGGACAACTTCATCAAGTAGGATGTCATCAACTTCATCAAGTAGGTTTCCATCAAGGACAACACATTGCATCATATTGCCAACAATCTCATTTCATCAAGTAGATTGCAATCAAGGACAACACATGCCAACAATCTCCCCCTTTGGACTTGATGGCAACCATGATGGTGTTTGATCACCACAACAGATAGATACATTGAATATAACCATTATGCAAACACCATGATACTCTCCCCCTATTCAAACACCATGATACTCTCCCCCTTTGACATCAAGGGCAAAGGGCAAATCAAAACCAAAACAAGGTTTGCCTTCTCATGTAGAAGAAGAGCTCTGTAGATCTGATGTGCACTGAAGTTACCATGCTCCCCCTGAGTTCATGTTGAATCTTCAAACATATTTTTCAATGAAGTACATGACTCTATGACCTTTCCTATCACCAAGGACTCATACTTACATCAATGATCCATCCAAATGGATTTACATATGAGATACAAGTACCCAACTAAGTGGGTTTACACATTTTGACTCAACTACCCAACCAAGTGGGTTTACAAATTTGATCAATGTCCTTACATGACTGAATATTACAATTTTATATCATGGATCTCAACATGACCCTTTTTATCACATTACAGAAATGAATTATACAATCAAGATCAAATAATCTCAAGCATGAGATGCCAACAATGCATTCTTTTCATATGACCAAAACTCCCCCTTAGCTTGTGCATCTTGAACACTTTCAACAGAAAATAATCAAGGAATATTTATCAAGAAACATCAGAGAATGAAACAGAATTATGAGAACTGGAACACCACCAGAGATACCAAACAACATTGCAGCTGAGCTGAAGAGTGCCGATCCAGAATTTTGTCAGCAAATACCCATACGCGGTTTTCTTTGTATAAACTCGTGTATATACGCGACTGTCCTTCAGGAAATATGCGTATCCAATTTAATCTTCTGATTTTAAGCAGATCTGATCTTCTGAAAGGTAGAGACAACTCCTAGCTTCTGTCTGAGATATTCGAATGCTTCCCTAGAATATATGAGAGAAGAAAGATAGGACAATGTAACTATGTTTTCAAGTGTCATCCAATAGTTGTAGCATAAGCACATCAGTAACCAAGCCTTCAAACACTTTGCAGCATCAACAAATTCTTCCCAATAGGAATTATCATACCAAAACAACTTCTTCAATAGACACTCTGTGTCAAGCAATCATCCATGTGATCTGTTATCACCAAGATCTTCATGATTTATCTTTATATCATAATCATGATGCAATATGTGTAGGAATTATGTATACAAGATCTCAACCGTGTCAAAAGTCATCAGCAACAAACTCTGTATGATCTATCCTTATCACTGAATCACAAGACTTCCATCTCATCCATGTGTGAAAACAAAATATACTCTTCAACAAAAAGCAATTAGGGTTCATCCATAATCTCATCACAAGAAACCATGTATCATGTCATCATCATTTGAGCATGAGTTATCATGAGAACTAAGGAATAATCAGATACAATGACAAAAATACAATCATTAGTAGTTAGACTGATGCTCCCCCTGAATCTGTGCTCTTGTTCTTGAACCATTTCACTGTTTTCCTTATCAGAAACGCATACGCTTCTGTCTCCATTAGAACTCGTGTGTATACGCGGCTTTAGTTCACAAAACCTGCGTATGGAAAGTGAAATACAAAAAAAATTCACAACTTCATCTCCCCCTGAATTTTTACCACCTGTACCTGTCTTTTTTTGTCACATCAGATGCACTGTTAGAAATAAACATAACCAGAATTACCAAACCAACCATGAGAATCACATGTATTGCTCCCCCTGTGATGATACATTACTAGTCCCTATAATGTATCTCACATCATTCTTGCATTCATTATGTTAAGTAAACTTTTAGAAACAGATGACTGCAGTAGGGTCAATATTCCCTACATTTCTAACCAGTCCTCCTTCCTTTTCCAGCTTTGCTTGAAATTTCTTATTGTGTGCTGGAAATTGTCCAATTTCTCAGATCTATTCATCCTGCATTCTTTTTCAACATGTCCATACTTGTTACAAGAATAACATCTTGCGTGACCAGAAAAGTAAGCATAGGGATCATAATGTGTTTTTCTATTCTTTCTTCTATTGCAATAAGCTGCTTTATGACCATACTTGCTGCAAGAAAAACAATATCCCTTGAAGAAACCTGAGCACCTTTTTGTGTGGAATCTATTTGTTTGTGACTGAAACAACTTGCTTTTGCAATTGGCTGCAACATGCCCATAATTATGACACTTAAAGAATTCAACATTATTGAATGATTTACATTGAGAGTTCATGATTTCCGGTTGATCTTTTGTCTCTTTCAATACTTCAGGTTTTGTATTGATACTTTCTTGTGAACTAGATTCTCCTTTAATACTTTCATGAAGACCAAATTTAACAGAAGGAGACCTTTGACTACTAAGAATATTATCCAGAATCTTAGTACTATCTTGAAACCTCAAGAGTTTATCCTTTTCTTCTAATTTACCTTTTAAAATGTTTACCTCAACCTCCAATCTTTGGCATTTCTTCTTCATACTTTCTTCAACCCTTCTTCCTTCTTCTACTTTATCATTCAATTTTAAAATCTCTTCCTTCAATCCATTTTCTTGTTCTTCAAAAGTTTGTAAAAGTTCTTCATTCTTCTTATTTGATTTTTCCAGATCTGTTTTCAGAGAGACGATGTCTGCTTCAAGTCTTCTATTTTGATAGGTTGCTTTAACCTGCAGTCTTTGATATATTTCTACCTGTTCCTTCATTGTTTCTATCTTTCCATTCATTCTAGAGATCATTTCTTTGTAGATATATTCTCTCTCATTAAATGATCTTTTTTTATCTTCAACTTTGATCGTGAGAACTTCTTCTAGATCCATAACATTACTTTCACTATCATCGCCATTGCATGCACAAGAAAATGAATCACAAGAACAACAATCAATACCTGCTTTATCTGCTTCATTTTCTGCTGCACATGTTTTCTGAGATATCTCCTTTTGAGTAGCCCTCTTCTTTTGCTTCCTTCTCTTTGTGATGGATCTCCTTCAAGTGATCAAGCTTCTGCAAAAGGACCTCGCTCTGATTCCAATTGTTGGGAAAAATACTGAGAGGGGGGGGGGGAGGGGTGACTCAATATTTAGTGCAGACTGAATTTTTTTTGCTTTTTCTTTCTCTAAAACCCATACGCTACTTTAATGAACCCAAGTCGTGTATATACGCAGATATCCTTAATGAAACTTGCGTATTACCAGAGATCTCACTATGCAGATAATTATTTACTTAGATCATTGCATCATTCATTCATTAGATGTTTAGTAATCAGTAAACATGTGTAGTAAGAACAAAATAAATCATCACACATAAGCAACACACATGAACACCAGGATTTAAGGTGGAAACCCAATTCGGGAGAAAACCACTGCTGTTGTTGTCTCAATCTTCAATATTTATTATAAAGAAAACATCTTACAACATTGTACTGGCGCAGCCTCATACCAGCACGCAAGCACCCACCTACAGAAGGCTACAACCTTCTCTCATTTACCATCCTCTCCTGGAAGGGAGCTACAACCCCCTGCTCTCATTTACTAGCCTCTCCTGGAAGGGAGCTACGACCCCCTGCTCTCGTTTACCAGCCTCTCCTGGAAGGGAGCTACTACCCCCTGCTCTCGTTTACCAGCTACCACTGGAAGGGAGCTACAACCCCCTCATTGAAGGCTTCAACCCTCAGCACCACAGCAGACCATGTTTCATCAATTTTCATACTAGATCCACCAGCTTCCACATAAGATACCTTGTAGGCCACTTTTCATCAGATTTTCAGACTGGACCCACTCCATACATTTAAGCTCAACATTCATCAAACTGAAACTTTATAATCCCATCAATTCATTCATTGAATCATCAACTAATCAACCAACAACTTGATCTTCAATCAACTTAATCAACAACATAATCAACATTCAAACAACCCAGATCTGTATGAATACATCATTGGCAGATAGCAGTAAAACAATAGAACAGATCAGACATTTCATTCCACATACTTCAGCAAAACCCTAGTTCCATACGCGCTTTTACTTCACTGAACCTGCGTATGCACACGCTTTAACAGAAAAAAACCTGTGTATACATCTGCACATATTTAAGGACTAATTTCACATACGATACACGCTTTTGCTAAAGCCAACCCACGTATATATGCGCTTTCTCTGCCACGAACCTATGTATAGATCTTCAAACATTGTAGGGCAGTGAAATTCTTCAGAACATATATATATAGCTCAGATCTTACCCTTCACTTCAGAAAATATTCGCCTCATCTCAGATCTAAACATTCCATAAACACATCTCGAAAATACATAGTCTTTTCAGATCTAGAGATCCCTCTTCATCATTTTCTTCATAGGTGCATTATTAATTCAGATCAATCAACAAACTGTTACCCATTCCATGCAGATATACTTCAGAGTGAAGTATTTAGTCAATACCCAGACACATGCACACTTTGCACAATTATTCTCTTCTCCTTATATATGTTTAGCCTTTATCAATACCATGAGTCAAACCACTCAACCTCCGATGGTATTCCTGGACGGGATCAAATAGATAATCCAGCGCTCAATATTTTGGGCCAATACCATGGTAATGTCCCTTGGTTTTATAAAATTAGAGCGCAAACAACCATACGCTACTTGGTACGTAATTTTCCGTGTACATACGCTACTTCGCCTTTACAAACCTGCGTATGCTTTGTGACATATCATATTTATCATTTCTCTGGCACTTACTGAAATTTCTTTCTCTTCTTACTTCTGAGCTGCTTGTAGATACATCAGATTTACATCATTAATAAACTCATCAAGTCAGTTTCCATCAAGGAAAACTTCATCAAGTAGGATGCCATCAACTTCATCAAGTAGGTTGCCATCAAGGACAACACATGCCAACAACATGAATGAACAATTCTTGGATGATACAAATTACAAAACCTCCTTTCTATATATAGGAGTCCATAGGGCCACAATGTAATCCTAGTGGGCCATAATGTAATCCTAGCCGACATAACAATAATAATTTAAGGGCATGATAATAACAATATGGGGGTTACAAGGGTACAATAATAACAATAATGGGGTTACACTAACAATAATAAGGGACTATACTAGTAATATAGGGACCTAACACTGTTAAGTTTATGGTTTGATTTTTTGTTTGGGTTGGATAGATGATTAAGTAGAATAGATGGAGTGAGAAATTTTCAAGTCATTGGGCTATGCAGTCTATAAAAGGTTATGGAAAGTTTGACAATGAATAAGGGTGCATCACAGGGAAAATATAACATATTCAAATAGATCTTCAAGATTTTTTGTGAGATGTAACGAACATTAAATTTGTGAACATAGTAGATGCAAAAGGGCAGTTAAGAATCCTTAAAAAAATACCTTTAAACAAGAAGGGTCTTTAACACCATTCACCATAAAGAATTAATCATAAGATAGGGCAAACCAATAACTCTTTGATTAAACTTAAGAAAATAAGCATTTAAGATAAACAATCAAGTGAACTATAGAAGGAAATAAACTTGTATAACCTCTAGTAATTTCACCTTCAATATTAGAAAACATTCAAGATAGACATATAACATATATCAAAGAAGAGGGAAATCCTAGACATCATTTATCATAGTCATAAAGACCTCCAAAGAAACCTTGTAGGAATTGACAAAGGGCATGATCAAAACATAAACCTCTTTGGCTAAAACTAACCAGTGATAATTTAGAGAGAGATCTTAAGAACAATGTTTAAGTAACATAAAACAAGCAGGGCTAACCATAAAACATATTTTATATCTACTATGAATAATTCATAAGATAAACAAGCATAAGTGGGTCTAGAGAGCAACTAATAATTCTCTAAACTGACCTAGCAGAAGAAAACATAGAAGCAGTGAAGGATAAACAGAACTAAGGTGCCTCAAACAACATTTCTTAGTCTAATTTTTTTTTCCTCCTGCAAAAGAAGGATGAAAAAAATGATAATACAAGAAAACATAAGTAAAATAGGAACACATCACCATTTGACAATGCTCAGGGATCCTACAAGCAAGCCTTCTCCAATGTCAAACAATCCAAGCCATTCACAAAATTAGAGCCAATTTGTCTTTAATCTCCAAGTCCATGTATTGCTCTCAATAAAATTTCTAATCAAAAACCAACTACAAAGAGGCCTCAATGTTGTATTTAACAAGAAAAGAAGACAAGAAACCTAATTAGGTCTCTAGAAACCAATTAGTTAATCATAAATGTCACTTTTATCCTTTGAGACCTTGCACGACCCAAGGCACAAAATATCTGATGAAAAATATATTTTCCAACATTTTTGGCAAAGAAAATTGACATCTAGGCTCTGCCAAGCCTCCAAAATGCTTCCTATCGTAAATTTTTGAATTTTTGACTATCAGGGTGCAATAGTGAGGTATACGGATGTATTTCTTGGGCAAGGGCGCAAAACATGCACAAGAAAACAAGGTCAACTTGTAGCAAGGTTTTGTAGGCCTTCTCGATGTTGGAATGGGCTCTGTGATGGTTCGTTGGAAAGACTGTCGAGTCTATTTTCTAGAAATGCCCTTATTTTTCTGATTGTATCATTCTAGCCTATTGAAAAAGAAAAATTACCAAGGCTGGTAAAGGCACAGCACATGCCCTGAAAACTAGGCAGGAAGGTGAAAATTAGGGTGTTTTTGATCCTTTTGGAGGACCAAAACAACTCCAATTGACCTGAAACTTGGAGATAATGTTGTAATTGAGTTGAGGATTCCAAAAATGTAAGCTTTACCTCCTGAGGATGTCCTAAGAAAAATCGTAGCAGCAAGGGTGCTACCCCCTTAGCCCTTTAAATCAACAAAAATAAAAAATTTCCAAAAAGTTCCCAAAATTTGCAATTATCTTCCTTTTTATGTCTAGGATGCTTGCATGGAAGCATCAGCAAGAAGGTTAAGATTTTCTTAACCATTTTCCTCCTTTAAGGCTTGAATTTCGGTAAGGAAGCTTTTGAGCTTGGCCGTTGCAAATTGATATTTCAATGCATAATGCTTGGCCATCTTTGGCCCTCCTGGCGAAACGTGTAGCACCAAACATATAGCAGCAAACAAGTAGCACCAAATGCATAGCATGGGTGGCTGAATTTCCAGTGCATAGGCCCTCCTGGCCAAATGCATAGCACCAAACGCATAGTGTGGATGGCTGAACATGATGTCGGGTCTGCTGAACGAGTTCTCGTGCAGGATGTAAACGCGCAGCACACGGATCTTTTGAATGATTTTTCGTGCAGGATCAAACACGTAACACATGGGCCTATTGGGTGATATTTTGCCAATGTAGCGCTAAACGTGTAACACATGGGTCTGTTGGGTGTACTCTAGCTGGTGTAGTGTTGAACGCATAGCACACGGGCTTTTCGGGTGTACTCTGGCCAGTGTAGTGCTGAATAAGTAGCACACGGGCTTGTCGGGTCTGTTGTAGCAAATGCGCAGTGCAGAATCATAGGCACATAGCATAAAGAAAATACTCATGAAGAAAAAACCTACAAGCACGTAGCATAGGGTCCCAAGCGCATAGCACAAGGCAGTTTTGCCCAAACTTGCCAGCAAATCACAATTTTTCTCCGTGACTCTTTTGATCTCCTTTGTAAAAGAAAAATGAGTTTTTGAATGGTAAATAAGGCTTTAATGGGTTTAGAAACTTAATTTCAAGTATAAAACCCAATTTTCTAATGTTTTCAAACCTTTTAAATTTTCACTGATATTTCTTTGACCCTTCTTCTATAGATGAACAGATGATGAAGTTGGTATTTTGCTGCTTCATTTGTCTATTTCAACTCAATAAATGGCCTCTTCTTACATATCATTAGGCATGATAAAATAACCCTTTGACAAGCTCTATGAAATTTAGAATCATGTTTATTACCTTCTTTGACCACTTATGTTTTTCAGGTGTCTGAATTTATAACTTGAAAATTGTCCATGGATACGTTTCACTTCCTTGTTCTACAGATGTTGTTTGAGTGACAAGGCTTACTTTACTTGGGTGGTCCATGTTCTAGAACATTTTCACTTTAGCAGGTGTTATGAAACCTTGAAGTGACTTTCCCATATGATTCTTTAAAATTTTGTAATCACTTTGATTACTTTAGACATCCACAGAGTGGTAACATCCTCACAAATTTTCATATTTACCTTGGAGCTCATACCATTTTTTTCTATTCTTTAACCACTGAATGAAAATAACTGAAA
This sequence comes from Pinus albicaulis, assembly GCA_034641835.2. Classification (NCBI taxonomy): domain Eukaryota; kingdom Viridiplantae; phylum Streptophyta; class Pinopsida; order Pinales; family Pinaceae; genus Pinus; species Pinus albicaulis. Next base: position 915,068,363 of record CM076583.1, on the reverse strand, counting down.
TGAGAGCTTGACCTTCCTCTTATGTGTCTTGTTGCATTGGTTTTTTGTTTGGCATACTGTTGACCAAATCAGGCTTAAAAACCTTGACTTCTCCTCTAGACTCAATGCTCCCTGCTTTCCTTTAGAAACTTATCAGTTACTCTACCAATTTCCCCTGTTGATTTACCTCTTGACATTCTTGCAGAAATGTTAGGCACATTGATCAGGAGCTCAAGCCCAAGCCATGGAAAAAGCTCAAAATTGAAAGTGCTCAAAATCACTCAGTGATATGAGCCCAACGTCGTGAATGGCACTCAAATTCGACTTTGCATGTGAAAGTTATGAAGGTTTGAAGTTTACAATTTCCTTCAAAAACTAAGTTTGACCAAGTTTGACTTTCAATTTGAAAATTTTTAAAAATGAATATTCCAAGGAATATTCCTGGAATATTCCTCAAAATATTCCTAGAATATTCCTTAGAATTTGGCAACGCTGGATTTGTCATTTGGTTGACTTTGAAATTTTAGACCAATTATGGGCTTCCAAAAATTTTGCAAGTTCTGTGGATTGAACCGCCGACCTCTTGGCAAACAGCACCACGTTTTACCATTGGACTACGAGTTAGTTCTTATATTGTATAGGGCAGAGTTCATATTTAACATTCATAATGGTTTGAAATGGCGGTAAAAGGGGGCCAGACCCCACACCATAAAACCCCAGCCTAAGAACCTCGGCCTTAAGGCCTAACAATTGTAGATATGGGTGGTTAAATAATGGCAGTATTATTGCCCATGTGGCCACGACTCCAACCACATATTATATGCTTTGGTTATTAAATTGTTAACTCCGACGGTTTCGACACTTTCTCCTCATGTGGCCACGATTAATCCAACATTTAATATCAGTTCAAACGGTTCCGCCATTCAGATTGCCAGTTCCACCATTTCAAGCGGGTTTTCCAGTTTTAGTCAAGCTAACTGGCAGTGTCTCCACATTTAGTGGAGCTTGTTTAGGCCAAACTGGACAAAATTTGTTTTGGCCATACCTTTCTGAAGACAGAACCTTTCTGAGCAATTTTTTATTTTATTTTGTATCTTCTCAGCATTCTGAAGCCAATGGTATAGGTTTCAGAGCCATTGGAGCTGATATTCAGCCTATTTAGCTTCAGAGAATCTTTTTGAGCCACGAGGGCCATTTTGGGTTTGGAGCTGTGTTGAGTTGTGGTTAACCATTGTAGGTGAACCAAAATTCATTTTTGACTGTTTACATCATTCCAGAGCCATTGGGACAGGTTTTAGTTCTTTTTTAAGACTTTTAGAGGCTGAAAACCTTCAGGATAGTTTTCAGGGCCACTAGGGCCATTTTGGGGTTGGAGCTGTGTTGAGCTTTGGTTAACCTTTGGAGGTGAAACAAAAGCCTAAATTTTTTTATTCCAATGTTATGAACTCATTTATACAGCTATTTTTACCTGTTTAGGATTTATTCACACTGTATAACTAATTTTGAGCATAATAAGAGTAAGGACATGACCATTTGGGGGCCTTGGACCCGACAGATGTAGCCTAGGAGGGGTGAACTGCATTATAATATGTTGTGTTATATTATATGATTTATTTTATATGTTTTTCCAGAGTTAAATATGTTAAACAGTAAAAATAAATAAGCCTCCTACACAAAAAAAGACTCATAAATTCACCAAAGCATTTTGTTCCAATTGCAAAACATATTAAACAGTTTGCACATATAAGTTTATGGATAATGAATACCTTGCACCAGCAAACAAGTAGTTTCATTTCCAGATCATTAGTGATTGCTTCTATTATTTCTTTAGGCAAAGTCTGTAAAGGTCCATATAGCCTCTAGATCTCATCCTTTCTTTAAAGGTGACATATCTAGTAAATTCCCCTACAGTCAATCTCTGTATTAGAAATAAGAAGTTCTCACATTTCAGATCACACATTTACCTTTTGCAAGACCCGAAATTGAAAAAATAACCCTCTTTGGAGATTCTCTTGCTATTTCTTTGGCAATCATGTGTTGCTCTTCTTTTTCACTTGAACCAGGTCCTATTATAAGAATAACTGAGCTTAAAATACCAATGAAGATCCTACAACCTAGGGAAAATCTAATGATCTAGTGGTAGGGTTTTAACTTGGTCCTTTCACTGAAATTAGGCTTGGGATCTTAATAGTGTAAAAAAAAAAGTTTTTTGGACCAATTGGTGTATTTGAATATATAGACATGGATGTACTTGATTGATCTAAAGAGCTCATAGAGGTATTTATGAGACCATCAAGGTTTGAGGAACCTGATGACCATGGGAAAGGATATGCTAATTGGTAACCCTAGATGGAAGTGAAGCAGTGGGGCAAAGGCAAAACAAAGTGATGGTGTGATAAGTGGGAAAAAAAGGAAGTAGATGAGTGGCATAAGCCCATTGGGGGGGGGGGGCGCTTTAGGAATGGCAAGTCAATCATGGACTGGTAAATAGTAGAATAATGAAAAAATTGTGACAAGGATAATGAAGGCAGTGAGATTTCTGAAACTCACAATATTCAGGAATCTTGTTTTTAGAAATATAGGACTGATATTTAGTCATCTTCAGATAGTAAAAATTATTGATGACTAACAATGGCTCCACTTGGGGAGGGCAGCTCCCTTTCAGGAGGTGTCCAGGACCTTAGAGCTCAAATCTATGAGTTTTGAAGACCAATCCCTCATCTATTGGGCATATTTCTCTTCTTTCATTTGCTAATGTTTCATTGAAGCTATGATCTTAAGAATCTTAAAGACATGCTTGCTTCAACCTCATTCTACCTACCCATCATACCTTGCCTATAATTTTTTTCATCCTTTCGGGAGCACTTAGACTGGCAAACCCTTGACATTATTTTTTCTTTGAAAGCATAAAAACAAAAACTAGCTACTTTTACCCTTATCACTCCCGAGAGTTCATATTAGACTAATGAACTCTCTTATTCTCTACCTACTCTACTTATTTTCCAAGATTAAGCTGTTTGAAAAAATTTTCTTCTCTAATCTACTGACATGAAATTTAAAAGTGAATAAACCAGGATTGAGCAATCTGATTTGCCATGGGTTGTGGCATTCGTACAAGCTGCACATAGATATTATTGTGTATAAATAAAAACTAGAAAGAATAAGGGCTATTATCTATAATTTGTTAGGAACTCTTATCTTTCTCTTTGGTTCAGGTTTGAGCATTAAGAAACAAAATCTTTTCTTCCTAATCTATTCCTACTTAAAAGTCAAGCTTAAATGATTTGAAAATACTTCTTTCACTAACCTATCAGTAGTAATTCAAAACATGTTTTAGTCATGATTAGGCTAGATGACTGAACAAGAATCTTTCCTTTTAACTAGTAGTGGCATTTAGGCTTGCACACTTTCAGCAACACCTTCTTTTTGGGGGTATGGGGTTGTACCTATTCTTTTCTTGCCCTCTTTTACTTCTTTTTTCTATTTTTGTGTTTTTGTTTTTCTGATATCAATCAATGTTATGTACAGTGAATGAAAACTTTAAAATAGGAACTTTGACAAAAATAGTGTTTGAGCATCCTGCCATTGACAACACCTCCGAATAACTCTTCTCTATCCAGCTTTTGTAAATAGAAAACATTTTTACCTCCATTTAAATGCATGATGTGAGGATTTTTCCACAAATTTTTAAACTGGCCATGTTCTCCTTTGTATTTTCTCCTTGAGTATCACTCCTGTGCTTTTTCTATGTCAAATACCCTTCTTAGGTGAAGTAGGTAGTCTTTATCAGTTTTGAAACAAACAATGATGTCATCAATGTATATCATAGTGAAGTAGCTTAAATCAGAAACCATGGCATTTTGGAAAATATCTTCCACACTGCTTAACTCAGATGTCATTTGGTCAGACATTTAAGGGCCCCAAGGTGCTTTGAAAGTGACTTTGTGCTGATCAGTTGGAAGTATTATCACATGATTGTAATCTGAAACACTACCAAGCAATGACATTTTGTTAGAACCTTCTACCCCTAGAAGTGTATGATTTATCTCAAGAAAAGGGTATTTTTCCTTCAGGGAGGTTTTGTCTAGGTACCTAAAGTCTATACATAGCCTACACCCCTTTGCTTTCTTTCTTACTCACACAATTTTCTCGAAAGGTTTCTGGTATCCTTTGAGAGGAATCCTACTTGGAATAATGTTTGTACCATAAGGCTTTCAGCTCTCATCACCATATGAAAAAACATGTTTAAACTCTTTGCATAGCGCTATGTATTTCTGTTTTATGTGAGGTGGCAAAGTTTTGGATAACTTGATTGTTTTGGGCCTTTCTAGGTTGCCTATGTTGTACTATTCTATATCAGCCTCAGTAGATACCACTTTAGGCTTCTTAACAACATTATTGGAATCCACCAACTCTTCCAAAGTGACAAAACCTTTTGGCGATGAGTTATCTCTGTTCTTCAATACCTTAAGGTCCCTTTGATCCAGGTCCCTAGAAATTTCAGCTATATGAAAGTGTTCCAGCATTTCTACATCAGCAGAAGGAAAATTTTCTGTATCTGGTGTTTGTTCTTCTGCAAAATAATCTTCTTCATGCTCTAAACTTGTTTTTGGTACTGCAAATTCATTCTTAGATTGCAGAAAGTCATCAATTTGTTTATCACCCTCAAATAGTTGCCAATATTCTATGTTATTAGGTATTGTAGGCCATTTTTTTACTTTGACATTGTATTGTTCATTTGCATGGGGTATTAGGCAATTGCTGGCAGCAAAGGCAAGGTCATTGGCAAGGCTTTTTTGAGCTCTTGGGATGAAAGTGAGTTCATATTTCTCAAAGGTTTTCATGAGGTCTAGGGCAACATTCCTATACTCTCTTAGTCTAGGATTCTTGGCTGAATATTCTCCTTTGACTTGCCTAATGGTCAGCTCTGAATCTCCTTGGACTGAGATCTTCTTACCTCCTATGTCTTTAAGCTAATGTAAACAAAGGATGAGAGCCTCATATTCTGCAATGTTGTTAGTGCATGGGAAATCAAGTTTGTAGGAATGGCCTTCATTCATCTTATGTATCCAAACACCAGCTCCTGAACCGGATTTGCCACAAGAGCCATCAAAGCTCATGTTCCAGATTGTTTCCAGTTCATACTTGCCATTAGGTTGTTGTTCCAAGTTTCTAGAGTTTTTTCTATTGAGTTCTTCGTGCAATGCCTAGTTTGACTATTTTGGTATGCCTAGATCTGTCTCAATTTCATTTACCTGCTCATCAATGTCTTCTTCATTACATAAAATAAATGAGTCAAGATTTGGATGGATGGAATAAAGATGTGTGTTGTTTGGCCTTTCTTGGCCGCTAACCATATACTTCATGTGTGATTCCCGGTACAATCTCCTTGTTTGGTTAAAAACAGGGATGGTAGCATATGACATGTCTAGTTGGAGGTTCCCATGAAGTTTGGCTCCCCAGGATCTAGATAAAAGAATGTCATACTTGGGGGGAATGTCAGCTACTACTATGTCCATGACCAGGCCTTTAGTAGGGATTTGCACTAGATTGACACATAGATCCTTGACTAGACCAAAATATTTGACCTTGTTTCAATCGAAAGAACACAGGTCTTTGTAAGGTTTGGTTATTTCCAGGCCTAATCTCCGCATCACTACCTTTGGCATGAGGTTGTGAGAATTGCCAGAGTGCAGCATGGCATTGTGTAAGATCTTGTCATGTATGTTTAAGCTAACATAGAAAGGGGGAATATCTCCTTCTTGATATTTTCCCTCTACTTCGGGTCCAAACAACAGCTCAGGTTTGTCAGCAGTCAAGTTTAGAGCATTAGTATCATTCCCCATGTTCAAACTTTCAAAAATTGGGACCTATACATATCCTGGGTTACCAATTCATTGTGAGGTATGCGTATCTTGATTATAGCAATTTCTCCTTCAAAACTGAAAGGTATCTGTGGTTTGGGAATATTTACATCAGTTTTATTGGCCATAAAATTTTTTACAATTTTAATTTGCTGATTCTAATTTGGGGCTTTAAACAAAAGGGTTTTCTCACAACCACTAGTTGATGTACTAGGGTAGCTTGGGTCGCCACCTTGCTGGCTGATTTTGTATTTTTTTGTATCAGTGTTCTTACCCATGGTGTTTGTAATGTCTGCTGTCTTCCTAGGAGGATTTTCAGGGGTCTTCCTAACAACAATATCTAATTTGTTTTTATTGGAGATAGCTTGGTTTTTCTTACTCCTAAGATCATATTACCTATGGAACTCCATTATGGAATTTTCAAATCCTAATTTGTAGTCTTCAGAATCCTCATAGTTTGTTTCAGTTTGGTTTGAGGAGAAGAAACTTTGTTCTTCTTCAGTGAGAAAAACATCACCATCATTATCAGAGCCTATCAAGCTTACATGGTTTTCTTCTGGCTGTTCAGTCTCTCTTTCCTCTTCATCTACATAGTTATCTTGGAAAGGGGGACTGATTTTTTGGTCGTTGTCTCTTTGTATGATTTGAGGAGGGTCCCTTCTGAATTTTTGATTCCTATTTCTGTTTCAAGGATTTTTTTGGTTTTCTCTAGGAGGTGCTCTTTCATTCAAGTTTATCCTCTCTATCATTCTCTCCATTGTTCTAACTAGGCTGTCAATTTTGGCATTAGATGAAGAGGTTGAGGTCAGAGTTTCATCTTTGTATGTGACTCTTTTCTGACCTCATCCTAGCCCTTTTTTTTAATCAGGTTGGCCTCTGCACTCACAACTCCCCTTTGCATGTCTTCTAAAGTTTGGGGATCTCTCTCTCTTAATTGGTAGGTCATGTCTGGATCAAAACCTTCTAGAAAATTCACTAGTGCTAGGCCTTGTGGGGGTTTTAAGTGAGGCAGGAGGGCATTGTACATACTATTGAACCTAGTGAAATAGACTTGGATGCTTTCCCTGACATTTATCTTAAGGGTGTTATAATCCGAGAGGATTTGGAGAGGGTTTTTCTTAATCTCCCACTTGTTCATGAATTTCTGGTAAAGGGAGGGAGATCATGTATGTTGTTAGGAGTCAAGTTTTCGAACCATTTCTTGGCTTCTCCTCCTAAGCTTTGGGAAAAAATCCTCATTTTTATGGTCTCTTCTTCTAATTCCATGTAGTCAAAAGCATCATTCATCCTATCTACATGTTGTTGGGAAGTGGTAGATTTAGCTCCGGTAAAGTGGGGAATTCTAGATTGGTAATCATTTGGTAAAGTTACTAGAGGTTGTGGTAGTGCCAGGGGGCACACCATGCTACCATGATGGGAGCTAATGGAATCCAAGGAGAATTTACAAGGGGAGGGTTAGTGAGAGGGGGTGTAGGATGGAGTGGTGTGTTTTTCACAATGGTGGTATGACTGGGTGTGGTGGAAGTACTTGGACCAGAAAATTGATTTTGAGCAAGCTTGGAATAAAAAGAGCCAAAGTGACGAAGAAGCTGAAAATCAGGAGGAGTGGAAGGAGAGGCTTCTTTGCTAGGCCTCTGTGGTAAATATATGGGCTCAAGGTCAGTCTAGTCAATACCACTTTGTGACTTAGTTTGGAAAATTTTTCTTGTATGGTGCAAGTTGAACTAGAGATCTTGCAAGGATGTGAGATGTTCAGGGACAAAACTTGCTCTTTCAATGGTCCTAACAGTAGTTGAATCTTTAGTTCTAGAAGTTTTTGATAAAATATTTTCTGGGTCATCAACTATGGTGGGAGGATTAGGGTCAGGGTGAGATCTGGTGTGAATCCTTTACGAATCTAGATTTAAAACTCAAAGAATAGATAGGCTGAAAGTTTATTATTGTTTTCAGAAAGTTTACCTCTCTTACTATTTGTTGAACTTACAGATTGTGTGACTAGGATTCTAAACTGCTCAGGGCTAGTTTGACACAATCCGAGGGAAGTCTATGAGAATAGTAAAGTTAGTAGGCCTACTGGACACTAGTGGAGTCACAAGGTGGATATTTTTTATTGTTTTGAGGATAGGTATTTGTGGTCCACCACCAACAATTTTCAAAAAACCAATCTAGGGATTTTTTGGGGTTTTATGAGTTCCTTTATGTAGCCCTCAGATTTCTATGAGTTTCCTCTAGTTGAGTCATCATTTTTCTAGGATGGTGAAACAATTAGATTCTACTTTTGGCTAACACTTGAATTTTTCTAAGATTTGATAAGGGTTTCTCAAGTCCTAAGGAATACTTAGATTGCCACTATCTCAGAAGGTCCCACCATGATCACCATTATGTTAGGTCCTCGTAATTTTTTATATTGGTGAAAAAAAATGAACATGGGTAACATCAAACAAATATTTGGAGTCCTAGGTCCTAGCATTCCTAGCCTCAGAGAGGGATCTCTCTATTTGATGAAAAGGATGTGAACTTGTTTGCTTTTAGGGTATGATTTTAGGCTAGTTGTTAAGTTTAGGGTTTGTTTGTTTGTTTGGGTTGGATAGATAATTAAGTAGAAGATATGGAGTGAGATATTTTCAAGTAATTGGGCTATGGAGTATATAAAAGGTTATGGAAATTTTGACAATAAATCAGGGTGCATCACACGGAAAATCTAACATGGTCAAATAGATCTTCAAGGTTTTTTGTGAGATCGAATGAACATTAAATTTGTGAACATAGTAGATGAAAAAGGGCAGTTAAGAATCCTTGAAATAATACCTTTAAACAAGAAGGGTATTTAACACCATTCAGCATAAAGAAGTAATCATAAGATAGGGCAAACCAATCAATCTTTGATTAAATTTAAGCAAATAAGCATTTAAGAAAAACAATCAAGTGAATTGTAGAAGGAAATAAACTTGTATAACCTCTAGTAATTTAACCTTCAAGATTAGAAAACATTCAAGATAGACATATAATATAGATCAAAGAAGAGGTAACTGCTAGAAATCATTGATCACAGTCATAAATACCTTCAAAGAAACCTTGTAGGAATGGACAAAGGGCATGATCAAAACGTAAACCTCTTTGTCTAAAACTAACCACTGATACTTCATCGAAATATCCTAAGAACAATGTTTAAGTAACATCAAACAAGCAGGGCTAACCATAAAATATCTTTGATATCTACTATATTGAATCATTCATAAGATAAACAAGCATAAGTGGGTCTAGAGAGCAAATAAGAATTCTCTAAACTGACCTAGTAGAAGAAAGCATAGAAGTAGTGAAGGGTAAACAAAACTAAGGTGCCTTAACAACATTTCTTAGTCTAAAACTTTTGTCCTACTACAATAGAAGGATGAACAAAATGATAATACAAGAAAACATAAGTAAAATAGAAACACATCACCATTTGACAGTTCTTAGGGATCCTGCAAGCAAGCCTTCTCCAATGTCAAACAATTCAAGCTATTCACAAAATCAGAGCCAATTTGTCTTTAATTTGCAAGTCCATGTATTGCTCTCAATAAAATGTCTAATGAACAACCAACTACAAAGAGGCCTCAATGTTGTATTTAACAAGCAAGGAAGACAAAAAACCTAATTAGGTCTCTAGAAACCAATTAGTTAATCACAAATGTCACGTTTGTCCTTTGAGAACTTGCAAGGCCCAAGGCACAAAATATATAATGAAAAATATCTTTTCGAGCATTTTTGGCAAAGAAAATTGTTATCTAGGCTTTGCCAAGCCTCCAAAATGTTTCCTAGCGTACATTGTTGACTTTTTGACTGTCATGGTGTAACATTGAGATTTAAAGATGTATTTCCTGGCCAAGGGTGTAGCACATGCATAGGAAAACAGGGTCAAGTTGCAGCAAGGTTTTAAAGGCCTTCTTGATGTCGAAATGGGCTCCGTGATGGCTCGTTGGAAAGCCTGTCGAGTCTACGTTCTAGAACAGCCCTTATGTTTCTGATTGGATTACTTTAACCTATTCAAAAATTTAAAAGTCCCAAGGCTGGTAAAGGCACAACAGATGCCCTGAAAACTAGGCAGAAAGGTGAAAATTAGGGTGTTTTTGACCCTTTTGGGGACCAAAACAACTCCAATTGACTTGAAACTTGGTGAGTATGTTGTAATTGAGCTGAGGATTCCAAAAAGGTAAGATTCACTTCCTGAGGATGCCTTGATAAAAATCGTATCACCAAAGGTTCTACCCCCTTGGCCCTCCAAATCAGCAAAAATAAAAAATTTCCAAAATGTTCCCAAAATTTGCAATTATCTTCCATTTTATGTCTAGGATGCTTGCATGGAAGCATTAGAAAGGAGGTTAAGCTTTTCTTGACCTTTTTTCTCCTTGAGGGCTTGAATTTTGGCAAGGTCTCTTTTGAGCTTGGGCCTTGCAAATTGATTTTTCAATGCATAATGCTTGACCATCTTTTCTAGTAGGCCAAGGTCCCTTAGTATCTTCTTAAAGTGTTTGTGTTCATTTTTATAATACTGAATAATGTACTCTACCATGCAAAGGATTCTTTGGAGTTCCTTAATCTCTGCATCTTTTCTTTAGAACAAGATGCTTGCAGCCCTCTCCTCATCTTCATTTTCACCATTAAGGTCAATGAATTTTCCTTCTTGTTAGTTTGATGCTTGCCTTTATTACCTCCAACAATGACCTTCTTCTTGCCTTTGTCAAGCTTCCTAGTCAAGGTGGATAGCATGATCCCTTTCCTTTTAGAGGAAGAAAACATAGAGCTCTTTCCTCTTTGATATGTGAGAAGGAAAGGTTCAATATTGTTCATCTGAATGCCCTCACCATGATTGGCCTCACGACTGTTGTTCTTTTCCTTATGGATCTCTACACTAGTGTTTTTTGCACTGTGTTCTTGAAAGCCTTTATCAGTCTCAGTTTATTTTCCTTCCATGCTAACATCGCTGCTGTGATCTTCATTTGCATCTTCATCCCTTTCTCCTTCATTAATATCAGCTTCATTACCTTCTTGATTTGGTGAGCTATTGCCACTTTTAGGCTCATTGTTTTCACTATCTACTTGGCCATTATGACTACTATCACTATTGTCACTACTTCCCTTCTCACTGTTGCTTTCTTCTTTGTTGTCATCTTCACTGCTATCACCAAAATCATTTTCATTTTGATCCTTGGTGTCATTGTTGGTGTCAAGATCATTAGGGCTATCAGTTATCATGGTTTTTGCCTCATCACTTTCCTTTGTGTTTCCAACATCATCATGGCCTTTATCATTATTTGTGTTTTCACTGTCATAGGTTTCACCATTAGTTTCTCCATCACTGTTAGCCTCTTCACTGATTTATGCCTTTTCATTCTCCTCACTGACTTGTGGGTTGTTCCCAACATAATCATCATTTCTTGGGCTACTTTCCTCATCACTTGCATTTTCATCTTCATTGTCATCTACCTCCATGTCTTCTGCTTCATTGATAACCTCTTCTTCTTCTTTTTTGTCTTCTTCTTCATCATTTTCCTCTTTACAGTCCTCTTCTTCACCATTGCTTGATTTATTACTACCGTCTTCTTCATTCTCATCTGATGACTCATATTCACTTACCTCATTGTTTGATGCATTAGGAGAGGGTGATGAAGGAGGACGAGATGATGAGGGCATATTTGGCTGAGGATGGGGTTGGGGGTTTCTGAACACTTCATAGGTAATGAATACTTCCCATGGAATACCATGTTGCTCTAATTGATGTAACACAACCATCTTGATGAGAGAATGGTGAAAGAGACTCTGCATTTTTTGTGAAGAGGGACTATTTTTCATAATATAAGACATCTTATCAATACTCCTATAGATAAAATAGGGCAAATGTAGTAGCTTTTCCCTAGTGAAGTGCATGAGCAATCTTATGTGGTATGAATACAACCTAGAAAACCTCCCCTCACATCTAAATATTTCATGATGACTCTCATCAGGGGCACATGTCTCTCCAGCAAATGTGAAAAGGGCAAAAGGGATTTGCAGTCATCTTGGTATCTAGGTTTCAGGAAAGCTGATAATGGCTTAGGATCAAATTAGCCTGCTTGAACCACTTTTCTCCCATACTAGGTATCCCAGTGGCCATAGTAATGGTATTTGTGGATAACTCAAATTTTACCCCTACTAAATTTACTTGATTGTTATGAAGGTTAAGGATAAAAATCCTGGTCAGCTCACGGTGATTTTGTACCTATTGTACTCTTTCACAAAAGTCAAAACAACCCACATTGTGGAAATATGAAACTGTCATAGGAGAGACCATCAACTCCTTGGTGTTTAGTGTCTCAAACCTATTTACTCCTCCACCCTTGTGCTACTATCTTCTAGGTGTTATTGCATAAATCTACCTCAGGCTGAAGGAAGGCGGGATTCAGGGTAACACCAAACCACGCTCAGTCTAGTAGCTAGCCCTACCAGAACAGGAGAGGGCTCTCTCCGGGTCAAACTCAGTCAAAATGATCAATAGGGTCTACGATGACTGAAATGAGTGCTAATTTTAGGCTACGTATATTAATCAAGGAGTTTATAATGATTTTAAGGGGTTTTTTGTTGGAAAAAGGGAAAGGCAGTTTTGGGCTTGGGGATGAGGCCAAATTCTTACAGAGCTCAAGTTTGGGTAGGGAAGGCAATGGATTTGATGTCTTAGATTCAATGAATGGATAGAAAAGGCTGCTGAGAAGCTGAAGAGGGCAAGAAGGTGCAAGGATCCTCTTCAGATAGAGGAAAACATATAAAACTAAACAAAAGTTTAAGGCAGAGCACCAACAAACTAATGAATTCTACCTGAGTTACTCATTTGTTTAATTCAGAAGCAAAGAGAAGGGAAATGGCATAAATATAACATTAATGAAACTTACAGATACATGGAGAAAAAAATCATCAAAACTCAGAGCCACAAGGATCCCAACAAGTGCTGCAAAACCCTAGTCTTTCCTTTGCCAAAAATGCAGAAGTGTATGTACAATGAGGTGCCAAACTATTCCCAAGTATCCAGCCCTGAAAATGTCTCAGAAAATACAATATATAGACAATTCTAAACCCTTCCCATGCCTCTAGGGGTCTATCTCATCCTTCTAGGAGCTGTTTCAACCAATTCTAAACTAGGAACTGAAATCTAGGCAATCAAACAGCTTGCCTCTATATGGTAGGAAACTGATTCATTCATTTAATTTTCACTTTTTAGTGAATGAATCCTCTAGAAAAAGTAAATATGTGCCAAAATTACATCATAGTCACCAAATTACATCAAGGTAGATCAATAATTACATCAAAAAGTGAAACTAGTTAAAACTGGGCGAAATTCTGAGCTGAAGGGTGAAAAATAGGCAAAAGTCCTCTATGCAAAAACTCAATGCATCGTGCCACTTTGAGCCTATTTTTGAGGCACTTCCAAAAGTCCAAATTGAGCTCCTGATAGCTCGCTGGAAAGCCCTACCTATCTACTTTCCAACCCAAGTTTAAGTTTTGGATTTGGTGTCCATTGGCCCCTCCAAAAGTTCAATATCCCAAGACTGGTTCCTGTGTGTGCAAAAGGTGGCAGAAAGGCCATTTTCAAGGTGTTTTTGACACTTTAAACCACCCAGAACTTGATGAAATCCTTAGTCCATTCCTGAGCATGCATAATTTTTCATAAAAAATCCAAAAATATCAAGTTTTCCTCCAAAGGATCTCCCAATCGTAAGCGCGCACCAAGTGGCGCGACGCGTCGAGTAGGAAAATCTGTTTTGTGACCCACAAAATTCAAAAATGAAAAAATTTTCTCCAAATTCCCTGAAATTTGGACCGAAGGTCCCTCATCAAGTACCATTCTCAGTTAAAAAACCTTCGGCCAATATTTGAAGCCTATCATTCCTTTTTCGACGTGTTAGTGCCCTCCTGGTGCATGCAGTTCAGTGGTGGAAATCACTGTCTTGTTCATATGATGTGTCGGTGTCCGTCTCCATGGTGTTGAAAGTCTATGCCAAGTGTATGTTTGGCTTGTTGAGAATGAGAAATGAGAATTTGGTGTCTTGTTTCAGTTGCCCAGATATGCCAAGTAGGAAGGGACTGTGGTAGATAAGGAGAGTGAGTATAGTGGACTGTGGGAAAAGTATGGTTCAACCAAGTGAAGTTTAAATGTGAAGACAGTTTTGTGGAATGTGAGGTTTGGGGATTATTTGTAAATGATAGGGAAAGGGATAAGAAAAGGGAGTGAAATGATTTATGGATAGGGGTAATGGGAATTTGTTACAAATGATATGGGAGAGGGAAAATGGTAGGAAATGGTAGGATTTAGAAATAGGAAAAATGGGGACAAGTGCTATGAGTGATTGTGGAATACAGGGGAATAGGAATGAACTGTAGTTACAGTAGAACTGTGGAGGAAAGTGAAAACATGGTGGCATATGATAGGGGTTCAGCACCAAAACCAAGTTTTAAAACTTCAAATATAAACCCTATGTAGCAATTTTCCAATCCAAAAGATAGGGTTTACTTTGACATTCAACTTCTTTGTATATTCCACTTTCAAAACACACCAAACGTCGTCTAATAGAAATACATAGCCTTACAAACTTACCTGGAGCGAGGAATTTGAGTTAGTTTGAAAATTTGATGAATCAGTCGCGAAAAACTGCTTTGGAGGCTCTGTGCACCGCGCAGTCATCCCAACACGCCGCGCCTGTGTAAATTTACACTGCAGAAAGTGGTCCTATGTGCCGCGACTTCCCGGTGCGCCGCGCCTACCTCCCAACGCACCGCGCACTGATCTTCAACACAATTTCGGCCTTTCAAACCTTGATTTCGTCCTTCGTGATTTCTCTTGGCTTATTTGATGTTTTGGTATGCAAATGGATTGTTTGAAACACCAGAATCATATTTGTACCGATGACTTTGATTTTCGTTCTGAAAAACCCACTAAAAACTTTGGCACCTTTTACAAAGAACTCTGTTTTGCTTGTTTTCACTTTGATTTTTGGCTGAATGATGAATCTTGTATATTTTTGTAGGGATAGATGGCATGGTGTAGTGATGAGATAACAGTGATGGGAGATGGGAAAAAACAAGGTGTGGAGGTGGGATGATTGACACCAAAACAAGTTGCAAAACCCTAAGGAGGCACTTCTCAACAAGATAGTAGGGTTTAGTTTTGTACTCAAATATTCATAATCAAACTCATAATCAACACCAAGCACGAGTTATGAGAAATAGAGGAGTGGCTTTGAATTATTCAAACATGGAGAAACCAAGCAAATTTGATGTTGGAGAGGAATGGAAATTTTTTTTGTGTTTCATCTCAATGCGCCGCGCACCAAGCTCAATGTGTAGCACACTTTTACAGGAGCCTTTTGGAGGCCTTCCCAGTGTCCAAATTGGGCACAGGATAGCTCTATGGAAATATATTTGAGTCGAATTTCCAACCCAACTATAATTTTTCAATTTTTAGTTCATTTACCCTGTCAAAAATCAAATCTCCCAAGACTGGTCAAAATGAGCAAAATGAGGCTGCCTCAAGGCAGAGTGCTGTTGCAGTCAACTTTTGAAGCTCTTCCTCAACTCCAAAGTGAGCACATGATATCTCATTGGAAATATATTTTTGTCTAGTTATCATTTTACTCATCAAGAAAGTCATTTGGCCAACCAAGCTAGGAGAAACCTTTATTTTCCCAAGGTCACTTCAGAGGTGCATCAATTCTCCTAAGGCGACGGTATTTTTGACATTTATCTAAAACCATGACACTTGTGTAAAAATTGAAGGAGGTGTTTCTTCCTTGGCCTGTTTTTGACAAAAACCTCTCTCATTTGTTCCAAATTCATCTTGTATTTCTTATAAACATCATTTGAGCGAAACCTATCCCGATGTGTGGAACATGGGATTTGTCGAAATGAAGCGAAATGAGGGTGATAAGGGGCTTATAAATTCTTGAGAAAATTTTGAGAAGTAGGGAGGGATGTTAGGAAGTAGGGGAAAGTGTAATTTCAGAGATTGAGTGAGGGGAAGGGATCCAAAAGGGAAAAACACAGGCCTAGCCTAGAAAATTGCCAAGTTGTAGCAAGAAACTAGGGTTTGTGCAAAAATGAGGAATTTGGGGGAGCTCAGTGATGGGAAGTGTTTAATAAGGTACATTAAGGATAGGGGAAGGTGTATGAACATCAGGATACAAGTTTTCATGATGATTTGACCATCCAAGAGAAATTACCTTCAAAACCCTAGGAGAGGGAAATGAACCTTACCTAGGCACAACTGAAGCATGAACAAGGTGTAAAATGACCCAGTGGAACTTGACATGATGATGAAAGCCCTCTGAATGATGGTACACTCAGCTGAATGGTGACATGGACCGAAATTTGGACAACTTTAAATTTAAAAAGAGTGAAAAAAAACCCTAGACCTAATACCTAGTGACCAAATTTTGCTTGAAGACTTATTGAAATGACAAAATTTGACCTTGACACCTTAAAATCACTTTTTAAGAGAAACTTTGATCACTGAAGGAAGGTTGCAAAGGCTGACACTAACATTGGCTCCAATGGGGATGGTAGCTCCTTGGAGGTGCCAATAACTACAGATCTTTGGAAAGCAGACAATGCCTTCGTCCATTGGGCAATGGAGTCAAAACATGAAAACCGACGTTATGCAGAGTGACTCAGACTCAAGGCTAAAAATGAAAACTACAATAAAACCGAACATGACTAAACAGAACTAACAAACTAGAAAAATGCTCACAATTGAGCTTATTCATCAAACCTACTCTAATTGTTATTTTCACCACCCGATCAAGTGAAATGGAACAACCAATGCAACCATGTAAGCATCCTGGCTACTATTTGACTTCTTCCCAAATGCTTTCTGATGCGTAGGAAAAGGGAAGGATCGAAAGGCAACTCCCATGGAAACTTGAAATCAAGTTGACTGTTGATAAAATTGCAAAGCATGAATTGACTGGATGACTTCAAGAATACTGCGAAAGGATCTTCATAAACATAGCTATTGATTTCCATTAACACATTACTACTCTGGTCCAAGTAATCTTCATAGCTGGATATTAAGATTTTCCTCACATCTGTGCTGTATTTCTTTGGTGATTGCAGCAAGCTGTCAAAAGGATCCTGAAATTCGTGAATAACCAAACTCTGTTGTTGATTCCAAACAGAACAAAGGTCTCCTTTATCAATCTCCTCATATGACTGCAAACCTTGATATGAGCTTTGTAATTAAAAATTTGTTAAACAAGACAATGAAGGGGACTTTTGAATAAGATTATTATCAGCATTCTTTTTTGGCACATGGTTAGCTAAAGGAGAAGAATTTTCACAGCAAACATCATCCAACACACGAGCAATAGGATCATCAAAAGCTTGAGAAGACTGATGTGATGTATCCATTGAAACTTTATGACCTCCTACTGACTGTTCATCTTTTGCTTTAGAGAGATTACAAAGATTCTACTTTATAAACTGAAATGCTTCGAAACAAAAGGGTACAAAATCCTCTTGCATCATTAAATCATGTATTTCAGCTTCCACGCCTTCATTTGTAATCTGACCTTCAATTCCGTTTGGTGGCTGCAAATCTGATGCTATGGGCTGCTCATTTGAAGATTTACTATGCAATTTACCCTTCAAAAACTGAAATGATTCAAAAAAAAATGGTACGGAATCATATTGTATCATTTGATCATATGTGCCAGCTTCCATGGCTTCATCTACAACTTGACAATCAATGGCATTCGGGGGCTGCAAATCTAAATATGAGAAATCTTGAACAAAGTTTTCATTGCCCTCAAAATGGTCCAGATCAAGGCTTGTTGACATTTGATTTCGAATTGCATGAAAGTTTTCTCTGATGAACTGAAACGAGTCAAAACAAAAAGGCAAAGATCCTTCACTTACTTCAAAATTTGTTGCACTTTCCTCATCCTTGTCATAGCTAATATGTATTGGTTGATCACTGTACTCAAGCTGCTGAAACTGAACTTCCTCCTTCCACAAACTAGCTGCTGATTTGTCTGCAGGATTGGCTTCTGTTTGGAGAACATAATCATCATCATACTGATAAAATTGAGGCAAATCATCAGTATACAACACATCATCAAGCATACATGTCATATCAACAGCTCTCTCTTCTTCAAAATGATCTATAAAACAATCACTATGACAACTGGGATAAGAAACAAAATGTTTTGGATTAGCAACTTGTTCTTCTTCAATCATCGAGCCATGGGCTTGAACATTATACTCATTCCTTGTGGTGATATTTTACATCATCTCTTCTACTGCACTTACCAACATGTCAAGATTTACCTCTAGAGATGTCAATTTCTCCGGATCTATGTTTTTCATCTCTTCTGCCTTCAACCTTGCCCTTCGGATCAACAAATGAGCCTCTACATTTACTGCACTGTTCTGTATCTCTACAAGTGTTGCAATATTCCTTTCTCTCAACTGAAACTCCATTTCCAGATCAAAGGCACTCGGGTAGTGCAAGAGAGAAGATCTAAGAGACGGTCTTATATCAGCTCGCATTGAAAAATATACTTGGTTAAATCTGGCAGAAATCTGTTGTACTGTCTCCCCTGGCAATCTTTTTAGCTGGTTATACTCTTCTATAATAAGGAAAGGATTCTGTCCGATCACCCACCTGTCGAGGAAAACTTCGACGAACTGCTGAAAATATGAGATGCTTGCATCAGGCAGGGCTTTGAACCAACTCTTGACTTTGCCCTGCAAAGAAAGAGAAAAAAGCCGAATACTAACATCTTCGTCATCAACCTCAAAAAGATCAAGAAAAGTCTCAACATTCTGCAGATGTTGCTCAGCATTGACATTGTCGCATTCACCATCAAATATTGGTAGATATAGGTCATAATTTTTAGGGAAAGCATGAAGAACAGAAGGTAAAACAAGAGGTTTATACCTTTCTGGGACTATATAAGGTGTATGAGTATATACAAGAGCTACGGGATCAGTTTTGTTTTATTTAGGCTCATCACTCTGAAAAGATTCATCACAAGATGTGGGAAAAACAAGGAGGCCAGGATCAAAGGGAAACTCAGTATTTACACTTTTTGAATAGGTCGAGTGAAGATTTTGATCACCTTTATCATACAACAAATTATGAAAAACTTTCAGGACAGCTTCAAGAACAGCAAATAAATAGTTCACAAGAAAGCAGACTAGATCCTGAATACCATTCCACTTTGGATACCTGAACTTTGTGTAAGATCCTTCCATTTTCACAGAGAAAGAGTTAGTCCTCCAGTGGAGTCTCTTCATTGAGTTGGAGTCACCAGGTGAAAGATTTCAGCCTTCTTATTTCTGATCATTGTCGGCCATCAACCATCAGATCCGAGCGTGATACATGTACTGGAGCAATTTACAAGTTAGATGTTACGTTTACAAACTAGACTGGAGATTCACTGAAGCAGCGTTTATCTACTTCGCTGATGCATAGCAAGAGCGTTTTGAAGGCTACCTGGCATAACTTCAAGCTCCGTCTGTAGTCTATAAATCAAATAACGCTAACAAGAAAAACATTTTGTATATCCCCAGTATGGTTTCCACTATGTTATTGCCTAAATCTACCTCAGGCTGAAGGAAGGCGGGATTCAGGGGAACACCAAACCACGCTCAGTCTGGTAGCTAGCCATACCAGAACAGGAGAGGGCTATCTCCAGGTCAAACTCAGTAAAAATGATCAATAGGGTCTGAGATGACTGAAATGAGTGCTAATTTTAGGCTAGGTATATTGATCAAGGAGTTTAGAATGATTTTTAGGGGTTTTTTGTTGGAAAAAGGGAAAGGCAATTTTGGGCTTGGGGATGAGGCCAAATTCTTGCAGAGTTCAAGTTGGGGTAGGGAAGGCAATGGCTTTGATGTCTTATATTCAATGAATGGATAGAAAATACTACTGAGAAGCTGAAGAGGGCAAGAGGGTGCAAGGATCCTCTTCAAAAAGAGGAAAACATATAAAACTAAACAAAATTTTAAGGCAGAGCACCAGCAAACTAATGAATTCTAACTTAGTTACTCATTTGTTTAATTCAGAAGAAAAGAGAAGGGAAATGGCATACATATAAAATTAATGAAACTTACAGATACATGGAGAAAAAAATCATCAAAACTCAAAGCAACAAGGATCCCAACAAGTGCTGCAAAACCCTGGTCTTTCCTTTGCCAAAAATGCAGAACTGTATGTACAATGAGGTACCAAACTATTCCCAAGTATCCAACCCTGAAAATGTCTCAGAAAATAAAATATATAGACAAGTCTAACCCCTTCCCATGCCTCTATGGTTCGATCTCATCCTTCTAGGAGCTGTTTCAACCTATTCTAAACTAGGAACTGAAATCTAGGCAATCAAACAACTTGCCTCTATATGGTAGGAAAATGATTCATTCATTTAATTTTCACTTTTTAGTGAATGAATCCTCTAGAACAAGTAAATATGTGCCAAAATTAAATCATTTTCACAAAATTAAATCAAGGTAGATCAATAATTACATCAGAAAGTGAAACTAGTCAAAACTGGGCGAAATTTTGAGCTGAAGGGTGAAAAATAGGCAAAAGTCCTCTATGCGCCGTGCCCAAAAACTCAATGCATTGCACCACTTTGAGCATATTTTTGAGGCACTTCCCGATTTCCAAATTGAGCTCATGATAGCTTGTTGGAAAGAACTGCACGGTTACTTTCCAAACCAAGTAGAAGTTTTGGATTTGGTGTCCATTTTCCCCTCCAAAAGTTCAATCTCCCAAGACTGGTTCCTGTGTGTGCAAAAGGTGGCAGAAATGCCATTTTCAAGGTGTTTTTGACCCTTTAAACCACCCAGAACTTGATGAAATCCTTAGGCCATTCCTGAGCATGCATAATTATTCATAAAAAATCCAAAAATATCAAGTTTTCCTGCAGAGGATCTCCCAATCGTAAGCCCGCGCCAAGTGGAGCGACGCGTCGGGCAGGAAAATATGTTTTGTGACCCAAAAAATTCAAAAATGACAAAATTTTCTCCAAATTCCTTGAAATTTGGACTGAGGTCCCTCATCAAGTACCATTCTCAGCCAAAAAAGCTTCGACCAAGATTTGAAGCCTATCATGCCTTTTTCGACGTGTTAGTGCCCTCCTGGTGCATGCAGTTCAGTGGCGGAAATCACTATCTTGTTCATATGATGTGTCAGTGTCTGTCTCCATGGTGTTGAAAGTCTATGCCAAGTGTATGTTTGGCTCGTTTAGAATGAGAAATGAGAACTTGGTGTCTTGTTTCAATTTCCCAGATATGCCAGGTAGGAAGGGACTGTGGTAAATAAGGAGAGAGAGTATAGTGGATTGTGGGAAAAGTATGGTTCAACCAAGTGAAGTTTATAATGTGAATAAAATCACTTGATTATGTTTCAGGAATGTGGGGTTTGGGGATTATTTGTAAATGATAGGGAAAGGGATAAGAAAAGGGAGTGAAAGGATTTAGGGATAGGGGTAATGGGAATTTGTTACAAATGATATGGGAGAGGGAAAATGGTAGGATTTAGAAATAGGAAAAATGGGGAAAAGTTCTATGAGTGATTGTGGAATATAGGGGAATAGGAATGAACTATAGTTACAGTAGAACTATGGAGGAAAGGAAAAACATGGTGGCATATGACAGGGGTTCAACACCAAAACCAAGTTTTAAAACTTCAAATATAAACCCTATGTAGCAATTTTCCAATCCAAAAGATATGGTTTACTTTGGCATTCAACTTCTTTGTATATTCCACTTTCAAAACACACCAAATGTCGTCCAATAGCAATACACAGCCTTACAAACTTACCTGCAGTGAGGAATTTGAGTTAGTTTGAAAATTTGACGAAGCAGTGGTGAAAAACTGCTTTGGAGGCTCTGTGCACCGCGCAGTCAGCCCAACATGCCGCGGCGCCATGTGCGTCGCGCCTGTGTAAATTTACACTGCAGAAAGTGGTCCTATGTGTCGCGACCTCCCGGTGCGCCGCGCCTACCTCCCAATGCGCCGCGCACTGATCTTCAACACAGTTTCAGCCTTTCAAACCTTGATTTCACCCTCCGTGATTTCTCTTGGCTTCTTTGATGTTTTGGTATGCAAATGGATTGTTTGAAACACCAGAATCATATTTGTACCCATGACTTTGATTTTCGTTTTGAAAAACCCACTGAAAACTTTGGCACCTTTTACAAAGAACTCTGTTTTTCTTGTTTTCACTTTGATTTTTGGCTGAATGATGAATCTTGTATATTTTTGCAGGGATAGATGGAATGGTGTAGTGATGAGATAACAGTGATGGGAAATGGGAAAAAAAAGGGTGTGGAGGTGGGATGATTGACACAAAAACAAGTTGCAAAACCCTAAGGAGGCACTTCTCAACAAGATAGTAGGGTTTAGTTTTGTACTCAGATATTCATAATCAAACTCATAATCAACACCAAGCACAAGTTATGAGCAATAGAGGAGTGGCTTTGAATTACTCAAACATGGAGAAACCAAGCAAATTTGATGTTGGAGAGGAATAAATTTTTTTTTTGTGTTTCAGCTCAATGCGCCGCGCACCAAGCTTAATGCATAGCACACTTTTGCAGGAGGCTTTTGGAGGCCTTCATAGTGTCAAAATTGGGCACGGGATAGCTCTTTGGAAATCCATTTGTGTCTAATTTCCAACCCAACTGGAATTTTTCAATTTTGAGTTCATTTACCCTGTCAAAAATTAAATCTCCCAAGACTGATCAAAATAAGCAAAATGAGGCTGCCTCAAGGCAGAGTGCTGTTACAGTCAACTTTTGAAGGTCTTCCTCAACCCCAAATTGAGCTCATGATAGATCAGTGGAAATATCTATGTGTCTAGGTATCATTTGACTCATCAAGCAAGTCATTTGGCCAACCAAGCTAGGAGAAATATTGATTTTCCCAAGGTCACTTCAGAGGTGCATCAATTCTCCTAAGGTGACAGTATTTTTGAAATTTCTCTAAAACCATGACACCTGTGTAAAAATTGAAGAATCGTTTTCTTCCTTGGCCTGTTGTGGACAAAAAAATCTCTCATTTTTTCCAAATTCATCTTTTATTGCTTAGAAACATCATTTGAGTGAAACCTATCTCGATGTGTGGAACAAGGGATTTGTCGAAATGAAGCAAAATGAGGGGGATAAGGGGCTTCTAAATTCTTGAGAAAATTTTGAGAAGTAGGGAGGGATGTTAGGAAGTAGGGGAAAGTTTAATTTCAGAGATTGAGTGAGGGGAAGGGGTCCAAAAGGGAAAAACATAGGCCTAGCCTAGAAAATTGCCAAGTTGTAGCAAGAAACTAGGGTTTGTGCAAAAATGAGGAATTTGGGGGATCTCAGTGATGGGAAGTGTTTAATAAGTACATTAATGATAGGGGAAGGTGTATGAACATTAGGATACAATTTTTGATGATTATTTGACCACCCAAGATAAATTACCTTCAAAACCCTAGGAGAGGGAAATGAACCTTACCTGGGCACAACTGAAGCATGAACAAGGTGTAAAATGACCCAGTGGAACTTGACATGATGATGAAAACCCTCTGAATGATGATACACTCAGCTGAATGGTGACATGGACTGACATTTGGATAACTTTAAATTTAAAAAGAGTGAAAACAAACCCTAGACCTAATACCTAGTGACCAAATTTTGCTTGAAGACTTGTTGAAATGACAAAATTTGACCTTGACACCTTAAAATCACTTTGTAAGAGCAAATTTGATCACTGAAGGAAGGATGCAAAGGCTGACACTAACACTAGGCCCTTGGCCTCCCTCACCACTGTCACTATTACCTTACCTTGAAATTTTGTCTTTTACTATTTCCTTGAAGGCCAAAAACCCTAATTTGGCTTTGTGAAATTGATGGAAATTTCTAGGGTTTATTCCTCTAATCCAAAAGACAAGAATATTGAAAGTGAGGTGGTGTTTTGTACTTACCCCTCAGAGGTATTATGAAATCCTTGGAGGTGATTTTGATGATGTTTTTAGTACTTTCAGGGCTTGGAATGATGAAGAGTCCCTCTTTGCCAAACACGTAGCACAAAACGCGTAGCACGGGCAGCTAAACGTGCTATCAGGTCTGTTAAACGAGTTCTCATGTGGGATGTAAATGGACAGCACACGGGTCTTCTGAACGAGTTCTCATGTAGGTTCAAATGCATAGCACATGGGCCTGTTGGGTCTACTCTGGAAGATGTAGTATTGAACGCGCAACACATGGGCCTATCGGGTCTACTCTGGTCGGTGTAGTGCTGAACGCATAGCACATGGGTCTGTCGGTTCTCCTGTTGCAAATGCACAGTGCACAATCACAAGTGCATAATGCAAAGAAAATCCTCATAGAGAATAAACCTAGGCAGATAGCACTGGGTCCCAGACACGTAGCGCAAGTTAATTTTTTCCAAACTTGCCAGGAAATCACAATTTTCCTCCGTGACAGTTTTGATCTTCTTTGTAAAATAAAAATGAGTTGCTAAAGGGTAAAGAAGGCTTTAATAGTTTTAGAAACTTAATTTCAAGTATAAAACCCACTTTTCTAATGTTTTCAAACCTTTTAACTTTTCACTGATATTTCTTTGACCCTTTTTCTGTACGTGAATAGATGATGAAGTTTGTCTTTTGTTGCTTCATTTGTCTATTTCAACTCAATCACTAGCATCTTCTTACTAATCATTAGGCATGATAAAATCACCCTTTGAAAAGCACTTTGAAATTTAAAATCATGTTTATTACCTTCTTTGACCACTTCTGTTTTGTAGGTGTCTGAATTTATAACTTGAAACCTGTCCATGGATACTTTTCACTTCCTTGTTCTGCAGATGTTGTTTGAGTGACAAGGCTTAATTTCCTTGGGTGGTCCATGTTCTGGAACATTTTCACTTTAGCAGGTGTTATGAAACCCTGAAGTGGCTTTCCCCTCTGATTCTTGAAAATGTTGTAATAACTTTGATAACTTTAGACATCCACACAGTGGTAACATCCTCACAACTTTTCATATTTACCTTAGAGCTCATACCATATTTTTCTATTCTTTAACCACTGAATGAAAATGACTGAAATGAGAGCTTGACCTGCCTCTTATGTGTCTTGCTGCATTTTTTTTTTTTGGCATACTGTTGACCCAAACAGGCTTAAAAACCTTGATTTTGCCTCTAAACTCAGTGCTCCCTGCTTTCCTTTAGAAACTTATCAGTTACTCTACCAATTTCCCCTGTTGATTTACCTCTTGACATTCTTGCAGAAATGTGAAGCACATTTACCTTTTGCAAGACTTGAAATTGAAAAAATAACCCTCTTTGGAGATTCTCCTATTCTTTCTTGGGCACTCATGTGTTGCTCTTCTTTTTCACTTGAACCATGTCCTAGTATAAGAAGAATAGAGCTTAAAATACCAATGAAGATCCTACAACCTAGGGAAAACCTAATGATCTAGTGGTAGGGTTTTAACTTGGTCCTTTGACTGAAATTATGCTTGGGATCTTGATAGTTTAAAAACTGAGCTTTTTGGACCAATTGGTGTATTTGAATATATAGACATGGATGTGCTTGATTGATCTAAAGAGCTCATAGAGGTATTTCTGAGACCATCAAGGTTTGAGGAACCTGATGACCATGGGAAAGGATAGGCTAATTGGTAACCCTAGATGGAAGTGAAGCAGTGGGACAAAGGAAAAATAGAGTGCTGGTGTGATAAGTGGGAAAAAAGGAACTAGATGAGTGGCATAAGCCCATGGGGGGCCCTTTAGGAATGGCAGGTCAATCATGGGCTGGTAAATAGTAGAATAATGAATTTTGGGACAAGGATAATGAAGGCAGTGAGATTTATGAATCTCACAATATTCAAGAATCTTGTTTTTAGAAATATATGACTGATATTTAGGTATCTTCAGATAGTAAAAATTACTGATGACTAACAAAGCCCTGGGAGGGTGATTTTCCAAAGTTGTAGATCTAGAAAATCCTTTCTGGGTTATCTTGGGAATCCATCACATTGGCTAGATCTTGAATCTTGGCATCATCAAAGCTCCAGATTTCAGTAGATCTTCATTTTCCTTTTCAGCCTATAGTCATATATTCATATTTTGCTGAAGGGACAGTGCAGTATTTGCTTCCAGCAGCTCTCCAGTTACACAATGCCTACCTTGGGATGCTTTTAGGGTGATTCTAGGCCATATGTTTGCATATATCTACTCATATTTTGTACATTGTGTAACTAAATCATCTCCATATAATAAAATGGCTCAGCTTCGGTGTAAATTTTGATGTTGTCTTGAGATTTATTGTTTACTTAGTTGCAGTTCTTATATTTTTTTTAAGTATTACTCCATTCTCCCCCCTTTGGGATATTACAGTGGTATCAGAGCATGATCTTTGGCTCAGCTTGTGGACACTTCATATTTTGCATCAAAAGAAGAATCAGATAGATGAGATCTATCATGAAGGAGGATAATTTTTCCACTCCTCTCTTTAGATCCATGCAATATCTCTCCAAGGAGGTCTATCAAATGAAGAAGAAAAGGCAAAGGAAGGATCCAAGAAGAATATTTGAAGAGGAAGGTCCAAGCACTTCCTATCAGCAGAAAAGAAAACTGGATAATCATATATCTCCTCATAGATCTACTATGCCCACTTTCTTTGAAGAAGGTGAGAGGTATAGAAATGAAGAAAGAAGAGAACCTGAGACTCATGAGACTCTCATTTTGTATCTTGAAGAGTACAAGGAACAGTATAAATCTTTCAAAGAAAGTCTAACTCTCCAAGAATTCTTTGAACTCAAGGAAGAAAGAAGATCCTATAACAACAATAGAAGGAAGAGGCACAATAGATTCTATTTTCCTATATTTTATGGGTCTTCCTCAAGAATTGTTAAGACTTGGAGGAAAGAGTTAGATGCATTTTTCATGCCACATCCTGTGGGTGAAAAAGAGGTTGTCCAAATTGCAGCACTTCATCTTTTAGGTGAAGGAAATTTTTGGTGGTTTAGTAACATGGAGCATGCAAAGGTGACTAAATATTCATATTTATTTCACAAGTTGAGGAATAAGTTTTATGTGAAGAAGACATATATGTGCCACAAAGATACATTTCCTAAGGAAACAAAGGAGGATGTCATTCTTTTCACTCTGGACAAGACGTCACCACATTCACCACCAGTTGGAGAAGTACTTGCATCTACAGAAGATACACTTGCAACCTTGCAATATAGTCTTGAGATCTTGACACATAGAGTCCCATGCATGATTCGGGAGATGCATGAGGAAGAGGAGGAAGATTCCAGTGCTGGTACATTGGAAGAAGAGTAGTCATCTCTCTTAGCAACAGTTGGAGATACCATTGTCTCGGTTGGAGGAACTCTTGTGTTCTGTCAAGAGGTTCCCACATATCAGTTGATCCAAGGTATGCATACACATTCATCATCTATTGCTTCAGTAGATATTATTGAAACTTATGGGGACATGCCATCAGGGAAAGTGCATAACCAAGGGTTAAAAGAAAATGATGATTTGAAGCAGCAACATATCACGACGCAGAGGACCCTTGATCTAATTAAGGAGGAGATGAAAAGCTATCCTAGTTTTTCATGGATGGACTGCATTCAACCTCTTGAGTTTAAGTGTAGAGTTTTAGAAGAAGGGATGAGCATGTTCCTATGTACAATGATTGGTTATGAGATCAGTATTGTACCTTGCTGTGAGACAACATATGTATTACCTTGCATATCTATAGCGCTCTCACTTAGTAGCAGTGATAATGATGAGGCCCCATTATTCTTGGAGAATTCTAAAGGTAGCTTCACTCATGAGGTAATGAAGGTTAAGATGATGAATGGTAGACATCTTGATATGAGAAATATTTTCTCCTTTCTAGATGACACTTTCTCAATGAGAATCTCACAGCTCAAAGAGATACTTCTACTTGCAGCAGATCCAAAACCTCATTGGTTTTGGAAGTCCATGGATGAGAAGAATGTCTCATTAAGAGATATCATTGGAGGTGCACTTCAACATTTCATGGAGTGAAAATTTCTTCATCATTTTGAGTGGGTTGGTGTATTACAATGGGAGGATGCTGAGTTTTTTTTAGAATGACATATGTCATCCACATTGAGATGAATGGTTGATAGTATGGAGCAAGGGGTTTCCAAACCACTTGTAGATCTATGATACATGTCAAAAAGAAGCATGGATACACTAGTTACTCTTGGGTGAGTATGGATACCACTCAAGAAGTTATATTTTGCTTATTCATGCCTTATACATCACTGGAAGAATGCATAAGAAAAAGGCATAGTTACTTTGGTTATTGATGAGAGAGTTTGGACATTACATGTTATATCTTATGTCCCTATATTTACTCTTGTTTGGGATATGTCTCATGTATTTAGATGTATTTTTTTTTGGGATGTATCTCATGTTCATGTATTTACTTGGGTTTTATGACTCTCACATGATGTGGCATAAAGGAGCTTGTTTGTAATATGTTGACGAGACATCACACATGTACATTACTTTATTGTTGCTCCATGACTTGCATCATGATAATGAAAGAAGGAAGCAAGAATCCTTGTTGCTTTGGTTACTATTGGGAGAGTATGTGTTGAATTCTTCCCATACATTGCATGACACTGTTGAAGGATGGAAACAAAAGGCCTTACAGAGTTGGCTTCTATTGGGTGATTATGGTCATTGTACATGGTATAATGATGATGTCATGGGGCAGCAAGATGCCTTATTGAGGTGGCTTCTCTTGAGAGAATATGGCCACTACATTTGGTACAATGATGATGTGGTATTGTAGCAAGAGGCATTACTGATATGGCTACTTTTGAGAGAGTATGGCTCTCATATTCTCATTGATGATTTGGCATGGAAACAAGAAGAATTGTTGCAGTGGCTTATTTTGAGAGAGTATGGCTCTCTTAATTGTTTTCATGATGATCTAGCATGGAAACAAGAGGCTTTTCTGCATTGGTTGTTATTAGGAGAATATGTTTTGACATTGTTCATGTTTTCCCATATGTCTCTACTTCTTGTTTTTCACTATGATGATGTAATGTTTGATTATTACATGGCCAACATGGCTAATGATGAGGGCATTGATGTATGTAATCTACTCTATGTATCATGGGTTGGAGAGATAGTTCATGAGTTGGGACCTTCCACTTTAGGAATGAACGACTTTATCTTATGTATCTCATGTATAGAGGAGAACTTTGGTCATCATATGGTTGTCACTTGGAGATTCATTGATGAGGATGGGTATCTAACTTTTTAGTTGGAAGTCATTCTATACATTCTAGAGAGGCAGCTTTGGAGGTGGACATGCATGAAAAATTGTGATAGATAGGAAGGCCTTCCACATGAGGATGTCATTTGGAAGAAGGATGTTTTAGCATCCATTTTTGCAGTTTCTTGAGGACAAGCAACAATTTTCTAGGGAGGACTGTAATATTTCCAAATCTTCACCTGATATTTGGAATACTAGATTTCTTAATTTTCTTAATGAATTAAGTAAATAAAAGGGTGGAGGGACCCATAATCCTCAATATGAATAAATATCCACTTTTTGTGTGTGAATGTTGATTAAGTAAGCCTAGATCTACATAATGAGGTAGTTGAGAAACTACTAATTTGAATGGAATTAGAGATCATGTCTCATTAATGAGATAGATCATGGAGGTTGACTGAGTCAACTAAGATGTTGAAGAGATGAAACAGAAGATCATGGAGCATTCATGATGAGATAATGGAGGAAGTTGTGAAATTAATGCACACATGATGGAGAGGGTGTATATTGCACCAAGACATGATGGATGACTTAGATAGAGAGTGGAGTCAAACATGGAGGATCTTGTCCACATTCACAATGCAGTTTAGATGAAGGCCAAGGCATGGGAAGGGTCAAACACTATATAAAGAAGATGAATAAAAGAATGAAGGTAGGCTTTTGATTATCGATGTTGAAGATCTGTTGAGATCTGGAATTATCATGTGACATTTCATTGCTTTCTAGGGCTATTTAGCAAAGATTGCAAGTGTTGTTTAGCACAAGGTGTTCCTGGTCGGGAATCCCTCCTCTTTCATTGAGTGATCTCTTGGAAGAGGGTTGTAATTAATTCTACATTAGGCATTGGTTCCACTCATATTTTCCTACTTTCTGCAGAACATTAATATTCAGAAATTGTAGATTTCTGAATATCAGTTTGGAAGGTGGAGGTTGTCTTCAGTATTTCAGTTGGATAACTGGTGAGGATTTATTCCTATCACCTTTGGCTTAAATATTATCATTCCCAGAGCTTCATATCAGATCTGGCATCAGGCAAAAATATATTGACCTCGTAGCAGCAGTAGTTCCATCTAGAATTACGCTGTCCTTTTTGAATATCCAAAAGAAGGAAGGAAGTTGCTAGCATTTCAGCTAATAATCCTGTGAGGGATCATCCCATCACCTTGCCATCAGTATTTCCACCAGCCTAGAGTTTATTACAACATATTTCAGAAGGAAGAAGGCCTCTCTTTCCCTTACATCACAGTTTCTATGAGCAGCTGTGTTGCAATAGTTGTAATCATTATTGGAGGATTGGGAAGCTAGATCTAGAGCTTCTAGCTTGTAGATCTGAAGGAGGGATCAACCCTTCAAGCTTAGATATTATCTTGTGACATATTTCAGCCATAAATTTTCCAGATCTAGCTTCATATATGTAATCTGAGCAGATTAAGGATCAAGCCCTAGGAGGGTGATTTTCCAAAGTTGTAGATCTGGAAAATCCTTTTAGGGTTATCTTGGGAATCCATCACATTGGCCAGATCTTGAATCTTGGCATCATCAGAGCTCTAGATTTCAGTAGATCTTCATTTTATTTTTCAACCTACAATCATATATTCATATTCTCCTGAAGGGACAACGCAATATTTGCTTTTAGTAGCTCTCCAGTTATGTAGTGCCTACTTTGGCATGCTTTCAGGGTTATTCTAGGCCATATATTCAGCTAGATCTACTCATATTTTGTACATTGTGTAACTGAATCATCTCCATATAATAGAATGGATCAGCTTCTCTGTAAATTATGATGTTGTTTTGAGATTTATTGTTTACTTAGTTGCAGTTCTTATATTGTGTTTAAGTATTACTGCATTCTCCCCCCTTTGGGATATTACGCTGGTTCCCAAAGTTCAAATTTGAACCAAAGAGAAAAGAGACGGATGAATGACACATTCCAAATTATAGCTCTCATTTTTTCATTTTAATTTTTTTCAAAAATGAAATCTATGTGTAGCTTGTCCAAAATGCCACAGTTCTTGACAAATCAAACTGCTTAATCTTGATTTGATCATGCTTTCAATTTCCTGTTCGTAGATTAGTGAATGAAAATTTGTCAAACTGCTTAAACTTGACAGATAAGTAGATTAGGTAGAGAATTAAAGAGCTCATCAGTCTAATATGAGCTCTTGGAAGTTATAAGGGTAGACATAGATAGTTTGTGCTTTCAAAAGAACAGATGATGTTCAGGGTTTTCCAATCCAAATGCACCCAAATGAAGAGAAAATGTTAGGAAAAGTATGATGGGTAGGTAGATTTGATGCTAAAGAAATCATGTTTTTCAGATGTCAAAAAAGCACAACTTCCAAGAACAACAGAAAGACCAGCTTTGCAAAATGAAGGAAATCAGCCAGCATGTGAGGCATCTCATCTACAAAATCAAATATCTGAGGTTCTTGACACCTCCTAAAGGAGCTTCCCTCCCTAAGTGGAGCCATTGTTATTCATTAGTTTTTTTCACTATCTTTAGATGACTATAAGATGGTTCTAGATTTATGAAAACAATATCCCTTGAATATCTTGAGTTTCAGAAATCTCATTGCCTTCATTATCCTGGTAAACCTATTTTCACTATTCCACATTTGGTCTTCTCAAAGTCACCCTGTTTCTCCTAAAAGACTCATGATGGGCTTATACCTCCCATTTTCATCTTTATTTCCTACCTATAACCTCATTACCCTATTTTCACTTGTCTCTAAACTCCACCTTCCCTCTAGGGTTTCCTATAGCTAACTCATTCCTATGTCCCTTTGGGCATAATAGCCTATAACAATACTCTATTTTCACTTGAAAATCTCCAAGCCAATTTTCAACCAAATTTAGGTCAAAGGACCCTCCCACTAAGTCATTAGGGTTTTACATTGTTTAAGGTCATCCTTAGATGTTTCAGGCACTGATTTTCCTTTACTAGAATCTGGCTAAGATGTAATAGAATGTTAAGACATGGTTGTTGAAGAAGGACATAAAATATCCAAAGAGGATTATCTTCTCAGTTCAGAACCTTGAAATGAGGAAAATGCAAAGAGTTTAGCATTTCTGCAGGAGTGTTGAAGGATTTGTCAGCAGAAGGTACTGATGATGTAGATTGTCTACTCCTGAATGAAAATCATGTACAAC
Source organism: Pinus albicaulis (assembly GCA_034641835.2). Taxonomy (NCBI): domain Eukaryota; kingdom Viridiplantae; phylum Streptophyta; class Pinopsida; order Pinales; family Pinaceae; genus Pinus; species Pinus albicaulis. The sequence continues at coordinate 915,036,049 of CM076583.1, read as the reverse complement.
AAGGAAAAGAGGAACAATTTGGTCTTGCAGATGACTAGGGTTTGTAAACTTGTTAAGTCCACTTGAGTGCCAAAGTAGTGATTACTTGTAGGAAAATGACATGGAGGAAGCACACAAGGCCAGTTTCGCTTCAAATTGTGTTTTTGAACAAACGAAGATAAATTTGAGAAAGGTGAGAGAGGTTTTTGTCAATAATAGGCAAAGGAAGAAAAAAATCCTTCTGTTTTTACACAAGTATCATTGTTTTGGGGAAATGTTAAATTTACAGTGCTACAAGAGGTAACCTGTACTTTTGGAGTGACCCTGGGAAAATCAAGTTTTCTCATAGATGGGGCATCCAAATGACTTTATTGATGAGTCAAATGACAATTAGACTGGAATAGATTTTGAATGAGCTATTATGAGCTCAATTTGGAGTTGAGGAAGGCCTCGAAAAGTTTGTTGCACCAGCACTCTGCATTTTTGCACCATTATTCAAAACGTTTTGACTAGTCTTGGGAGAATAAATGGTTGATAGGTCAAAAAAATGTCAATCAGCAAACAAAAGGTATATTTTGAAATTATACTTCAAGAGCTTTCCAACAAGCTATCATGGGCCCAATTTTCACATGGGGAAGACCTCAAAAAGTGGTCTACAAGAAAGTGTTGCATTTTTTCATCGTGGCGTTGTGCGTTCAACAATTGGCATTGCGCATTTGCACTAGCACTGCACGCCTGGAGCTTGGCACTGTGCCCTTTCTAGAGAGGGTTTCTGAGCTTTCAAACCACTCAAATCACATAAAATTTCCTTCAAGTCTTTACCAAATTCTTCCAAGCACTGATCAAAGGTAAGTGCATACCATAAAAACCATTTTTTATACCATTTGGTGTATTATTAATCAATTGAAGTGAAACCCTAGAAGAAACCCTAAGCTTTAAGCTTCAAATCACTATTTTACCATTAATCCATCCTCCTTAAATAAATTCAGTCATAAATAGGAGTGGTTACATTTATTAAGGGTTTTCATTGAGTTAGTTTTCCTCCTCAATCATTTTCTACACTTATACCCACTCACTCATTCCCTTCATTTTCAAAGCTGCCTTTTCATTACCCTCCCTTCGTCTCATTTCACATCAGCCCTAGGGTTTTATAAAAGAGAGTTTAACATGTCTTAGGAAGAATACAATGGTACATAGGCACAAATTCCAAGGAATACCTTCATCATGATAAAGAGAGAGAGAGTTTAACAGGTGGACTTGGATGACCAACATGATCATGAGGCCTCAAATATGATCATCAAAGAGAAGGATGCCATGATCAAAGAACTACAGGACAAAATGGAAAAAGCCCAATTTTTAATATCATTCTTAGAACAAGAGAACAAGAAGCTAAAGGAAAAATACATCAAGGGTAAGGAAATGATGGCACCTGACGACTCTGACCATTATGATACTCAAACCATCAAGTCAAGACCAAAAAGAAGAGGTCTTAAGAGACCTTTAGAGAAGGAAAAACATGAGGTAAAGAAACTTAATTTTGAGGAAAATATTGCTAAGGAAGTTGAAGATGACAGAGAGGTATGGATATACATAGTTAACCTACACCTTGAGAAACTCCTCCATAAGTCAAACAAAGACAATGAGATGCTCAGACACATGTCTAACAAGTACATCACTAGAAACAAGGTCTGCTACATCAAGCTCAGGAAGTTGAAGAAAAAATTGAAGGAAACCCCAGCCAAGTAAAAGGAGAAGGACAAGCTTAATATTGTTGCTGGTATATCCCTCCAAGCCTCTAAATATTCATCAGGAAGCTAAATTCCAAATTTGGCAACTTTTTGCACATTGTTGTTATTTTTGACAGTTTGACTTGCAGAATTTGGGCCAAACGCACAGCGCCACTGGCGCTTCACTCTTTTTTGGGGCACTAAAATGGAAAAATGTCAACATATTCATGTTCCTCATGCCAAGGACATCATCCTCAAAACATTTCAGACCATTTGGAGCAAAACGGGTCCCCCAAAAGGGCCAAAAACCACCCAAAAATCACCTTTTTGCCTTATTTTCAGCACTGGTGCTGCGTGTTTAGCAGTCTTGGGAGAAGTGATTTTTGACAAGGAAAATAGGCACCATTTTGAAAATTGAAGTAATATCTGGAAAATATATAGGATACGATTTCCAATGAGCTATCATGGAGCTCATTTGGACATTGGGAAGGTCTCATAAAGTCAACTGCAAAATAAGAAATTTTGTCAGTCTTAGCACTACGTGTTTTCCAGTGCCACTGCGCCCTTGCCAGAAAGTCAAAAAAATACATTAGGAGTTATTGTAAAAGTTGCTGAGTGGCCTTAAGGTCAAATGATTCCAAAATTATCTCAGTAGATATGTTAGAAGTTATTATTACAATGAATGAGTTTTAGATATTTTTGCCTTAGGCCTTGCATGGTCTCAAAGGTCAAAATGCCTTAAATATGTAATAAAGGACTTCTCAAACCCTAGCTATGTTTCACCTCCTAATTTTGCAAATAAATAGTACATGTATGCTTCAGTTGGTTGTGGGCTGATTTTTGAGCTCAATATACATAGACTTGGAGCTGTGAAGAAATTGGCTTTGGATCTTTCTGACTGTTTTGAATTGAATGAAAATGGAGCTAGCATAATAATAGGATTTATGAACCTAGTTAATTGTGATGTTGTTCTAATTTAGTACTTGTCTTCTTATGTTTTCCATATTTTTCATCTTTCCCTTATGAAAGAGTAAAAAATTTAGATTAAGATGTGCTGTTGAGAGACACCTTCATTTTGTCTACCTTCTATTGTTTAAATGTTTTCCTCTACTAGGTCAGATTGAAGAATTTTTAATTGCTCTTTGATTCCACTTAGCTTGTTTGCCTTGAAAATGATTTAATGGAGTCAAGCCAAAGAATTTTATGGTATGCCTTGCCCTGGTGTAGCTTGAAACATTGTCTTTAAGGCATTTTATTTGAATTTTACTAATTAGGGTTTGGCTAAAGAAGTTTATGGTTTTCCCTGTCCTTTAGTCCATCTTGAATAGTCACTTTGAAGGTCTTTAAAATTATGATTGAAGATATTTAGGATTCCCTGATCTTTAATCATCACTATTTTTTTTATCTTGAATGTTTTCTTTCTCTGAAGGTAAATAGATAGAGAATTTAGGAGTTCCTCACTCTCTAGGGTTTGCTAGATTGTTGTCCCAAAGTTTACTTGATAAAGCTAGGTCAAAGAAGGTTATGGTGTGCCATGTCCTTTGATTATTTCTTAAGAATAGTGCTCCTAAAGACTCTTCTTGTTATATTATATGTTAAAGGATTCTTAATTTCCATTTTAACCTACTAAATTCACAAATTTAATGTTCATTTCACTCCCACAGAAGCTATTAAGATCCATTTGGCTTTGTCAACTTGCCCTATGAAACACCCTTGATTCATTATTGTACTTTTCAAGCCTTTCATAGAATCCATAGCTCAATGGTTTGAATCTATCTTACTCTATCTGTTCTACCTGACAAGAAACCCAACCAAACAAAACAAAACAAACAAACCCTATCATTATAACTAGCCTAAAATGAGCATCCTAAATCAAACAAGTCATATATTTTACACAAATATAGAGAGAGTCCTCTCTGAGTCTAGGAAGGCTAGGTCCTAGGACTCCAAAGTTGGTTTGATGTTACCCTTGTCTATTTGGTCTTGCCAATCTAATAAATTATAAGGACCTAACATATCACACTTCACAACTTTACCAATTTACAGATTTTGAAATACTTACAATTTCGCAAATCGCAGCAAAGTCCTTATCGTACGTCGCATCTTAAAACATATAACTTGTGAAGTCTTAACATATAGATATAAGAATCGACGATTGTGATGTGTGCTATGCGTTTGGGTCCCACATTGGACTTTAAAATCTCTAGACTTTACCTTTGAAGCTCCATCGTGTCCGCTCCTCTTTATCGTACTTCACAAGTTTTAGCTTATAGTAATAACAAGTATCTCTTACCTTTTGTGATATGTTATGTGTGGTATGTTGGCTAGATCCACATCATCTCCATGTCATCATGCCACACCACTGCCACGTCATATCCACATCACTGCCACATCATATTTTCATCACCCACACTTCGAATCTCAACTTAAATAGCTTATCATGTGAAGTCTTAGCACTAAACAGAAAAAACAGTGATGTGTGATATACCGTTGGGTGCGATTTAAGTTCCACCATTGATCTCGCCCAGATCTAATGATCCTCATTGGTCCATTGCTGATTTGCTTCGCATCGCAAATAAAATAGCTTACCATGTAGTGTTTTTAATCATAAACAATAAAATTTCCCAAGTGTGAAATACCATTGGGTTTGCGATTTAATCTCCGTACTTGATCTATTCCCAGATCCAACGGTCCTCACTGTATATTTACTCTGCTTTGCCAACTTTGCTTATTTGGTTATGCTCGTTCATTTCTTTCTTGTTGTTCGTAGAACACTTGACTTGTTCATGAATCTTCCCACGTTCACAACTTTCCCTGCTTACTATTCATGACTTGACCTGCTTACCATTCACGACTCTGCCCATCATGTTCACAACTCTGCCTTTGTTGTTTTGCTGCCTTTTCTCCTTTTTTGCCTTAACTTACTTTGCTACCTTTGATTCTTTTTTTCCTTTGCTGCCTTTGAATTTTTTCTTCCTTTGATCCTTTGCTTCCTTTGTTCCTTTTCTACCTTAACTTCCTTTGCTACCTTTGCTTCTTTTTTGCCTTTGCCTTTTTGCTACCTTTTCTACTTTACTGGCTTCACTATCTTTGTTCCTTTTCTGCCTTAAATTCCTTTGCTTTCTTTGCTCCTTTGATTCTAAGGTTGCTCCTCTCTACTCCTTTTTCTTTTCTGATGGTCTAATGCTGCTCCTTGCCTCTCTTCTGCTCATCTGCCTCTCTTTTATGCTTTCTTACTGCATTATTGTCTAAGCTTCTTCTTTTCCTTATTGTTGTTGCTTCTTTGCTCCTTTGCCTTAATTATAGTTATGGTGCTACTCCTTTATGCTCGTTTTCCATCGATAACAATATTTCCAATAGTCTCCCCTTTTGGCATTGATGGCAACACTTCCTCCAACACTCCAATACTTCCTCCAAGACTTCCTCCCCCTTTCATTATGAGAAGTGCCTTTCTTCCTCTACTTGATTTTCCTCCCCCTTTGACATCAATGGCAAAGGGTTACATGTTGGGAATCCTACCTTGATGTACTTCTGCCATAATACTCTGATCCTGAGGACCTGTACCATGCCACTGCTCCACTAATAACACTTGGTATTCTACTAATAGGTAGGATTCTTGTTCCAAATACCAATTGATACCAATTGATAATCCTTGCAGTAGTTTCACTTCAGCTCGCACATACACCCATATTTAAGACAACCTTCATAGTTTATACTATTTAGCTCTCCATTGTTCTCAACAACAATCATAAATATATAGAATCTGATTCTAGCACCATTAACCTTTTGCTTATTGTGTCATTCTATTTTTAAAATAATTTCACTGCATATTCCTTTCTAGGAATACTCTAGAATCATTGTTGCTCTATATACAATTCAATTGTTCTAACATAATGATCTTCAGGAAGACATTTTCAATTGATTTACTTAGAATCTAAAAGGGTAGACAACTCATAGTTTTATCGCTCATTTAATTGCTTTCCTCCAAGGGGACCTTCTATTGATGAATGATGCAATGATGTAACGATGATAAAAAATTCTCTTACTCATCCTTCTTAATTTTGTTTCATTGTTAACACTTGCAGTGTGATGCACAATGTGATCATCCTCCATTGATCTTTCTAGTTCTATAGATCGAAACATATTTTTTTGTGATTTTAACGATTCATCACTTAGTGTGCTATTGTCTTCTTAGATTACATGTTCATGGCTGATGTTCGCTTTACCACCATGGCTGTTTGCTACCTTCTCTCCTTCCATCAACCTGTTGGCTATTGAATACTTCAGGTATCCTTCTTCCTCTATAGTTCTTTGTCAAAGGAATTGTCCTTTCCTTTCCTGAAATTTTTGTTGTTCTTATTCCAAGGAGCTCTTCTTAGACTACTTTTATGGGGACTTTTTATGAACTGCTATCCCCCTAGGATGTTTCCTCTTATCTATTACTGGCTGGATCTTTGTGTTTCTTCCTAGAGTATCTCCCCCTGAAACTATGATGGATTCATTATGTTATTAAAGTAACATGCCCCCCATTTATCTTTTCCTTCCATACTTTATTGGGGTTCTTCACAATGTCTGCACTTCTTTTGATTCACAGCTTTGTCCGATTTGATTGGATTCCATCATCTGTATAGATTTTTTTAATGTATATGGAAGCTTATAGTCTTTTGATTTTTGACCAAGCTTCTGGCATACATAAAATCTTATTTTACCAAGGTATGTTTGAGCTGATGTATAATATTTTTTGCTCCATTTTCAACATAATTTACATTCAACAAGTTTATGTCCAAAATCATTGCATGCGTAACAGTAGCCATGGAAATGATTTGTGTACCTGGTGATAGAGTGTCTTCTCCATTTGTTTTCTTGACATAGTCTTTTCATTGGTTGCATCTTTAGTTGGTTGGAATAGATTTTCTTTGCCTTATAGTATGCCGCAGTATGTCCAAGTTTGTGGTAGTCAAAACAAGTGATACTTCTCACAACAAGAAGGAACCTCCTTTGACATCTTCTGAATTTGTTCAATTCATCCTTAGGAGTGTATCAGCCTTTAGCAGTTGACTGTTTCTTCCTCTCATTATCTGTCCTTTCATGTTGTTGCTTGTTTCTGTTTGTTTCTTTACAAATCATGTTCTTGCTGACTTCTACTTCTGTAAGAATCTTTTGAGATGCTTTGCTATCCTTTGTAGCTTTTAAAAAAATGATATTCTTGTTATCTTCTACCTTGGACTTACTGGATTCTCCTTCATACCCTATCCCAACCTTTATCAGAGGATACCTTTCAGCATTTAGAATCTGGTCCAACTGTCCAAAGCTTTTCATTTGTGAAATATTCATAATTAGTTCAATTTGGGCCTTCTCTGATCTCATCCTCAGGCTTACCACCTCTTCTTCCAATATTCCACATTCCAGACTTTTCTCTCTTATTTGATGTAGCAGAGTGTCCTATACTTTCCTTGCTTCTTCAAGTTGTGCCTTCAGGCCAAAAATTGCTCCCTTATCTTCATATTCTCTCTCATCACATATTTGCACTAGTGCCTTAAGCTTTTTGTTTTCATTCTTTAATCTTTGTATTTTAGTCAAGGCTATGTCAGGTTTTGTTTTTTCCTCAACTATAATTTCTTCATGGTACTCACATCCATTCACCTTAGTAGGTATCTCATTTGATTGACCTTTTTCCTTTTGAAAGAAATTTTTCTTCTTCTTTTTGTTTATCTTCTCCTTCTTGATAATGCATCCACTAGTATCTCCTTCATGCATGAGATGAAATCTATTCTACATTCATTTTGAAAAAGTTAAATACATTATTGAATCAAGATCCTTTTTATGAAGACTATTATATATCACACATTTTTCCTTGGCATTCCACTGTTTTTCTTGCAAAGAGGGAGATTTTGTGCAGTAACCATCACATACAAGCTTCCATACCTCAAGTTCATATGCCATTAAATCTATTTTAACCTTATCCCTCCATTCAAGAAATTTTTTTTTATTCAACATGGGTGCATTTTGATAGTCCATGACTCAACTAGATCTACTTCAAGCTATTAGGCTTACACCAAAGGAACCGACTCTAATACCACTTGATGGAAATCACGATTGTTGTTAGACCAAAACCCACAGGTGTTAGTCAATGATCGCATCTCTAGAGATAATGATTCACGAGAGGTGGTTAGTCCATGTCACGAAACAGATGGGGAGAGTTGGTTTATCCAATGTCCAACAATCTCCCACCCAACGTGAGCCAGGTGTGTATAAAACTTGTGACCTATCCTCTGATACCACTTGTTGAAATCTTATCTAAATTGAGAGGGGGGGGTGAATCAGTTCAGTAAATTCATGGACATTTAAAAATCTTTTCATTCAACTCAATTACACCTTCAGTTCATAAGAAGCTTAATACATAATGAATCAAAAAACTTAATGTTTGTAGAGAAAGTAATTAAGTAGATTAAACATCACATCAACACATAATAATCAAGCACATAGACAACATATATAAGTGGAAACCCATAAGGGAGAAAACCACATCTTACTATTTTTGTGATGCAAAGGCATGCTCCAACTCCCTCTCACCACTGATTTTTTGTAGGCTCCAACCTATAGGAGGCTACTACCTCAAATTTTGCAAGCTACAACTTGCAAGGAAGCTCCAACTCCCATCTATTTTCTGAAAGCTACAACCTGGAGGAGGCTCCTACTCAACCAGCTCCAATTGGACATCTATCAAGCCACAACTTGAAATGGAAGCACCAAATCCCATGTATTTTCTGTAGGCTACAATACACAAGAGGCTCCTACCTCAACCAACTACAATTGGACATCTATCAAGATACAACTTGATATGGAAGCACCAACTCCCTCACATTACAATAAAATCATATGCTGATTTACCTCGATATTAGCTATGTTTTGCTCCTTCACTGCTGCCTTTTTAGCCTTCATATCTACTTCATATCAACTGCTAATATGCATAGAATCTCTATCAGTCCTCTCTTATTCTTTCACTCTCCAACCTTCTGCAACTTTCTAACAGTCTTCAACTGTCTTCAATTTTGTTGCATTATCTCTCTCTCTCTCTCTCTCTCTCTCTCTCTCTAGATATATATATATATTCTTAACCTTCTACACATTGATATTACCTATTTTATACAGATAGATTCATGACTATTTGCATTCTCTATGGGAATATGAAGTCAATAGGCATGACTCTTTCCCTTCCACCCATTCGATTCCTTACACTTAAGTTCAGGTTATTACATTAGAAATAATCATTACAACACTCATGGAGTTTTTCCTATGCCTACGAAGACTTGCCATTGTATCACAAACAATATAAAATAATCAATTAATTTACATTTACATTTACAATAATATTTCAATTCAGCCCTTTCAGCTTCTTGCTTTTCTGTTCATCTTGTCTTCTCTACATGTTCTCCCTTTGTCTTATCTTCCTGCTGTTATATTTTCAACTATGTTGTAGCATTATTGTCTTAGCCTGACTTGACCCAATTATTACATTTGAAGTAGTGCTACTATAACATTCTTTTTCCTGACTCTACCTATTATATTCAACCACAACATTCAACCTTCTCTATACACACTGTCGGGTCTCTCTACTCGAGTCCATTCTCTTGCGTTCAACCTTTCCGTTTAACTCACAGCTGCAACTGCATAACACTATTCTGCACAAGCTCTGGGTCCTTTTTTCTGCGTTCAAACCTTTCCTTCGTAACCCGAGACAACCTCTGCTTCCATGGTTTTCTTCATAAAACCAACGCAAACACATTAAACCTTGGACCTGCAATATATTAATATTCACCACTGAGCCACATCGCCTTCGCTTCATAAATTGCACTTCCCACTTCAACGTTCCATAGATTTTACATTATAATCTCTTTTTCATCCTTTGATGTGATTTAAAATAGAAAAAGGTTTACATACAGATTTGAAATCCTTTGGATTTCTCCTTTGAAACTACATCGCATTCGGGCCTCTTTATCACACTTCACAACTTTACCAATTTATAGATTTCTTAATACTTGTGATTCTATGATTTCACAAATCGTAGGGAACTCCTTATCACAAGTCGCACCTTAAAACATATAACTTGCAAAGTCTTAACATATACTGTAAGAATCGCCAATTGCGATGTGCAGTAGGTGAGTGGGTCCCATGCTAGACTTTAAATTCTCTAGACTTTAGCTTTGAAGCTCCATCATGTCCACTCCTCTTTATCGCACTTCGAAAGTTTTAGCTTATAGTAATAACAAGTATCTCTTACCTTTTGCGATATGATATGTGTGGTATGTGGGCAAGATCCATGTCATCTCCACGTTATCATGCCACACCACCTTGCCATGTCACCGCCACAACATCTTGCCATATCATCATAAATTACCTGCGATTTATGGGGTCGGGACCATGTACACTTGCCATGTCACTACCACATCATATCCACGTCACTGCCACGTCACCTTGTCATGCCCGCACTCCACATCACAACTTAAACAAATTATCATGTGAATTCTTAGAACTAAACACAAAAATCATCGATGTGTGATATACCATTGGGTGCAATTTAATTTCTACCATTGATCTCGCCTAGATGTAATAATCCTCACTTATCCTTTATTGATTTTCTTCACCTCGCAAATAAAATATCTTACCATGCGGTGTGTTTAATCATAAACTATTAAATCTCCGAAGTGAGAAATACCATTGGGTTTGTGATTTAATCTTCGCCATTGATATATGCTCATATCCAATAGTCCTCGCTAATTCTTTACTCCGGTTTTCGAACTTTGGTTCTTTGGTTGTGCCCATTAATTTCTTTCTTATTGTTCGTAGAACACTTGAATCGTTCACAACTTTTCCCACGTTCACGAATTTCCTCACTTACTGTTCATGGCTTGATCCGCTTACCGTTCACGACTTTGCCCAACATGTTCACGACTCTTCCTTTGTTGTTTTGCTACCTTTTCTCCTTTTCTATCTTAACTTCCTTTGCTACCTTTGCTTCTTTGCTGCCTTTACCTTTTTGCTGCCTTTGCTTCTTTGCTACCTTTTTTGCCTTTTTTCCTTTTCTGACTTAACTTCCTTTGCTTCCTTTTCCTTTTTGTTGCCTTTGCTCCTTTGCTACATTTGTTTCCTTTGTTACTTTTCTGCCTTAACATCCTTTGTTGACTTTTCCCCTTTGATTCTAAAATTTCTCCTCTCTGCTCCTTTTCCTTTGCTTATGGTCTAATGCTTCTCCTTTCCTCTTTGCTGCTCCTCTTCTTCTCTTTTATGCTTTCTTACTGCATTATTGATTGATCTGATTCTTTGCCTTACTATTGGTGTTTCTCTGCTCCTTTGCCTTAATGATAGTTCTGATGCTACTCCTTTGTGCTCCTTTGCCATCAATGAAAATATTTCCAACAAAGGGATGGTTTTTGTGGTCTCGAGCAATGGAATTAGATGGTGATAAAGTATATGCTGCTTCAGTGCTAATAATTTCCCTCTTCCCAACCAAGTATTATCTAGTGAATCAGTCTTCCAGATGTCAATTTCGGTTAGTAGTTGCTGCACTTTTTGTGGATAAAGATCCATGTCACATTCAGTTGGTAACTGCTGCACGATTTATGGAGAAATTTATTCCAGGAATTAAGGAGAATTTAACCACCTCAACTCAACCAATTCGACTTCCATATTATCAAGTTATATCTTCATGAATTTTTAAACCAAATATTGTACATAAAACTCCCTTTCTATTATTTTTAGATAAAATTTAAATATGGTTTGCTATATTTAGAAAGTTGTAATAAAGTTCCTACAATAGGCTTGCAGTTTTTGTGTATCTTTAACAAATTATCTTTTTGTGTATATATTATGAAAAGAAATGAGAAAAAGTTTTGTGAGTTTTTCATCTTAGTGTATCCTGAGTTATGTACCTTTTGAACTTATAATATCCATATATACCCTTGAGGGTTTATGAATGCTTTGATGTGTGTATCGTGCAATTTCCTTATGTGTTTTCAAATTGTGATATAAATATGTTATTTCATATTTTTCTCAGTCTTATGATATAGAAATACACGATTATCTATTTTTATTAGTCTTGTTTTACAAGATTTCTTGATAATATATGTATGATAATCCTATTCATAATAATTCCCTGTGATATAAATCTTTAAGATGTGTGGTGAGATTATGATAAATTTTGATAAAAGATTTCTTTCATCAATACATTATAGGTCTGGAATATTTTGTTTTATTTTCATCTTAGCAGTGGATTTGTATCTTAGAGACCCACAATTCTTTTCATATTATTCTAACCATTAGAATACAAACTTATATTTGCTACCACATCAAAAAATAGTCCCCTCATATGTGTGAGTGATTTGTTTGTTTAAAATCCTTTTTCCAGTGTGTGAGAATTTCAACCACCTTCCAAAACCCAGTCCAACTATAAGAAAATATGGTGATCTTAAGATATTTTTGGTTAGCACTTGATACAATCCGAGTGCTAATTCCAGTGCTAACATATTTTGGTGCATTTTCTAGGAGAAGAATATCTTGAACTCAGTATTCTCCCAAGTTTCTTGCATGAACGCCTAGTACTAGTTTTTAAGGGTGAATAAAAACTAGTCACTCTTTCTGATTGTAATTAGTTCACCTCACGACTCCACAATGAGGACGAGGGGTTTCAAGAATACCTACTCATAGATCACCTCCTGTGACTCCAGTCTCTGATACAGAAAAGATCATAAAGGATGCAAGAGAGAAAGAAAACACAACTGAAGCTACATCAAATTTAGTGAAAAAAGTGCATTTGAAGTATATTCCAAAAGAAAAGGTACCATCATCTATTTTAAAAGAAAATTAAGTTTTAGTTTCAAATAATTCTACAATAATATCTCAATTAGAAACTACTTCTATAAAATATAAAGTAGATGATGTTAGCTTAGACGCAGTTGAAAGTACCTCTCAATCATCATTTAGTAAATCAGAGATAGGTATTACTCCAGATAAAGAAGAAAAATAAGAGGTTTTAAGTGTCAATAGAAAGAATCAGGAATTAGAAGCCTTTGTGTTTATAGAAAGGGAATTAGAATAGAAATTAGATATTTAACCCTTCTTATATAGGGCTATTTTAACTAAAGAAGATATTAAAATATTTCAAATCTTTCTTCAAACTCATCCTAAATATCAGTCCTCTCTTAGTTCACAACAAGAATATTCTCACATGTTTTAAAACCCATCTATTGCCTCCTCCTCTTCTCATCAAGGAGAAGGTAATCTTCCTAAAACTTTGACCTTTAATCTCTCTGACTTTTAGCTCAATAGAAAAAAATTGAAGTTACTCAAATAGTTCAAGAATATACTTCTCAATATGATTCTCTTGGAGAGGTCAAAATAAAATCCTATTTTGTTCATTTCTTTGATAATCCATTGTTATCAGCTCAAAATCCTCAAGAAACAACCCAATAACTTCAGTCTTCTCTTATTCCCAAACAAATACAAACTCCACAGGCTATATTTTCAAGCACTCAAACATCTGTATCAGTAGGTATTTCGCTGACTGTACCTTAGCAAGTCATGTTCCACCTTGCTCCTACAAGGATGCAACAGATTGTCGCTGCAAGATATGCACCACTTGCTCTCCCTCAACCTTTGCATCCCCTTCCTCAAGGGGATTATCTAAAATATTTTCCTAAATATACAATGGTGGGATAAAGAGTAATTTCTAAAGAACATTTAGTTGTTTTTTACAAGTATGTTGATAATCAAAAAATTAAACATTAATATTTCTGGTCAAGACTCTTTGTTCAGAGCTTAGATGGAGAAGCTCGTAAGTGGTTCAGAAATCTACCATAAAATTCAATAACATGAATATAGGATTTGAAGGAAGTGTTTTTAAAAAAATGGGGTGACCATAAGGATTACTTGTATTACCTAAGTTTGGAGCTTTAAATAATAAAATTGATGAGTCATTAACAGATTTTACAAAGAGATTCAATAAATTTTATCAAAAAAATCTTGTAGAAGTAAAACCAACGGAAACTAAAACCATGATAACATTTTCCAATGCCTTAGACTCCAAGTTTTCATTGTGGTTGAGAGATGAGAAGCCACAAACATTGGTAGCTATGCAGGAGGTAGCTATTGGGGTGCAGTCCAAACTTATGGCCTGAAATACACTGAAAATAGAAGAGGGGAAGGGAAAAAGGGATAAAGAAAAATGAAAGAGGAGAAGCCCTCTTCTTCTTCAAAATATTTTACAATTGAAGAAAATATTGATGAAATGTCCAATTTAATTAAATATCTTTCTTCCAAAATGTGTAAACTAGAGTTAGAAAATCGGCCTGTTGTTAGACCCATTCAAAATGAAGGAAATAGAAATGAAGCTCCTTTTAGGAGACCCTTTCAACCTCAAAATTTTTTACAACGCCCAAGAAGAAATCTTGATGTAGAATAATCCATGTCCACTGAATAATTTTGTTGAATAAAATTGACGAGAACGAGAAGAGGAAGATGAAGACATAAATATAGTTGGGGAGACATCACAGTCGACTTGTTTGACTCTGCAAGAGTATGAAGATCATTCTAGGATAAATCTCTTTTCAGATGATGAAGATGCTCGAATTTATTTCCAAAAAGAGAAAAGTCAGGCTAAAAATCAGACAAGAAATTGTAATTTGAGGTCTAAAGGGGTTGTTCAATAGCCCCAACAAAAACAAGACTATGAAAAACATGCTACCAAACAAAAGGAAAAATTTAATGATACTCCTCCATTGCCTAACCTTCCTCCAGCTCGGAAACATGTTGTATAAAATAAAGAATCTAGCCAATAAAGAATCCTTTAAAATATTGTTACAACCATCTACTCTTTCTCCTAACTCAATAAATATAGAGGATGAACATCCTACAATCTACTTGGGTAGCCATGTCCAAGATCAGAATGATGGTAATTCTCCACCTTTTTATCTTTCACTCAATATTCATAACAACTACTGCATAACTTCCTAGTAGATTCTGGGGCATCTCATAGTCTAATGCCTAAGAAAGTGATGGAAGAACGAGGACTATAAATCACTAAGAAATACCATGATCTTTATAAATTCAACTCTAAAAGGGTCAAGTGTTTAGGATTGATCAAATATTTGTTAATTTTCCTTACCCAATTCCCCATGAAAAGTCTAGTAATGGAAATAGTGCTTGTAGACATACCATCTAGATTTGGAATGCTTCTTTCTTGATCTTTCTCTAAAAATTTGGGAGGCGCCCTTCGAATGGGTATGACCTACCACTATCCCAGTCTTTGGAGGAGAATTCAGGAGATTGTACAGGGAAACAAAAATGGATTGTATCATAAGTGATCAGAAAAACCCCTCAAATCATCCTATATATGCAGTGGAGAAGGAATTAGGGTCGTCTATATTACACCTTGCTACTGATGATAACAATTTTTAGCCTGAAATAAGAAAAAAAATAGAATTTATAGGTCATAAATGAGGATAATTTAGAAACAAGGCAGATCTGGAAATTATATTTTGATGGAGCCTCATCATGAGAGAGATCATGGGCTGTTTTAGCTCTTATTTCTCCCACTCAGCAAGTAGTGACCCTATCATATAAATTACGATTTTTCACTACCAATAATGCTGCTGAGTATGAAGAACTTGTTTTGGGTATGAAAGCAACACAAGGTTTGGGAGCTGAACAATTGGTTGTTTTTGGTGATTCAGAATTGGTGGTACAATAGGTGAGAGATAATAATCAAGTGAAAAATTCAAAATTAAAAAAACTACAGAAATGAAGTGTGGGATTTAATTGAACACTATTTTTGAGCATTTAATTTGAATTATGTTTCCAGAGAAGAAAATGAAATGGCAGGTTCGTTAGCCATATCTGCTAGTAATTTTAAGGTTCCTCTTGATGTTAAAGCGACATATGATCTCTAGATAAAAAATAGACCTTCCATTCCTGACAATATCAAATCTTAGAAAGTTTTTGGAGATGATAAAGAAATTCAAAAATTCTTGGAATGTGTAGAGGAGTTTTCAGACATTTAGATTGATAATGAGCAAGATACAATTGAAATTCAAAACAACAAGCCTTTTAAAAATACTCTAGCTGGAAAAGACATCATTGATCTAAAAAAAACTTTATTCTTAAATGCTTAGTTCCTTTAGAGATGTGGTTTGACAATAATGATGTCTTTTTAAAGCCTGATAGTAAAAAAAATGGAGAGAGTATAGTTGACTGCAATATTAGTACATAAAATTGGCCTAGATTTGTTAAAGCTTCTAAATTTCTTCCTCAAGAAACTAGAACTAAATGTGTCAATCTGCTGAAGCAATATACAGACATTTTTGCATGGTCCTATAGTGATTTAAAGACCTATGACAAAAGTATAATGGAATATAAAATTCCTCTTAAAACAAAAGAAAAGCTTGTAGCACAAAAGATAAGACATATTAATCCCATGTTGCTCCCTATTATTGAAAAGGAAATAAGAAAAATGCGGGAAGCCAAAATAATTCTACCTTTAATATTTTCCAATTGGGTAGCTTATATAGTCCCGGTTCAAAAGAGGAATGGTGAAATTAGAATTTGTGTTGATTTTCGCAATTTGAACCAATGTTCGCTAAAGGATAATTATCCTTTACCCAAGATGGACCATGTTTTGCAGCCAGTAGTAGGCTCAAAGAGGATGTAAATGATAGATGGTTTTTCAGGGTACAATCAAATCTCAATTGATAAATAAGATAGGGAGAAAACAACTTTCACTACACCCTGGGGAACATTTATGTATGATAAGATGCCTTTTGGTTTAATGAATGCAGGTGAAATGTTTCAGCGGGCAATGGAAATTTCTTTTGTAGGAGAAAAGGACAGATTTGTAGTCATTTACTTGGATGACATTACAGTCTTTTCAAAATCTGATGAGGATGATTTAAAACATTTGCAACAAGTGTTTAATAAGTGTATAAAATTTGGTTTATCTTTGAACCAAAAAAAATCATGCTTTGTTGTTCAAGAGGGAGAAATATTGGGGCACATAGTGACAGAAAATGGTATTTGTATTGACCCAGGGATAGTTGAGGCTATACAGAAAATTGGTTTACCCAAAAATAAGAAGGAATTATAGTCATTCTTGGGTAAAATTAATTTTCTGAGGCATTCTTTTTCCAAACTTTGCAGAACTAATTAAACATATATGTCTTATTGAAAAAAGATGCATAATTTAGATTGCATGATGAATCAAAAAACTCTTTCATAGCAATCAAATCTTCCGTGACTCAAGCCCCGGTGTTAAGAAACCCTGATTTTGAGAAGGATTTCCTTACTTTTCATATGCCTCTAAGGAAACTATTGCAACAATTTTACTACAAAAGAACAAGGAAGGCTTGGAACAACCTATTTCCTTTTTCAGCCATGCATTAAGAGATGTTGAGTTAAAGTACATCTTGATTGAAAAACAAGCATATGCATTGGTAAAGGCTTTAAATTCTTTTCAGGTTTATGTTCTACATTTAAAATTTATTTCTTTTATGATAAATATCACTGTCAAGGATGTATTGTTTCACCTAGATACAAATGGCAAGAGGGGATGATGGCTAACAAAAATTCTGGAATTTGACATTCAAATTAGACCTAACAAGATGATAAAGGGACAAGTCTTAGCCCACTTGATGGCATAATCAAATTACAAAGATCTAAGTCGGAACATGGAGGTAGTTGAAGAAACATATAAAGAAGGCATAGTTGATTATCCTGAAATATTTTATTCCAACTGGTATAAGGATATAGTGTAATTTTGATTAAATCTTAGTTGTCCTCCAGAAATGGATAGATCAAAGAGAAGGGATTTTAAATTGAAGGTTGTTAAGTATTGCATAATGGAAAACAATATTTATTGGAAAGATCCTGTAGGAGTTCTGTTGAGATGTGTAGATGAAGTTGAGTCACAGAAAGTTATGTCAGAGATAAATGCAGGGGTGTGTGGTGGACACTTATACTGGAAAGATACCACAAATAAAATTTTAAGAGATGGCTATTAATGGAAAATTCTTTAAGAGTTGGCTTGCACTGAGTGTCAAAATTTTTCCAGTAAGTAGAAGCTAATCCCACTACCTCTCATTCCCATTTCAATGGAAACCCCTTTCTAGCAATGGGATTTATACTTTACCCACCATCATCAGGACAACACAGGTGGATTCTTACAACCACATAATATTTCAGCAAGTGGATTGAGGCCATTCCAACCAAAAACACCACTGACACAGTAATAATTAAATTTTTGTTGGAAAATATTATGTCTAGATTTGGTTTCCCTCGTAAGTTTGTGACTAAAAATGCAATGGCTTTTAAATCTTCCAAGATGAATAATTTCTATCAGAAATATAATATTTATTTGACTCATTGTACACCTTATTACCCCTAAAGTAATGGGTTAGCTAAGTCATCAAACAAATCTTAGTAAGAATCATTAAGAAGGTGATGCCAGAAAATAAAATAAATTAGGACACTTATCTAGTTCATGCTCTTTGGACAGACATGGTGAGTAGCAAGAGATAAATTGGAGTTTCTCCCTTTCAACTTGTTTATGGTACTAATGTTGTGATGCCATCATAGTTGGCCCTTCCTGTTATGAAGTTTTTACAGGATGAAATTGATGATTCCAATCCCATTCAAAGAAGAATGCTGCAACTTATAGAAGCTCATAAAATTTGGGAATCCTTGATGTTTTACAAAGCACATAAATTCAAAACCAAAGTAAAAGTTGTTTTTGACAAAAGGGCAAACCAATAGGTATTTCAAGAAAATGATCTGGTACTACATTGGGATGTAAGAAGAGAAGACCATGGAAAACATAGTAAGTTTGAAAATTTGTGGTTTAGGCCATTCAAAATTGCTCAAGTTTTGGAGAACTACACATTTCTCTTGAAGCATTTAGATGACGATCAATTGACTGGGGGTCCAGTCAATGGTCATTTTCTCAAAAAAAAAAAAAAAAAAATTATGTCAGATAATATTTCCATTGTAAATATTTGAAGTGTTGTTTCAATAAAACTCCATGCCCAATGGTATGTGTGTCTATAAATAGAGTCAATATTGAGTTCAGTCAATGAAAATTTAGTTCTTGTCATTAATTTCTAAAATTTTAAAATTCTTGAGAGTTTAAGCCACTGAATCTACGATCCTTAAAGCCTCGCAGGGAGGTCTTTATCCCAAATAGAAGCCACTGCTAGCACTGTAATTTTTCAAAGTCTGGTCACCATTAAATTTGTGTCTTTGATCCTCTATTGTCCCCTTAGCCTATGGGTGAAGGCCCTGGAGGGTTAAAAATGTGTCAAAGTTTTTACTGTTTTCAACAAAATCCAAAATTTTTGAGTCAAATAGATTGTTTTTGTGTCTTAGAGTAATTAGGGTAAATTTTCTTCTAAAGAAGTCTTTAACTACCTTCAGTAGTTAAGGCCATGGATTCAGTTTGAGAGTCTTAATTATTTATAATGATATCTTCTTAAAGTGAATGATCAAAGGCTAAGCATAAAATGTCATAGTCATTTGTGATTTCAAGAATAACAGGAAATTGCTACCTTTTCTAAAACTTAGCAATTTTCCCAAAAAATTTAGTTTCATAAGTAACACAGAAACAACTACGTTTTTTGAAAAGTATCTAATTTCTTTAGAACTTGTTTAATGAGGTGAAAAGGAATTACTCAGGTGAAAATACATTACTCTTTTTGAACAATTGAAGGTTTGCTAAACAAAAGGTACTACCCTTTTGAAATGTAGCCATTTCTTTGGAGGTTCACTAAAAAATGGGGTTGGCTATTCTAGTTGTTAAGGTTAGTTAATCTAACGTTACTCATTAAAGGTGAAGCAGATCAAAATGGAAGTACGAGTAACAGTTAGTTAATTATTTAATGAAGTGAAATATTTGGTGGAGTGAGTTGGCACCTAAAATAAAATCATTCGATCTCGTGTTAGCTAACTTCACCATAATTAAGGGCATGGAGATCACTGTTTCCCTTAAACATTTTCTTCGAGAAAGCTAAAGTTAGGGGTTATCTTCCAACAAGCAGTTAGGGCTTCGTGAATTTTTTCTGTGCATTTTTTTACTAGTGTTCATCAATAGTTGAGTTGGTTGTTAGTAAACCAGAATGGGTAAGAGTGGTAAGGTAAACTGCTCGAAACCTGATAATACATGGTTTCTTGATCACCACGCAAAGGCACAATTTTAGGCAGCTGTATGGTAGCATTTTTTGAAGAAGTTATCAAAGGATAATGTTGTGGTTTCTCAAGCCTTCACCAAATATTTTAATGGAGAACAGGTCAATCTGGGGTCTCATAATTTCAAAATATTAGAAGCCATCATAACACGAGCTACCCAGCTGTCGGCTTCAGGTGAGTCATGGTATAAAGGAAAAAAATTATTTGCATAGGATTTAAATGCATATATTAATCCTAAGCATATAAATATGAAGTGGACCTCCACTATCCATATTTCCTATTTTAAACCCAAATGGTAGGGATTTATCACCATAGTTCAAAGTTATATCACCTGCGAAGGAAATTTCTCCACAGTTCATCAGTATCAAATGAGGTTTTTATCTCATCTTTCGGGCTCTAGACCTATGAACCTCCCTTATTCCTCTATAAATAATTAGTGAAAATGTATCAAAAGATACATTGAACCCCAAATTATTCACTCCATACTATTTATCACAGAGGGTTAATTAAAATTTTGGTGGTTTATCATTTGAATAAGAACATAACAAAATGGAACAAGTTTCTAGCAGATAAGGGTTTCAGTAGTGTTAATTCAAGGAGAAATGTGGGAAGGCCTTCAAAACATAAGACCTAGGAGGAAGAAAACCCTGCACCTATATTGACCCCTTTACAAGCTGACCAATCATCCTCTCTATCAAGCAGGCAGACAAGAAGCTCAGCTAGAAGAGCTAGAGTTGAAATCACCATTCCTATACCTATGATGCAACCAACAAAGGAGCTTTATACCAGAAGGCTACCTAAGGAAACACAAAGCTTAGCATATTTATGGCAAGAAAATGCAAGCAGGTTTAAACAAAAGGCCACTCTACATGACAAGAATTTTATTTCTAAAGACAAAGAAGAAGTGGCTTCTTCTTCAAGAAATAATGTAGAAGAAGACTGATCCTGTTAGAAGGATCTTCAGTGGAATCTATTATTGTGGAGAAGGTCACCCTTGAACCATTAGCACAAAGCCCTATTTCAGAGATTAAACAGGAGAGTGAAGAAGTCAATGTGACTCCACCAGTAGAGGAACCAACACTAGCTCGGGTTTATTCCTCTATAAAAACAACAACTAAGGAAAAGAGTAAAGTTTCAGATATTATAGCCCAAGAACCAATAATAGCTTAACTTTATTCCTCACTAATTTCATCAAGTAAGGGAATGAGGAAAGTAGCAATCCAATCATAATCATCATTTGAGGAAGAGAGTAGTGAAATAAAGTTGAGTGAAACATAGTTTTAAATGAGCAACGGAGTAGAGTCATCCAGGGAAGAAGAAGACCTTCACATATTCCTAATCCATATATTCAAAGGCCTCATACCAAAACCAAAAATAATCTTATGCTAACTAGCAAGCTCATAGCTAATCCTGCTTTCAAAGATGAGATTAAAATATAGAAGAGAGTCTAGAAAATTATTCAAGGAAGAAGAAGGCTCAAAAGAAGAAACACACAGAAAAGAGAAAACCAAATAGGAAGGTAAATAAGGCAAAAGCTCTTAGGCTTTTGTATTTTTTGCTAGATTCTTTATGATTGAATATCTAAAGGGATGAAAATCTAAAGATTAATATCATTTTGGGCCTATCTACAGAGTTATCAAAAATTGCTACATTTTTGAAAAGGTAGCTCGTTGTTCTGGTCACAAGAAGATAAAAGGGTAGGTTGTTTTGGTCTCAAGGAATGACATTAGATGGTGATAGAGTATATGCTGCCTTAGTGGTAATATTTTCCCTTTTCCCAACCAAGTTTTATCTAGTGAAGTTGTCTTCTAGATGCCACATTCGGTTAGTAGTTGCTGCATTTTTTGTGGATAAAGATCCAAGTCATATTCAGTTAGTAACTGTTGCACTCTTTATGGAGAAATTTCTTCGAGGAATCAAGGAGCAGTTAGCCATATTAGCTCAACCAATTCGACTTCTATATTATCAAGTCCCATCTTCATGCATTTGTAAACCAAATATTGTACATAAAACTGCCTTTCTATTATTTTTAGATAAACTTGAAATATGGTTTTCTATATTTAAAAAGTTGTAATAAAATTCCTACATCAGACTTTCACTTTTTTTGGATCTTTAATAGATTAGCTTTTTGTACATATATTATGAAAAGAAATGAGAAAAATTTTCGTGGGTTGTTCATCTCATTGTATACTGAGTTGTGTATTTTTTGAACTTATAATATCTAGATATAACCTTGAGGATTTATGAATGTTTTGATGTGTTTGTTGTGTAATTTCCTTATGTGTTTCCATATCTTACGATTTCATTTCCAGATTTTGATCTACATATGTTTTCTCATGTTTTTTCAGTCTTATGATATAGCAATACATGGTTAGCTATTTTTATCGGTATTGTTTTACAATATTTCTTGATTAGATATGTATGATAAGCCCACTCATAAGCATTCCCTGTGACATAAATCTTTAAGGTGTGTGGTGAAATTCTTATAGGTCTTGATAAAATCTTTCTTTCATCAATACATTACAGGTTTGGAATCTTTTGTTTTATTTTCATCTTAGCAGTGGATTTGTATCCTATATACCCACTCTTCTTTTCATGTTCTTATAACCATTATATTAAAAACTTATATTTACTACAACATAAAACAACAATATCCTCATATGTGTGAACGATTTATTTGTTTAAAATCCTTTTTCTAGTGTGTAAGAATTTCAACCACCTTCCAAAACCCAATCAAACTATAAGAAAATCCCATGAGATTAAGATGTGTCTGGTGAGGAACTTGATACAATCCAAGTGTTGATTCCAACACTAACATAGTGGAAGCACTTTGGGCTCGATGAAGCTACATGCAAGATGGATGATCAGATTTAGGATATGTATCCTTCATTATTTGTTGGTTTGAGAAAATGAGTTTTTGGTATATGTATATGCATATGCATATGGATATTTTTGTAGATACCATACTAAGTTGTGTTATAAAGCTTTAATAATCGGTATGATTGTGGTGTTTGTTATAAAGTTGGAATCAATTCCAAACTCAACGGAGATGATGGCAGAGCCTATACACAAATAAGGAATATTAGATCCTTTGAAGGCTTAGAACCACGAAATATCGGAGCTCGAAATATCGATGGAAGGAATATTGATACCTTGAAGGTTTATTTGAATGAGACTCGGAGCGAGCCGAATATCAAAGCCAATTCTCGAAACATTGGATATTGGAAGGGATGAATAAGAAAAATATCGAAACCTCAGAGAAGGAAGCATATCAAAGCCTCAGAGAAGGAATCATATCGGAACCTCGGAGCAAGTGAATTTCAATATTTTAGAGATCATAGTATCGTAATTTATGAATAATTGATTTCTTTTGAAAGATTTTGGTATTTTAAAGATCATAATATCGTAATTTATTAATAATTGACTTATTTTGAAAGCACCGAAGACTACGATGAATAATATTTATAAAGGAATTTTCTTGAAAAACCAAGGACCGAGGGACCTTTTCTCTCTCCTCTTGTAGGACACATGGTGGTCATTTATTGGTCCTGAGGAGCTGACCATGGAAGATAATGTTAGCATGACATGGAAATATGGGCACATGGTAGTCACATTCAGTATGATTGGGTGGCCTAAAGGGGAAATTCTCTTTGACACATGTAACCACTAAGGAGATGCCACATAGAGATGATGATATCAACATGATGTCATCTTAGTGGTCAGAATATCAAAGCTAGGATATCTCATAATGCCTGTGTAAATACATATTTTAAAAAGTTATGATGCATGGATCTTCCGATGTTAAGTGGCACCTGGTCATGGGGACCCAAAGAACTAAGGGTGTACAGTAGGGGCTAGCACCTAAGTGCTATGGAGAATATCAGAGGTTGAGGATTTCATAACTCCACTATAATTTCCTTTTGAAAATTTTATGATACCAGGGAGCTCTAATGTATGAGCACTTGGTTTAGGAAGCCAAAATAACCAAGGTCAAAGAGAAAATACATAGGGAGATATGCCCTTTGTAGGAGCCTAAAGGCCTTAACACCTAGTTTATAAGCTAATGGTCACAACACCCGATCCCATGGAGGAAAAAGAATAAGGAGCTAAGAATAAGGGGCTAAAGGAAAATCATAATAATGTAATATTGTAACCCCTATGTAGATGCATTTTGAGAAAAGTTGCGATATGTCAAACTTTCGATGTTGTTGGAACTTGGTCATGGAGCCCAAAAAAACAAGGGCAAAAAGTAATAACACAAGGAGAGAGGCCCTGCATAGGATTATATAGGGCTTAGAACCTAAGTGTTTTACCAGAAGTCATAGGAAATAGTCCTATGGCAGAAAAGAGGCTAAGTGCCAACATAATAGGGGCTAAAGGTCTCAAAATCTTGCTCTTTTGTAAAATTTGTTTTAATAAAAGTTATGACATGTAAGCCTTGGTATTAAATCATAGAGGTATTGAAGGATGGCTGATTAGAAAGCTAAGTAAATGTGCACAGAAGAGTTGGTGTTGAGAGAGTAATTTCGACTATAGAGATCGGTGAGTTAAGGAGATGAGGACCATGATTTGCAAAGAAGAGCGCATGCTTGCCTTGGGTTAAAAGAAATATTGATATGATCTCTTTTACATGATTCAGTGAATTAAATGAATAAAAAATAAGCCATGTTGAAGTACCTTTCAAGCTTTGTGGGAAATTAATTAGTATGGGGAGTCTGGTTGGAGTGTGCATTTTTACTAAGAATTAAATCTCAGCATGGGTATCACCCAGGTGCCCATTCTCAGTAGTTAATGAGGTAGTAGTGGAAAGTTAGATGCAATGGTAGAATGGATATAAATGCAAGAGTACACACTCGAGAAGAGTGAATGGTAGAGTTATGGGAAATAGAGGTAGCATCGACCAATGTGCAGCAAAGGAACAAAACAAAGGAGCACCATTGAGAAAAGTGGGGGAATGCAACATTTTTGAGTGAGATGAGTGGAGATCTTTGTGGCTATGTGTGAGTTGATGTATGTGAGGCTAAGTAAGCTTGTTCTACTGATAAGAGTTGAGGCTTCCTAGGTAGAGGAAAGAGACCCTAAGAGAGAGCTCCTGGTGTTGTGCGAATGGCTGAAAGTTAAAAACTAGAAGAAGAAGAAGAAGGTTGAGAGCTGAGTGTATGTTTTTGAGATTATATGAATGAGAATAGTGGGATGATATAGAGTGAGTAGAGAAGAGTAGTGTGACGAATGCATGTTTTTGAGAGAAGAGTTCATAGAATGTTTCATGGGCTAGGAGATGAAGAGAAAAAATATGATAGCAGGTAAAGTGGATACCAATTACAGTGGACATTAGTTCCTATTTGAGTGTGGGTTGGAGCCTGCATATAGGAAGTTGGTGCTTCCATATATAGTGTGTAATAGCCTTGGTAAAAAAATTCATGTAAAAAAAAATATAAGAGCACAGTCATGGGACATGTATTCCAAGATGAATGGTGGGAAAAACATCCTAGCGAGTGTTCATTTCAGTTAATATGGCTAAGGAAATTGGAAAAGGAAAAGGCTAAGGCTTTGTAAATGCATGAGGCATTAATTGGAATTTTATTTATGAAAATAATGGAAATTATGAGAAAAGTAAAATGAAAGGTCAAAGGTTGCATGTGTTAGGTCTCTGTAACAAGCAAGATTGGCAAAGTCCAATTACAGAGTTAACATCATTTCAACCAACTTTGGGATTCTAGGATCTAGCCCTCCTGAATCCGGAGAGGGATCTCTCCAATATGTACAAAGATGGATATTGTCTTTGAAGTTTAGGGTGATGATATTAGGCTAGTTATGACGGCCAAGGGTTTGGTTTGGTTTTCTCGGATGGTTGAACATAATTGCTGTCTAAGGCGGAAAGATCTATATGCAAATAGGTTCAAAGGTGAGAAGTTGCAAGCAAAAAGAGTAAGCTTTGATCATGAAGAGAGGTGATGGCAAGTTTTCAATCCATTGGGCTATGGAGTCATAAGAGGATTTAATTGAAACATTCAGGTTCAAGAATGATCTATGGGGCAAGTCATCTATGCCTAAGGATCTCTTCAAAGTTTGATTTATGGAATGGAGTGGTACAATAAGAAAAGGAAATGACAGATGCAGAACAAAGAGCAGCCCAGGATCTGGTAAGTACTTTGAAACTATCCAGCCTTTGACC
Source organism: Pinus albicaulis (assembly GCA_034641835.2). Classification (NCBI taxonomy): domain Eukaryota; kingdom Viridiplantae; phylum Streptophyta; class Pinopsida; order Pinales; family Pinaceae; genus Pinus; species Pinus albicaulis. Next base: position 915,009,946 of record CM076583.1, on the reverse strand, counting down.
AAGCACTTAAGGAAAACATAGAAGCAAACTAGGATCTGGTAAGTACTTTGAAACTATCTAGCCTTTGATACACTTCTAATAGAATACATATAAAAACAAAGGGAAACTTGAAAGGCAACCTTTGGAGCAGAAACTAGTGGGTTGGGCTCACCCTAATCCTCTCCTAGCTCTCCTTTACTTAGTTACTCCCAAGACAATCACAAAGATAACATAGAATGGCCTAAGATCTGATAAGTACTTCGAAACTAGTCAGCTTTTGACACATCCCAAGGGAAACATTCAAATAGTTGAGAAAACAAGAAAGGGACTCAGGGCTAACCTTTGATTTCCTCAATTCTTTCCGTACACAACACATATGGAAAGTAACATTTAAAAATAACATTCAGCTGTGACAAAAAGATGAGGGAACGCCAGCATCTCTACACTTAGACTGAATTAAATCATTTCTAAATAACACAGTTAGAAGAAAACATTGGGATAAAGATTTTTCAGCCAGAGAAGGTTACTGGTATACAGTAGGTCCTAACACTGTTTAAACTATTCTTTATAGTGGAAAATGAAACAAATTGAAAACAGAAAACAAAATACAAGTTACAGTGAGAATAACATCACCATCAGCATAGACCAGGATCCCATAAATCAGCTTGTATTGATGCTTCAAACCGGTTACAATATTCAGATCTAGTGTTTTAATCCATCTCTCTTCACAACCTAACCTATCTGTTACAAGCAGAGCTCCAAGAGCCTATGAAACCACTATTTACAGTCAAGAGTTCCCAGCTCAATTACAATGCTTCAGTAATTACATTAACAACCAAAACAATCCAACCGCTCATTCATCTTCTTCTGGAGTATTTATAGAAGGATGAGGAGGTGAGATCTGATAAAAAGATCTCAAATACAATTAATGTGGAATCAATGTCTTCCTGGCCCTGGGAGGCTCGATGAAGAAATTATACAGGTGTTCCACTGCATTAATGTGTTTGCACTTATGAAGTAAGCTTGAAGGGAGCTTTGTTGACCTTTGAGGGTCTACGTACTATTAGGGTTACTCTGCTAACATTCTGTCATTAAATCTGAGGCAGAAATAACTTCTTTGGCTGTTTCGAGGCATAATATCTAATCCTGTTCAATAAATTCAGCCTCTGATTGAGCATTTTGAGGCAATAGGTGGCACTGCGGTGGTTGAGGAATCAATTTGCCTCAAAGTATGGAGATGGAGGCAATATGTCTGATGAACACTTTTAGGTTTTTGCTTTAATCTGTGTTCTGAGCCGGGGATTAGGCTTTTGATAACCGTCTTAGCCGTAATCCCCGCCAATCTGTCTACTAATCTGCTGCTCTGGTTCGTTTTGTCTTCAAAATCTGATATTCTTTCTCTGCATCGATTTTGACGGTATTATTTGCTGTACAGGGATGTGCAGGTAGAAAAAGGCATCAATGCCGTTGGAAATACTGATGAGATGTGAAAAATGGCTTTGTAGGTGATTTCCACAGAGGAATCGAGACATAAAGGATCGTCACCCTCCAGGTCTGAGAAAACCTATTTAAAACATGAACAAATGACTTCTTCCCTGCAAAATACAAAAAACACGTAAAAAATCCGGTTTATAGGTCAATCTGCTTTGGAGGGCGTGCGGAAAAATGGAGCAATCGGAGCCGTTGATCGTATTGCGATCAACGGTCGGGAGCGTTTTGAAAAGTCAGTGAAGAAAAAGAGGGACTGTACGATGGGATAGGGTGGTTTCATGAGAACCGTTGATCTGCGGAGATCGACGGCGGAGATCAGCTTTCGAATGCGCCGGGGAAGTTTAACTGGTGGGCAAGTCCGTTAAAGGCCGGGCAAATGAGGTGATTAGTGACCGTCAGATGGGAGGGCCCGGATCCGACGGTGAAGGTGAATCCTGCTGCGGGGCTATAGTCCAAAGGATAATGCGTGGGCGATGTGATAGCGCGGTGGTTTTGGAAATGGGGCGGAGGACACGTGTCGGCCAGCGTGTGGAATCGCTGGCCGACAGGAGAAAACCAGTTTTTCCTGGAGAGCGGTGTGGGATGAAACCACGGTTTTGAAAATGGGCGCGGGGGAGGGGGGTCCACCAGGTGAGGGGTGTTCCGCACCGTTGATCTGTGGGGTAGATCGACGGTCGAGTTTTAACATAATCTCCTTGGCGGAAAACTTTATGAAAAATAAAATAAACCCGATTTTTGCGTTTTACGAAGGTTTTTCAATGTTTTTCGGGCATAAAATAAATTCCAAGAGTTTAGGCGCCTGTCTGACTTAGCGCGTGGTTCTGGCATTGGGGCATATGGAGGAAGAAAAGGCAGGGGCTTAGCCTGAGGGGTCTAAGCCTAACGCATAGCAACATGTGTTTTCTATGGTTTTTTCAAAGAATTGCAAGAAGAAATATAATTCCGATAAGGCTGAAAAATTGGGTTGTTGACCTTAGGAAATGAGATTAGTGAAGGGGTAAGGAATGACATATGGTCTTGTGGGGTTTTTACGAATAAAATGAAATTGAAGAATGAAGGTAAGATGGAAGAAGGGGAGGGGAAAGGAATGGGAATGCAGCAGTGTTTGACTTGGATTTTCGTGGAATATCAGAGGTTGAAAGAGAGAAATGCATGAAGATCAAACCAGCAGTTAATGATTTTACCGAAAGACTTCAAGCACCAACAATTTCAGGACTGAATTTGTTTCTTGAAGGCTGCAAAGAACATTTAGCCACCAACTGATATAATGGAAAAATATAGGTGGCTAACAGTGGCTCCACTTGGGGATGGTGCATTCTTGAAGGCATCAAGAATTCAAACTTGATTTCTTTGGGATGCTGACTGGTGCTTGACCCATTGCTTGCTCTTGCTTTTCTTTGACAAATAATATCAGTCATGAAAGAAAAATGAATTTCATCAATATAACTTCTACCTACCCCAATCCTACTGATCTAACATTTTTTCTTCATCAGAGTGCACTTGGATTGGAAAACTCTTTACGCAAAATTTTATTCTTTTGAAAGCAGGAAATCTAATCTATTTCTACTCCTTATTTCTCCCTAAACTCAGATTAAACAGTTGAGCTCAGACATTTCTCTACCTAGTCTACTATCTGTTGGGATTAAACAGTCCAACAAACTTTCATTCTCTAAAGTCTATGACAAAAATTTAAAAATAGTCAAGTCAAGATTGAACTGTTTGACTTGCTATGATCTATGGCATAAGAACAAGCTGCACATAGATTATTATTTGCAGAAATTAAAATCAAAATGGAAGGCTTAAGATCTGAAAGTTTCTTACAACCTTCTCTTTTTCTTTTTGCAGCTCTATTTTTGCTTTTCTTTGAGCTGTCTCTTCCTTTCCTTCTGGTTCATGTTTTAAGCTGATTAGAACCAGATCTTTACATTCTTTGACTCAGAATTTAAAACATTTTTGAGTCATCTTTCTCTTGGGGACTTTGGTTCAGATTTTGAGTTTGTTTGAACCTTAATTTCTATCCTAATCTATCTACTGATAAGCCAAGATTGAGCGGTTTGGAAAATTAAATTCACTACCCTATCAGCAAAAAATTGAAATCTAATTAGTCAAGTTTAAACAATATGACTAATTAGAAGTGTGTTTTGAGGAGTGGCATTTGAGCTTGCACACTTTCATATTTACTTCTCTTTTTGGCACGGGGCCTTGCCTTTCTTGTTTTCATTTCTGCCCTCTTTTCTTCCTTTCTTTGTTTTTGTATTTTTTGATTTTTCATAACTTAGAATGCATTGGTGGATAAAATATTCACAATGGAAAAAGAAAAATAAAAAGGCTTCAGAACAGGAAATGTTTTAAGAAAGGTAATGCTTAAGCATGCTGCCATTGACAGGACCCCCAAACAATTTTGTTCCATTCAGCTCTTGTAAGAAGAATGCATTATTTCGATCAACTGAATGAATAGAATAAGGGCCAAGCCATAGATTGTCAAATTTACCATGCTTTCCCTTGTCTTCCCTCTTTGAGTCCCACTTTAAAACTTTGTCCCCAAACTTGAAATTGCTGGCCTTTGTTCTTCTGTCAAATATCTTCTTGATATGGTCTTGCTTCTGCAATGCTTTGTTGTACACTTCCTCTCTGGTTTGCTGAAGATGAATGGTCTGATTTATTCTTCTGATTGTGTCATTTTCTTCAGTCTGCAACTCTTGAATTAACTTCATAACTGGTACACCAAGGCTGTTAGGAAAAATTGCATCTATACCATACACAAGCTGGAAGGGTGACATACCGATGGATTTTTTCAAAGTTAATATGTCAGCCCAGAGTGCATGGGTCATCTTGGTGTGCCAAGACTTCTTGTTTTCCTCCAACAGTTTCTTGATTATATTCACTAAGATTTTGTTGGAAGACTCTGCAAGTCCATTACCTTGAGGGTAATAGGTTGTGGAGTGTCCTAATGTTATCTGGTATTTATGACAGAAATCTACCATTTTATTTGATCCAAATGCTGCTACATTATCTGTGATGATCTTGGTAGGACAGCCAAATCTGGAAAGGATATTGGTTTCTATGAATTTTATGATAACCGAATCATTGGCCTGTCTACAAGGAATGGCTTCTATCCACTTAGTGAAATAGTCTGTGGCGGTAAGAATCCACCTGTGTTGAGCAGAGGAAGGTGGATGGATTTCTCCTATGAAGTCAAGTCCCCATTGTTGAAAAGGGGCTTCAACAGTAATTGGATGCAGAGGAAGGGGTAGTAATTTTCTCTTGCCTTCAAACAGTTGGCATTTATGGCAAGTAGTTGTCAATTTGTGTACATCAGGAAAAAGAGTAGGCCAATAGAAACCAGCCCTCAAAATCTTGTTGGCTGTTGACTTCCAGTACAAATGGCCTCCACACTCTCCTTCATGGAATTCCTGCTTAATATTTTCTGCATCAAACTCAGGAAAACATTTAAGCAAAACACCACTTGCATTTTTCCAATAAAGACATTTATCAATAATGCAATAGTTTACAGCTTTCAATTTTAGGAATCTTGCCTTTGTTTTAGATAAACCAGGGGGTGTATTCAGATTAAGAAAAATATAAACAATATCAGTATACCAAGGAGAATTCACAAAATGATCTTCAACAATGGGAGTTGAGAATTCTTCTTGGTTATCCAAAGCATTGATCATATTAATATCAAGAAGTTCACAATTTGATTCAGCCATTAATTTAGCTAGACCTTTGCCTTTGATGAGCTTAGTGGGTTTTATCTCTAAATCATATTCAAGAATAACAACAATCCACTTACCTCTTTTACCATCTGGATCCTGGGTTAGAATGTCTTTAACCACTGAATTTGGGACAAAGGCGATGATGTGTGAGTGAAGGATGTATACTCTGAAGTCTTTCAAAGCCTTTACCAAAGCAAAAGCTTGTTTTTCCATAACGTTATACCTCAAAGGGGCATCCCTCAATGCCTTGCTAAAGAATGTAATGGGCTGCTCTTGTCCTTGTGGATTTTTCTGTAAAAGGACATCAACAATGGTGTGTTCTGATGCAAACGAGAAGATATAAAAATCCTTTGAAAAATCAGGACTTATGAGGACCGGTGTCTTGGTTAACGCTTGTTTCACCAGTTCAAAGGATGTCTTTGCTTCCGAGGTCCATTTTACCCCTTGCTCCTTTTTCAACATGTTTGTGATCTTCCTAAGGAGCTCAGCCAAGTTGGGAATGAACCTTCTCAAAAAGTTTATCTTTCCAATGAAATATTGCAACTCTTTGATGTTTCGAGGATGAGAGATTTGCAATATGGCTTCAATCCTCATGGGATCAATCTTTATGCCCTCTTCTGAAATGATGTGCCCAAGAAGCTTACCTTCTTGGAGACCAAATAAAGTCTTCTTAGGGTTCAAAGATATCCCAAACTTTCTGCACTTCTCGAAAACTTTCCTCAAATGTTCTAAGTGTTCTTCATCTGTTTTTGAAAACACAGTTACATCATCGAGATAGATAATGATGAAGAAGCCCAATTCTTCCAAGAATGCTATGTCCATGGCTATCTGAAAGGTTGCTCCAGCATTCATTAGACCAAAAGTCATTTTCACATACATGAAAGTGCCCCATGGTGTAGTAAAAGCTGTCTTTAATTGATCATCAGGGTGGACTAAGACTTGATTATACCCTGAATAGCCATCCAGCAAAGAAATTGTTTTAGACCCCACCACCCTTTGTAAAATATGATCCATCTTGGGCAAAGGGTAGTTGTCCTTTAATGAAGCTTTGTTTAAATTTCTGAAGTCTATACAAAGCCTCATTTCCCCAGTCTTCTTCCTAACAGACACCAGATTAGATACCCACTCAGAATATCTAATAGGGACAATAATACCAGCATCGTGCATCTTCATGATTTCCTTCTTAACCAATGGCAACTACACAGGGTTTATTCTGCGCAACTTCTGTTTGAATGGTTTTTGGTTTTCTTTAAGAGGGATTTTGTGCTGTATTATTTCAGTATCATAGGATTTAAGATCTTCATAACTCCACGCAAAAACATTAGAAAATTCCTTGAACAACTCTAAGTATTTGAGTTTAATATGAGTTGGCAAAGTTTTGGACAGCTTGATCATTTTCGGTTTTTCCTTGCTGCCTATATTACATTCCTCCACTTCAGTTTCTACAGGTTCTAGTTTAGGTTTTTTGGCCACATCATTAAAATCAAACAATTCTTCTAGAGGGGCCAAACCCTTGGGTAAACCATCATCCTTAGAATGCAAAGTTTCCAATTCCTCTGTTTCAGATTATGCAGTTAATTCTGTTTGGTTTCCAAGTTTGATAGTCTGAAGGTTTTTAACTACAAGCTCAGGAGACGGTTCCTCTTCCCCAAGAAAATTTTCTTCACTGCCGTCTGTATCACAGTCTGAATTTGAACGATGGAGTTCAAACTCATTTCTGAATTGCATGAATTCTTATATTTGTTTATCTCCATCAAACACCTGCCAATATTTCTTGTTATCCGGGATAGCTGGTCTGAATTTTATCTGAGAGGTGTCATCATACAGTAGTGGGCATGTTCTAGCAGCAAAGGCTAAATTGTGGGCAGCAATGTTTCTTTTTCTTGGGACAAAAGTCAGTGTGGATTCCTCAAAAGTTTTCAGAAGATCCATGACATCATTCCTGTAGGCCCTAAGTATGGGGTGATTTGCATTATACTCCCCATTAAATTGCCTAATGATTAATTCAGAATCCCCATATACATTAATTCTCTTGGCACCTAACTTTTTCAGGAGATGCAAGCCTAAGAGAAGGGATTCATATTCTTCTATGTTGTTGGAACACTGAAAGTTTAATTTACATGAGATGCATTCTGTATGATTGTTTTCAGTGTTAGTAATCCAGACACCTGCACCAGCATTTGTTCTGGTGCATGACCCATCAAAATACATATTCCAAAGAGGAGCATTTTCAGTTTGGTGGATGGACTTTGTATAATCTGATTCCTCAAGTTTTTCATCGGGTTGAGGATTGTCTTTCTGACTGTCAAGTTTTAAGTCCAAAGGATTGACGACTTGCAGTTCAAGATCTGTATTCAGTTTGCTAGGATTTTCAGATGCAATAAACTGTTTCAGCAGTTTAACGTTGTTTTCCTCTTCCTCTGTTTCAGCCATTGATTCTGTTAAAATGATTTGTTCTGTAAGGGCTTCATCATTAAACATGATAAAAGAATCAAGGCTTGTGTTTATAGCATAGAGAGGGGAGTTTTGAGGCTGATCTTGACTTGTCACTGTGTACTGCATGTGAGATTCCCTGTAAAGTCTTCTAGTCTGGTTAAAAACAGGGATAGTCACATAGGTCATGTCCATTTGCATGGTCCCCTATAACTTAGCCCCCCAAGATCATGATAAAAGCATTCCATACTTTAGGGGTACATCAGCCACAACAACATCCATGACTAAACATTTGGCTGGAATCTGGGCTAAATTGACACAGAGATCTTTTATCAATCCTAGACATTTAACTTTGCTTGAGTCAAAGGAGTACAAATCTTTATAAGGTCTAGTAATTTCAAGACCCAGGCTTTCCATTACAGCTTTAGGCATTAAATTATGGGAAGCGCCCGAGTCATGCATAGCATTGTGCAGAATTTTGTCATGAATGTTTAAGCTTACATAAAAGGGAGGGACAAGACCCTCTTGGAACTTTCCTTCAATATTTGGACCAAAAATAAGCTCTGGTTGGTCATCATTAAGATTGAGTGTGTCCTCATTGTCTTCTAAGTTCAAAGCCTTCAAAATTTTGGACCTATATACATGTTGGGAAGCTAACTCAGTCAAAGGAACAGAGATTTTGATCTTTGAGATTTCCTGTTCCAGACTGAAAAGGTTTTGATTCTTTAAAGAATTGATCTCAGCCTTGTTTACTGCCACTTTATCAGCAATAACAGCTTGCCGATTTGGTTTATCTACAGTTGAAACAGTTTTTTTACCAGGAGTACTAACGGAAGTGTCAATACTACTAATGTTTGCACTCTGTTTTTCAAGATTTTGAGTGTCTTTCCCTTTACCATTACCAGAATTAACAGCCACTGTTTTGTCCTTTTGTCTGATTGTTTTAGATTTGGTAGCAGTGCTGTTTTGAGAAGGCTGGTCAGAGGTTCTATTGCTGGGGGTTTGTTGATTAGATCTACTTCTGAGTTCATATTCCCTTGAAGGCTCTATGACAGCGTTTTCCATGTTTTGATAATAATTCTCATTATCATCTCTTTTGTCATCATAAGGTGTATAAAGACCTTGTTTTTTATCATAATGAACTTCAAAGTCATCATCCTCTACCCCAAATAAGTTTATATCATCTTCCTCCTTTATTTGATCTATTTTTTCAACCTCACTTAAAAAGTTTTGATGAAAGGGAGGAGTGATCTGTTGATCATCTTCCCTGGGTCTATTTGGAGGCTGATTTCTTCTCATATTCTGATTCTGGTTTTGGTTTCTGTTTTGAGGGGCGTTCTGATTTAGACTTGCTTGCGCTCTCTCTAGAATGCTCATTTTCTCCATCATTTCTTCCATCATTCTTTCTATCTTTGAGTTTGAAGTGGAAGGGGTGGATTCCTCTCTAAAAGATACTCTCTTTTCAGCTTTCATCCTTGCTCTCTTCTCCATAAGATTAACTTCCACAGAAAGAGCACCTCTTTGCATATCTTCAAGGGTTGCAAAAACTCTTTCTCTGAGTGAATATGTCATGTCTGGATCAAACCCTTCAGAAAATTTGTTTAAAGCTGAGCCCTGAGGAGGTTTTAGTTCAGGGGAAAGTGCATTATACACGCTGTTAAATCTGGTACAATAAGCTTGTACACTTTCCCCAGGGTTCCTATGGAGATTGTTATAGTCAGCAAGGACTTGGAGGGGATTCTTTCTCACTTCCCATTTGTTTAAGAATGTTTGATGGAAGGCTTGGAGATTGTTAATACTATGGGGGGTTAAACCTTTAAACCATTTTCTTGCTTCTCCACCCAAACTTTGAGCAAATAGTCTCAACTTGACAGAATCATCGTCAATTTCGTTTCTGTCAAAGTAGTCATTCATCTTGTCCACATGTTGAGATGCTGTTATAGTATTGCTAGCATCATATAATGGAATTTTGGACTGATAGTCCTGTGGAAGATTGACTAATGGTACAGGAAGGACTAAGGGAGCATACCATGCTGCCATGATATGTGGAAGGGGTGGATTTACAAGCGGAGGTGTGGGTTGAGGTGGAGTGCTTTGAACAGTGGATAACGGATGAACATAAGTGGATGGAGCAGCAATAGATTTCTGAGCTGATCTTGGATGAGAGGTGCCTAGATTGTGTAAAAAATGTGAGTCAGTAGGTGTCGATTCTCTATCCCCAAGGGGCTCACTTGTTTCGGGGGATGAACGTGAAGGCCCGGAATCTAGCTGATCTAAATCACCAAATGACCTAGTCCTAAATGGGTTCAATAAGTCAGTTTGTGATTTTTGCAGAGCTGAAAGATTGTCAGGTATCGAATGAGCTCTTAGGGGTGATCTGAAAACAACTGACCATTGTATCTTAGGAGACTTCCTAAGGATTCTTTCTGGGTTATCAACTCTCTCAGGTGGATCGGGGTCAGGATGGGCTCTAGTGTAAATCTTTTTAGGAGCCACAATGTTTGTATGTTTGGACCCAACTTAAACAGGAAAAGTTCAACCAGATATGACAATCTTTGAGGGGTTAACTAAACTGTTTACACAAATATTAATCCTACAGTCCTCTAACTGAGTTTGAGTGCCTTTATAATGATAAGGGTTCTTCCTAGTGGAGTCTTAAGGTCTGCTAGGATTTTGGAGTCGCCAGGTGGAGAGTCTAGAATATTTTCAAAGGGGTACACTGTCCACCACAGTGTTTTTGAAACCTTCCTTTTCAAGGATATCTCAAAACACAAGGAACTCTAACCAGAGATTCACTGGGAGGGCATTCACCAGATATGTCACCTCTATAAGAGGATGAGATCCGGAGGCTACCTGGCCCTTTCCAGACTCTGTCTAAGAGTAGAGGGTAAAACATGCCAAAGATATAAATAAAACATCAAGAACTAGTGTTTTACTACCAATCTGAAATGTTTTTGGTATTTTCTGAATTGTTTTTATTTGTGGTTTAGAAGAAAATCCTAACTTTTCCTCAAAACTTAGCTACGGTTATGAAACAAAGGCAGTCTATCCTTATGGCTAAGCGAGCTGATTTTCCAAGGTTAGATAAAAACATAAAAGAATCCCAAGGTCAACCTAGTTTGTCACTGATTCAGAGGAGTTTTATCTTAATTACCATTTCTTGGTAGTGCTTGAAAAGGCTGCTTTTTACTCTCAAGGTTTTATGAAGTTTCTGGGTAAGAATATCCCCAGTGGAGTCGCCAGAAATGTTAGGTCTCTGTAACAAGCAAGGTTGGCAAAGTCCGATTACAGAGTTAACATCATTTCAACCAAATTTGGGATTCTAGGATCTAGCCCTCCTGAATCCGGAGAGGGATCTCTCCAATATGTACAAAGATGGATATTGTCTTTGAAGTTTAGGGTGATGATATTAGGCTAGTTATGATGGCCAAAGGTTTGGTTTGGTTTTCTCGGATGGTTGAACATAATTGCTGTCTGAGGCAGAAAGATCTATATGCAAATAGGTTCAAAGGTGAGAAGTTGCAAGAAAAAAGAGTAAGCTTTGATCATGAAGAGAGGTGATGGCAAGTTTTCAATCCATTGGGCTATGGAGTCATAAGAGGATTTAATTGAAACATTACGGTTCAAGAGTGATCTATGGGGCAAGCCATCTATGCCTAAGGATCTCTTCAAAGTTTGATTTATGGAATGGAGTGGTACAATAAGAAAAGGAAATGACAGATGCAGAACAAAGAGCAGCCCAGGATCTGGTAAGTACTTTGAAACTATCGAGCCTTTTACCAAGCACTTAAGGAAAACATAGAAGCAAACTAGGATCTGGTAAGTACTTTGAAACTATCCAGCCTTTGATACACTTCTAATAGAATACATATAAAAACAAAGGGAAACTTGAAAGGCAACCTTTGGAGCAGAAACTAGTGGGCTGGGCTCACCCTAATCCTCTCCTAGCTCTCCTTTACTTAGTTACTCCCAAGACAATCACAAAGATAACATAGAATGGCCTAAGATCTGATAAGTACTTCGAAACTAGTCAGCTTTTGATACATCCCAAGGGAAACAATCAAATAGTTGAGCAAACAAGAAAGGGACTCAGGGCTAACCTTTGATTTCTTTCCTTACACAACACATATGGAAAGTAACATTTAAAAATAACATTCAGCTGTGACAAAAAGATGAGGGAACGCCATCATCTCTACACTTAGACTGAATTAAATCATTTCTAAATAACACAGTTAGAAGAAAACATTGGGATAAAGATTTTTCAGCCAGAGAAGGTTACTGGTATACAGTAGGTCCTAACACTGTTTAAACTATTCTTTATAGTGGAAAATGAAACAAATTGAAAACAGAAAACAAAATACAAGTTACAGTGAGAATAACATCACCATCAGCATAGACCAGGATCCCATAAATCAACTTGTATTGATGCTTCAAACCGGTTACAATCTTTAGATCTAGTGTTTTAATCCATCTCTATTCACAACCTAACCTATCTGTTACAAGCAGAGCTCCAAGAGCCTATGAAGCCACTATTTACAGTCAAGAGTTCCCAGCTCAATTACAATGCTTCAGTAATTACATTAACAAAAAAAACAATCCAACCCCTCATTCATCTTCTTCTGGAGTATTTATAGAAGGATGAGGAGGTGAGATCTGATAAAAGGATCTCAAATACAATTAATGCAGAATCAATGTCTTCCTAGCCCTGGGAGGCTCGATGAAGAAATTATACAGGTGTTCCACTGCATTAATGTGTTTACACTTATGAAGTAAGCTCGAAGGGAGCTTTTTTGACCTTTGAGGCTCTGCGTACTATTAGGGTTACTCTGCTAACATTCTGTCATTAAATCTAGGGCAGAAATAACTTCTTTGGCTGTTTCGAGGCATAATATCTGATCCTGTTCAATAAATTCAACCTCTGATTGAGCATTTTGAGGTAATAGGTGGCACTGCGGTGGTTGAGGAATCAATTTTCCTCAAAGTATGGCGGTGGAGGTAATATGTCTGATGAACACTTTTAGGTTTTTGCTTTAATCTGTGTTCTGAGCCAGGGATTAGGCTTTTGATAACCGTCTTAGCCGTAATCCCCGCCAATCTGTCTACTAATCTGCTGCTCTGGTTCGTTTTGTCTTCAAAATCTGATATTCTTTCTCTGCATTGATTTTGACGGTATTCTTTGCTGTACAGGGCTATGCAGGTAGAAAAAGGCATCAATGCCGTTGGAAATACTGATGAGACGTGAAAAATGGCTTTGTAGGTGATTTCCAAGGAGGAATCGAGACATAAAGGATCGTCACCCTCCAGGTCTGAGAAACCCTGTTTAAAACACGAACAAATGACTTCTTCCCTGCAAAATACAAAAAACACGTAAAAAATCCGGTTTATAGGTCAATCTGCTTTGGTGGGCGTGCGGAAAAATGGAGCAATCGGAGCCGTTGATCGTATTGCGATCAACGGTCGGGAGCGTTTTGAAAAGTCAGCGGAGAAAAAGAGGGACTGTACGATGGGATCGGGTGGTTGCATGAGAACCATCAATCTGCAGAGATCGACGACGGAGATCGGATTTCGAACGCGTCGGGGAAGTTTAACTGGTGGGCAAGTCCATTAAGGGTCGGGCAGATGAGGTGATTAGCGACCGTCAGATGGGAGGGCCCGAATCCGACGGTGAAGGTGAATCCCACTGCGGGGCTATAGTCCGAAGGATAATGCGCGGGCGATGTGATAGCGCGCCGGTTTTGGAAATGGGGTGGAGGACAAGTGTCGGCCAATGTGTGGAATCGCTAGCCGACGGGAGAAAACCAGTTTTGCCCGGAGAGCGGTGCGGGATGAAACCACGGTTTTGAAAATGGGCGCGGGGGAGGGGGGTCCACCAGGTGAGGGGTGTTCTGCACCGTTGATCTGTGGGGTAGATCGACGGTTGAGTTTTAACATAATTTCCTTGGCAGAAAACTTTATGAAAAATAAAATAAACCCAATTTTTGCGTTTTACGAAGGTTTTTCAATGTTTTTCAGGCAGAAAATAAATTCCAAGAGTTTAGGCACCTGTCTGACTTAGCGCGTGGTTCTGGTGTCGGGGAATATGGAGGAAGAAAAGGCAGGGGCTTAGCCTGAGGGGTCTAAGCCTAACGCATAGCAACATGTGTTTTCTATGGTTTTTTCAAAGAATTGCAAGAAGAAATATAATTCCGATAAGGCTGAAAAATTGGGTTGTTGACCTTAGGAAATGAGATTAGTGAAGGGGTAAGGAATGACATATGGTCTTGTGGGGTTTTTATGAATAAAAGGAAATTGAAGAATGAAGGTAAGATGGAAGAAGGGGAGGGGAAAGGAATGGGAATGCAGCAGTGTTTGACTTGGATTTTCGTGGAATATCAGAGGTTGAAAGAGAGAAATGCATGAAGATCAAACTAGCAGTTATTGATTTTACCGAAAGACTTCAAGCACCAACAATTTCAGGACTGAATTTGTTTCTTGAAGGCTGCAAAGAACATTTAGCCACCAGCTGATATAATGGAAAAATATAGGTGGCTAACAGCATGTGAGGAGGAAAATTTAGGAAAATAATGGAAATTGAATCAAATAGAGGCCTCATTCATAATAAGGCTTTTAAGGATCAGTCGGTAAGGTTTTTTCAGTTCATTTTTGGAGCTCTCTCATTATTATCTCTCTCAATCTCACTCTTGGTCACTTAGAGTTTTTGAAGCACTTCGGCATTTTGAGCAAGAAAAGCAAGAAATTATGAAAAAGGAGGAAGAAAGCATGGAGGAGCAAGAATCAAGCAACTGCATCAAGATTCTTGGCAGGTATCAATTTTCATGTGCATTTTCCTTGCTATATCCACTATGCATAGTATTGCATGTGGTGCTTTTATATCTTCGCATGGGTTTTAGCAGGTATGACAGTGTTTTCATCCTAGCCTTGCCATTTTCAGATAGCCATGGTGTTCTGGAGTTCTCATGTTTTAGTTTAGGTGGATTACTAGATGGATTCAAAGCTTATTGGGGTGGATCTCTGAATTGATATAAAACATGGCCTAGTAACCCCTGCACCATACTATGGGTCACGGTAAAGCTGGATAGTGTGATGCCTTGATCGGCCCAGGATTCCTTGACTAGTGAATGGTGAGATATACATTAAATCACAAAGATGGATTTCTCTTCATTAGGCCTAGGAATCCCTAGTTTGGGATATATGGTAAAGCATAGAGAGTATGTCTAGGTTTAGTGCCTAGTGACCCATAATTTAGACGGTGGGTTGCGGTAAAGCCTAAGAGACTAGGAGGCAGAAAAATTCCTCATGGTTTAGGAAGAGATAATCCTTTGATATCCATGCTTTTTTTGGCCTAGTGATTGGGTATAGATCACAATAAAGTCAATTATGACATGTTTATTATGTTGGCCTAGTGATCTAGTGTGGATCATAGTAAAGCTTGATTTATATTGATTAGGGTGAGGTGGTTTAGCCTTGGGATTCCCTATTTGGTTCTTTCAGTTTGAGTCCCCAATTCATGGTTGGAATATTGCATGGGGTTGATTAGATGAAGAGATATTTGTCTTAGCCAATCTATGGCCTAGTGGAACGTGGAAGTACCATCTGTTAGTCATCAATATTTTTCACTATCTTTGGATGACTATAGAATGGTTTTAGTTTTCTGAAAACAATATTTTTTGAATATCTTGAGTTTCAGAAATTTCACTACCTTCATTATATTCATAAAAAATTTTCTCTATCTATCAGTTTGCCATCTCAAAGTCACCTTGTTTCTCTTAAGAGACTCATTATGGGCCTATACCTCTCATTTTCATCCTTCTTTCCCACCTAGAACCTCATTTCCCCATTTTCCTCTGTCAATAAACTCCACCCTCCCTCTAATATTTCTTGTTGCTAATTTATTCCCATGTCCCCTTGAGCATAATAGAAATTTTGGAAATTCACTTTTCACTTGAAATTTTTTAAGTTAAAATCTCATTCAAAGTCAGGTCAAAAAGCACTCCCATTTGGTCATTAGGGTTTTGCATTCTTCAAGGTCATCCCTTCATTTCTATGAAGTCAGCATATATATGAGGGGGATTGAAAAATATCATCATGATGGTTTCATTATACTTTAAAGGTTTTATTTTCAGTTTGAAGACTTTTTTATTGAAATACCATTTTGATAGAAAAGTCAGCTATGTAATTTATATGTTTTTCCAAATGTTATTTTATGTTTTCATATGTAATAAATTCAATCCCAAGATGTCAAATTCCATCATGTCTGACCTAAGTGGAGAAAAGAAATCCAAACTGCATGTTTGAACAACATGCAATGCCAAAAGTCAGAAAGAGTATCAGTGCCCAAGTCATCATTGTTCACAAGTACTAAACCCGAATTTCCCCTCCCATTGAGCTAGAGTTTGCTATGGAAATTTGACACTTGATTAGAGGAGCCATAAGGTAGCTCATATCAGTAAGCATAAGGTAATTTTAGCTCATAAGATCATGTTTCCATCATTTCTTGAGAATTCATTCCAAGAGTCAAGCCATTTGTCACTCATAGGGCCAATTTTTCTTCAAACTATGTTTCTGACCAAACTGAAATGAATTTGACAAATGTGAGAGAGGTTTTTGTCCATTATAATTCCAGGAAGAAAAAATTCCTTCATATTTTACACAGGTGATATGGTTTTAGATAAATGGCAAAACTACGGGTGCCACAGGAGAGTTGTTGCACTTTTGAAGTGACCTTGGGAAAATAAAATTTTCTTATAGTTTGAGTGTCCAAATGACTGTCTTGATGAGACACATGAAAACTAGACTAGAGTAGCTTTCCAATGAGCTATCATGAGCTCAATTTGGAGTTGAGGAAGGCCTTCAAAAGTTGCCTGCACCAGCACTATGCATTATGCACCCTCATTCAAGACTTTTTTACCAGTCTTGGGAGAATCAACTTTTGATAGGTCAAATAAACTCCAATAAGAAAAAAGGTATATTTGGAAATTAGAATTTGATATCTTTCTAAGGAGCTATCCTGGGACAAATTTTGACACCGGGAAGACCTCCAAAAGTGGTTTGAAAAATAGTGTTGTGTTTTTTCATCCTGGTGTTGCGTCTTTAGAAGGTTGGCGCTGCACGTTTGGATAGGAATTGCGCCCTCAGTCAGTGGGGCTAAGCACCTGCACAATGAAGAATTTTGAGGGTTGTGTCACTTAAAATTCTTCATAACCACTTCCAAGCTTCTCCTAAATTCCTCCAAGAGCACTAAAGTAGTAAGTACATATCATATACCTTGTTCCTATGATATTTGATAGCTCTTGAAAGCATTGAAGTGAAACCCTAATTTTAGTTTATAATCATTATATATCCACCTTTTTTATCCTTCTAAATATAATTTCATTCATAGGCAAGGTAAATTTCATTCACGTAGGGTTTCCAATGACCTATTTTGCTCATTCACTTCATTCCCTTCACTTGTTCAAGCTAGCCATCTCATCTCCTATTCCCTTCATCTTATTAAATTTACCCTATGGTTTTCACTAGCCTAGGCTCCCTTACATATTTCCATTTCCTTCATTTCCCCACACCTCCATTCACTTCACACTCCTTCATTTTATTCATCCTCTCCCTAGGTTTTTGACACCATATACATCATGGAAACCTAGCAGAGGTGAAATTAGCAAGCGTAAGAGGTTTGATTTGGGCACAATGGTACATACCTATCAGAGAGGTCATATGCACGTGTTTTCTTCACTTGGAGTGAAAGGGGCCATGCCTTCTTCATCAACACAACAGGTAGGCAAAGTTAAGGAAAAGGCTACATAGCATATCATTGATGAGAAGGAGGAAAAACATGAAGCTGAGCAGGAATTTCAGTTGATTGAGCTTGGTGGTGAGGAGGATCAACATGTAATATTCCCAAATGGGAAAATAAAAAATATATGCACAGAAAACACATTTTTCAGAAATATATGCATTAAATGTTAAATTCAGCCTATTGAACCATTAGATCAGACATTATAACAACCAAATCTACAAGGAGAATAGAAAAAAATCACTTTTACTTAGTTAAACAAGCCTCTTATGCCCAAAATAGTCCAAAAACAATGCAACCCTATGATTTCTGCAACAGAGAAATACTATAACAAGATACAACATAGTTTACTTAGGGTTTATACTCAGAAATAGAGAGACAAATTAGATCTGCTGATATATTAATCAATAAGGCATAAAAATGAGATCTAGGCTCCTCTAAACAAATCCAAGATGACTCGGCAAGGGTTTCTTGATGAACATGAAGTACAAGAAGTATATGTTGTATATATATGGCTGAATCATTCTATATGGCTGAAGCACTGCATAAAAATGGCTGATCATACAAAGAAATGGTTGTATCTCCTCCTACTAGCTTTTTGGGAAAAAGGTCGATCCTTCTCGTGGGAAACTAGCTCATAAAACAGGGATTTCAACCCTTCCATTGCAACACCATGAGAAATAATGTAGTTTCTGCAAGGGACTTCACTGTAGTTGTATGTGACTGCTTGGCCAAGTTTCGGGTGGTGGAAATGAAGTCTCAACCTGTCCAACCTATAGAATGTCTCAGAAATTACATCATATAGACCTCAAACCTTCCACCTCCCAAGTTGAATTCTCCTTGGGGCGGATTCAACTAATTTCTAAACAAAGGAATGAATACCAAGCATCCCAAACAACTTGCCTCTAAAAGGAGGCAATACAATTCTTACATTTACTTTTTTAGAATCACTCTAGGAAATAGGCCGCAGTGAGTCAAAGTTTTATGCAAACATAATTTATCATGACACTCAAAATTTTATCCACAAGCAATATCAACATGGCCGAAATCTGGTGAAAATGATATTCGTTATTATGTGACTAGCTGTTAAGAAGGCCTGCAACGTGTCTTTCAGCCTGATTTTGGGGCACTTCTCGGCATCCAAATTGAGCTCATGATAGCTCGTTAGAAAGCCCTAGATTTTGGCTATCTAACCCAAGTGGAATTTCCAAAATTGGAGCTCATTTTCCCCTCCAAAACTTCATTCTCCCAGAAGTACTTCCTGCTGGTGCAAAAGGTGGCAGAAAGGTGGTTTTCATGGTGTTTTTGGGCCCTTTGATCATCCAGAACTTGATGAAATGCTTCGGAAATACTTGAGCATGCATAAATTACCATGAAAAACCCAAAAATATAAATTTTTCCTCCAGCAAGTGTCCCAATCAAAAGCGAGCGCGTCGACGCGCTACTCGTATAGCTGAAAAATCTGTTTTGAGACCAAAATATTTCAAAATGACAAAAATTTCTCCAAATTTGCTCAAATTCGGAGCGAAGACCCTCCATCATGTATCATGCCCAGCCAATGATGCCTCGGCCAAAATCCGGAGTGGATCAGGCCTCTTTCGCCGTTTTAGTGCTCTGCTCAACCTCCTCTTCAGAATCTTCATTTTTGCTTTGCAGACATGCATGCGAGCCCAATAATGACCTTTCATGTGACGAAGCATGTCTTTGTCTCTATTGGCCTTTGCCAAAAATTTCTCCAGATGAATGTTAACATGCGTGAGGCAAGAATCTCGATCAGCCGGTGTCATATCACCAGGTCTCTTCCGGGCCAATTGTCGATCCTCACGGATTCGCCGCAACTCTAACAATGTGTGCTCATCCTCTAGCTATTTGTTACACTGCTCCAGGTAGTTTATCACCCACTGAGCCTTCTACAATTTCTCTTTCAGCATGTCATTCTCGGCCTTTTGCTCCTGGATGATCTCTTTCAGTTTCGAGCTAGGAGAGCTCGCATCAACATCGATGAACGTGAAATTAGTGTCCCAGCCTCCTGAAGGGCCCTCATCATGCATGGGCCTCTTGCCCCTGTCCTGAAACTGTACCTGTGCTGAAGAAGAAGGCGAGACCCCTTCCACATCATGTGGAGATAATACTCACTCTGCTGATGGAGTCAACGAGACCCCTTCCACCCCGGGTGGAGATAGTACTCGTCGTGTAGCTGCAAATAAGGCCCTGTGGCCTCGCTGGTATGTCACATACAATGGAGCACTGATATGCTCGATCTCAGGAATGTCAGGCTGGTGTGAAGGCTCTCCCTCATCATGAACTACCTCGAGAGGCGGCTGTGGCGCTGTGAAGAAGTCACGGGAGATGAAATCCTCCCAAGTAATGCCCTGCTGTGTCAACTGATGTACCACTACGATCTTGATCAGAGCGTAATGATATATACTTCTATGCTGCTGTGCTGGGGTCTTCTTCTGTACAAAAATCACCATCCTCTCTATGTTGCGATACATGAAGTACGGAATGTTCATCATACGTACCCTCGTGAAGTGCATCAACAAACGGACATGGTACGCATAGAGACGCGAGAATCTGCCCTCGCAACTGAAATACCGAATGATGAGTTTCATCAATGGTGCAAACTCATCCTTTAGGAATATGAAAGGAAAAACCCTGCTCAGGTGCCTCATATACCCGGGTTTGATGTATGGCTCATAGTGGAATTTCTCTAACTGCTGACGTTTGTTCCATTCCTCTCCTATATTTGGTATCCCGGTGGCCTGAGCAATAGTCTCTGGTGACAGAATGAAATCTACTCCTGCGAGGTTTACACGGCCATCATGTAAATGTAGAAAAAATAGACGAGCTAGTTCACGATGATGCTGGGTTTGTGAAATCATCTCACAGTATTGGAAACATGACTGATGCTGAAAACAATCCATTGCAAGCGGGCAAGCCTGCAATTGAGCCAAAGAAGTAGGCTCCTCCCTGAGATGCTTACCACCTTTGCCAATTTTGTGAGACCTCCATGGCACATTACCCTCTGCTGTGGAATCACTTTCATACTCCTGCTCATAAACTGAATCCGTCTCTGACATGGCTTTGAAAACAAGATGTCTGCAATATGTATGTTGATATAGGTGTAGTGAAGTCAAAAGTTTCAATGAATGCTCAAAACCCAAATATGTTACATATGTACCACAGCATCATAGGAATACAAGCCACAGTGGTAATAGCTCTGTTTAAGTGGATTGGCATAAAAACAGTCACTGCTTTGATCACAAGGGAACTTGACAAATGAGTAAAAAGTGTAATGTAGTGAGCAGCCTTTGTAATGCTGACTAAAATTTGTCAAAGGGGAAAATGAGTATGAGACTGTGTTTTGTCACTGGAGAATGGGAAACAAATGTGATAATGACCATAGTAAAACAATAGCAATGACAGTGGTAATATAATGGAGATGACAGCAGTGATGAAATGGCAAACTGAGAGCGTGAGGGCTGTGACACTTTGACAATAGATGCATAGGTATATATATCAACAATACAAGCTGGGAAATCCTTCACAAGACCATCAACATGTCTTTCAAAACCCCAAGAAATGAATTTGCAATGAACCTAGGGTTTACACATTTCTCCTCATCAAATACTTGTTTCCCCACTTTGAAAATACCACAATCATGTTCAACAATCACTTAACAATCGTGAAGGACTTACTTGCAAGCCGATTGAGGCGTTTTGCATGAAACTGGACGCAAGGGAAAAAAATTTGGCTCCGAGACTGTATGCATAGCGCTCTTACCCAGTGCGTAGCGCGTTTGTAAATTTACACAGGCTGGGGAGGCTATATGCGTAGCGCACTTTATATGGGTAGCGCGCCTCCTGTGTGAGTAGCCCACCTCTTACACCTCCGGTCTTCAGTTTTGAAAACGAGCTTTCGCCCTTCTAACCTGCAATTCGACCTTTGCATTGGGAATCTATGCAAATGAGTTGTCTCCAATGCTTTATATGGATTGCAAAATATCTCATAAAAATCAACTTTGATTTATATTTGCTCCATAACCCACTTTAATAATGTTTGGCACTTTGTCATTTGATCACTTAATACAATGTTGTCCTTTGTCTTTTTATTATTTTTCTGAGTTTTGGACTGATGATACTTGGTTGTTTTTGCATGGATCTGGCATTTGGCTTTGGCAAAGATCAGAGGCTTGCTCTGGAACTTCTCATGGTGAAACAAATACAATTATTACAAAAAATGAAGTTTGACAATTTCTAGTTCCAAAACAGAGTTTTGGACTAGAAATGTCTTCAAATGTTTTTGATAATAAAAAAATGAATTAGGAATCTTTTGAAACTAACCTCATGGCCTGCGGGCTTTTATTACATGTATGCAAAGGACTGAAAACCCTAGACCCTAGGAATAAAGACTCTTTTTAACGAAACTAATCATTTATGACCATGAATGCAATGACCATGAACTTCAGTGATTTTTGAGGAATTTTAATTAGCCCTGCAGGTACAAGCATGAGGAAACGCAAGACAACCAAACCCCCTCGTCAGTCAATGGCATGCCCCTAGCGAAATGCAACAAAGTGGAACGAGCGAGACACCTAAGAATGATATGCAAAAAGCGAAAAGATCTCTGACGGAGGGCTGTAAGGACCGACTCTAACATTGGCTCCAATGGGGGATGGTGGCTCCAAGGAGATGCCAAGAACGAAAGATCTCTGGGGGAGTCATACAGCGCCTTCATCCATTGGGCGATGGAGTCATTATTTCAACAGATAACACAAAACTTTTGATACATTAATTGACTGCAAACTTGACTGAAAACCGACTGAAATTTGACCAAAACTGACTCGATTTTTAAACTGAAAAGACTGATAAAACTGACTTGACAAACTTCAAACCAACTAACCTCCATCTCCAGAATTATAGCCTTCGCTCCGGGCCCCAGACTGAAGATGAGAGATCAGTACACACTTGCAATAGAACAGAAGTAAAATGATATATACAATGATGATGAAATCAGCAGAAAATACTCAAAAGTAGTATCACTTTAGCAGCCGACCATTTATCGGCCCTCCAGGACAATCATCTCCATTCATTTCCTTAAGAAGAAAGGTGTTTTGACCGCGATACGCTGCAATCTTAAAAGGACCTTTCCATAGGTTTTCAAATTTGTCGTGCTTTCCCTTATCTTCATTCCGAGCATCCCACTTCAAAACCACCTCATCCAGCTGAAACTTATCTGATTTTGCCTTCCTGTCATAAATCTTCTTTATGCGCTCCTGCAACTTGAAAGTATTTTGAAATACCTCCTCCTGTGTCTGCTATAAATGAATCATCTGATTAATCCTCCGCTCCATGGGATCTTCCTCACTACCAGCTTCCTGAAGCAATTTGACTACCGGGACAACAAGCGAAGTGGGAAAAACTGTGTCTACCCCATACACCAACTCGAAAGGAGACATGCCAATAGAATTTTTCTGACTTACCCTATCAGCCCACAGTGCATTCACTAATTTCTTGTGCCAGCCCTTTTTATTGATTTCCAGCAATTTCTTGATGATATTTACCAAAGACTTATTTGAAGATTCCGCCAGACCATTTCCTTGCGGATGGTAGGCAGTCGAATGTCCCAAGCTGATGTTGTACTTATAGAAAAATTCAACCATCCTCTTAGACTTGAAGGCTGCTGCGTTATCTGTGATTATTTTACTAGGGCACCCAAAACGTGAAAGAATATTGTTTTCAAGAAAAGAGATAATTACCGCATCCGTGGCTTGTCAAGTGGGAATCACCTCAATCCATTTCGTGAAGTAGTCCATAGCTGTCAATATCCATCTATGCTGTCCTAACGATGCCGGATGGATTTCACCAATGAAATCCAACCCCCACTGTTGAAATGGTGCACTAACTTCAATTGGTTTGAGAGGCAAAGGCTGTAGTTTCTGCTTCCCTTCGAAAATTTGACACGTGAAAATTCTTAACAGCCTTATATACATCCGAAAACAAATAAGGTCAATAGTAACCTGCCCTTAGAATCTTATTTGTTGTGGTTTTCCAAAACAAATGGCCCCCGCAGTCTCTTCTATGAAAGTCCTCCAAAACTCTTTTGGCTTCCTCCTCTACCAAACAATTCAATAACATTCCACCAGGGTCTTTCCAATACAATGCATAATTCAGTATGCAAAACTTTGCAGCTCTCAACTTCAAGGTTCTACTCTTATTTCTAGGCATCCCGGGAGGTGGAGATAAATTCTGAAGTACGTATAAAATGTCAGCATACCAATGGGAAGAAACAAAAATATCAGATACCTGAACTGACGTACTCTCCTCATCTTCATCGGACATGGCAGCGATCAAATTTATATCTAGAGCATGCATATTTGTTTCATCCATGAGCTTGGCGAGTCCTTGTCCTTTAATAAGCTTGGTTGGTTTAATCTCCACATCGTATTCTAAAAGCGCAGCGATCCACTTACCCTATCTTCCTTCTGGATCTGCCTGTACCAAAACATCTTTAACTACTGCGTTAGGAACATATGCTATAATGTGGGAATGTAGTATATACACACGGAAATATTTCAAGACCTTTACAAGCGCAAGTACTTGTTTCTCAATAATTTTGTATTTCAATGCTCCGTCCCTTATAATACGACTGAAAAAAGCAATGGGCTTCTCAACTCCATCCCTTTTCTGCATTAAAACAGCTGCCAAAGTGTGCTTAGAAGCAAACGAAAACAAAATGAAGTCCTGTGTGTAGTCCGGGCTGATTAAAATAGGGGCTAAAGAAAGAGCTATCTTTACCAAATTAAATGATTTCACTGCCTCTTCTGTCCACTTTACCTGATTTTTCTTTTTCAACATATTCGTGATTTCTCTAAGATGCTCAGCAAGATTTGGAATGAAACGACATAGAAAATTCATTTTACCATTAAAGGACTGTATTTCTTTCTTGTTCCGGGGCTGTTCAATCTGCTGGATGGCTTCAACACGTGCAGGGTCCACACGAATGCCATCTTTCGATATGATGTGGCCAAGGAGCTTGCCTTCATCCATGGAAAAAAGACTCTTTTTTGGATTCAGCGAAATGCCATATTTTCTGCACTTCTGGAAAACAATTTTCAAATGATATAAATGTTCTTCATCAGAATTTGAAAACACAGTCAGATCATCAAGGTAAACAACCAAAAATACATTCTTCTCATTGGCAAAAGCCATGTCCATTGCACGCTGAAAAGTGGCACCTGCATTCTTCAAACCAAACGGCATTTTTGCATAATGAAACATTCCCTATGGAGTGGTGAACGCAGTCTTGTCACGATCATCTTCATGCACTAAAATTTGATTGTATCCTGAATAGCCGTCGAGTAGTGACATCCTTGATGCTCCAACTACTCGCTGCAATATATGGTCCATTTTTGGCAGTGGATAATTGTCCTTTAATGATACCTTATTCAAATTTCTGAAGTCGATACATAAATAGATCTCACTTGTTTTCTTTCTCACGGGCACCAAATTTGATATCCAATCTGAAAATCGGATAGGCACAATGATTCCTGACTTATACAACCTGTTTACCTCTTTTTCAATCGATGGTAGCAGCTTTGGATTGATTCTCCTCAACTTTTGACGGAAAGGCTTCTGATTTGGTTTAATGGGGATGGTATGCTGAATGATATTAGTGTCATATGTTTTTAGATCTGAGTAATCCCATGCAAAAGCATCAAAAAATGAAGACAACAATTTCACATACTCTGCCTTTACCTTTGGTGACAATGACTTTGATAACTTTACCATCTTGGGATTCTCAGCTGTCCCAATATTTACCTCTTCAACACCTTTTTCAGTTGGCCTCAATGTCGGTTTGCGGGCTACATCGTCTTGATCAAATAGTTCCTCCAAAGGAATCAATCCTTTAGGAATGATGTTATCTTTAAGTTGCAGCACTTCCATTTGATTTATTTGTATATCATCACTACCATCATCATGTTCTGTGTCTATGGAGGTGTCTTTAAACTTACCCTTATTCTGTAGAAAATCACTAATCTCCTCGTCATCCTGAAAGACTTGCCAACATCGTTGATTGTCTGGAATGGTGGGGCGGTGTTTCACATGAATCTCGAACTTGTTGCTGGAATTCATTGGGATTTTTAAATTTCTTGCTGCCTTAGCAAGTCCATCAGCAACACCATTTTGTATGCGAGGCACACATGTCAAGGTATGATCAGAAAATAACTTCAAAATATCTAAAATTGCATTACGGTAAGCCCTCATGCGAGGATGCTTGGCCTGAAACTCACCCTTTACCTGCTTTATCACCAACTCTGAATCACCATAGACTGCAATTATTTTCGCTTTCAGCTTTCTGAGAATCTTAAGGCCAGCAATCAGAGCCTCATACTCCGCTTCATTATTAGAACAGTCAAATGCTAGTTTGTAGGAACATACTCTCACATTGCTTGGAACCTTATCCGGAGCGGAAAATGGACTACGAATCCAAATACCAATTCCAGCACCGTCACTACCCACTGCGCCATCAAAATCCATGGTCCAAAGACCATCTTCATCATCCTCTAGATGCTTAAATTGCGCCAGCTCTGTTTTTCCTGTTTGCTGCCCATTGTCTTTAGCTGATTGCTCCACAGTAGCTTGATTTTCTCTTCTTTCTTTTTGCAGAACTTCTCTAAAATTCTCGGTGATTTCTGGTATATCTTCCGCTTGAACTAATTGACTATCTATATCATTAAAACTATCAGCAAGCAACACAAACGACTCTAAGCCGGTATGTACCTAATTTACAGGATGATTGATTGGCTTCTCCTTGCTTGTTATCATATATTTAATCTTCTGCTCTCGATATGACTTTCTCATTTGACCGAAGACTGGAATTGTAGCATAGGAAAAATCTAACTGTAGTGTACCTTTCAACTTCCCCCCCCAAGATCTAGAAAGGAGCTTTCCCAATCGTGGGGGAATGTCCGCCACAACCACATCCATCAAGACATTCTTCGCTGGAATTTGATCTAAGCTTACAACCAAATCTTTGATGAGTCCGATACACCTCACATGGCTGGAATCAAATGAATATAAATCATGATATTTTCTTGTAATGTCTAGTCCCAACTTTTCCATGATCGCCTTTGGCATCAGATTGTGCGAAGCACCAGAATCGAACATGGCATTGTGCAATACATATTCATGCAACCTAAAACTGATATAAAAGGGAGGAACATCACTGTCAGGAGACTCACCATCTAATGCAGGCC
Organism: Pinus albicaulis; assembly: GCA_034641835.2. Classification (NCBI taxonomy): domain Eukaryota; kingdom Viridiplantae; phylum Streptophyta; class Pinopsida; order Pinales; family Pinaceae; genus Pinus; species Pinus albicaulis. Next base: position 914,983,281 of record CM076583.1, on the reverse strand, counting down.
AAAATATCAATTCTGGCTGATTGTCTTCAACATTTACTGTGTCAAACATTGGATCAAAATTCATAATTTTGGAGACTTGACCTCGGTAGCTGCTGTTCTTCATGATTTCTGTCAAAGGAATAGATACTTTCAGTTTGGAAATTTCACTTTCCAAACTAAATGCTGAAACTCTTTCAAATTATTTGACCGGAAATTCCTTCTTTTCAGCCTTATCCTTCGTTATACTTGACTGATTTGTCTTTTTTTTTTATGATGGTTTACTAGCTACGGGATAAATTGTCTCTTTTCCTTTCTTCTGTGGTATAGGTGAATCCGTCTTTGGTGCTGAAGCCTCTTTTATTTTCTGAATTGGATTTATGGGTACATCTCTGTTTCTCAATGAGTACTTCTTCTGTTGAGCGGACAAAGCATTCAGATATCCTCTTTGGTAATCATCTGATTCTTCCTCTAAATCTGCATCATTTGCTAAAATGAAATCCTCATCTTTCTGTGCAGCTGAAATTTCTCCATATTCTTCATCCTCAGTAATGTAAATAGGTAGATCGTCGAGAGTAAAGAAATGATTTTTCTCACCTACTACATCATCGTCATCGTCTGAATCTTGACTCACAAAATTCTGCAAAAGAGGAGTTTTAATCTGCTGCTGGGCTGCCGGCTCTTGTGCTCTCTGTTCACGTTGCTTAATTCTGAACTGTGGCTGCTGCTGGCCACGGTAATTGGGGTTACGAATCTGCGTTTCTGGTTTTTCAAGCGCCATTCTTTTGAACATTTTTTCCATCTCATGAAGCCAATGTGGTTCTGATGCAGATGTGGAAGCCTCTTCTTTTATAGTCACTCTTTTCTCTGCTTTCAACCAGGCTCTCTTATCATTCAGATTCGCCTCAACACTAACAGCAATCTTCTGCATATCTTCTAAGGTAGGCGGATCTCGATCTTGAAGTGAATAAGCCATCTTCGGATCAAAACCATTCGGGAATTTAAGGAGAGCAGACTTTCTAGACGGTCTCAAGTCATCTGGAATTGCATTATACACTGTATTGAATCTGATAATATAATCCTGAACGGACTCACCAGGATTACGCTTGATGCTGGTATACTCTGAACTGATCTGTAACGGATCTTTTTTCATCTCCCATCGATCTAAAAATTGTGTCTGAAGCTCTTGTAATGTATTGATACTTGCGGGATGTAGAGATCTGAACCATTTACGAACCTCACCTCCAAAATTCTGGGCAAACAACCTCATGGACACATTTTCTTCATCTATTTCATGCAGGTCCAATAAATCTGTCATTCGGACAATATGCTGCTGAGCAGATATAATCTGTGGTGTGCCATCGAATAGGGGAATCTTGCTCTGATAATCAGTAGGCATAGGATCCAAATTTTCAGGTAAAACAAGAGGTGCAAACCTCGCAGCCATGGCTCTTGGCGGATTTATAATCTGCTGTCTCGGAGAAACAGGAGGAATGGGAGCAGTAGGTGAACGAGGTGTATGCGGTGGAGATGGAGGAGAAACTACTGCTGATTGCTGATCAGAAATCTCAGGCTGTACGGGAATGGTAGGGATAAAGGGAGGTTCAGTGGGAATCCGTGAACTAGATGCAATTTCAGATGGTCCGAGAGTTTGTGAAGTAGATTCAATGAATTCGGGAATGTTGGTTGCCACAATGGAATTTTGTCAATTCAGAATATAATTATCAATAGATCTATTTGCTTGCTCAACTTCTAAATATTTGATGGACTCAGGATTGATAACGGTAGAACTAGTGGCACTTTTAGATTTGGTTTCAAACAATGATAACTCAAACTGATCGTCAAACTCAATATCATCAATGTATTCAAAAACAGTGGGGTACGAGTGAGATTTGACCAAAGGAATAATAGGAGCTTCTCGACGGAAAATTCTTGGGATTAGGTTGGGGTTTTCATATACTGGAGGTGGATTTGGATCAGGATTTGATCTGGTATGCCTTCTTGAAGCCAGTGTATTGATCTACTCAGGAAAAATTTCAAGGGACATAATCAATTATCTTCAGCCTATCGACTTCTAGACTCAATCATCCAAAGGTCTAGAACGAAAAATTATACTGGGGTGATTTGAAAATCAAGTGCTGCATTCACAAGCTAACCGGAGATCGACTGAAGCAGCGTTTATCTACTACCGCTTATGCATGGCAAAAGCATTTCGAAAGCTACCTGGCGTGACTTCAGAATTCGTCTAAGACTCATGAAACAAACACATCAACAAGCAAACCATTGAGGTTTTCCCCAGTATGGTTGCCACTATGTTAGCGCTCAAATCTACCTTAGGCTGAAATAAGGTAAAACTCAAGGCTACATCAAACCATGCTCAGCCTCATAGCTAGCCCTACGAGGACAGGAGAGGGCTCTCTCCGGGTCTATCTCGGCAAAAGGTCTTCAAAGGGGCTGAGATGACTTATAAAAAATACTGATTTTAGGCTAGTAAAGAGATAGGAAAGTTTGATTTTGATTTTTGGGTTTTTGTTGGAGAAATGGGAAAAAACAATTTTGGGTCCGGGGATAAGGCCATATTTTTGCAGAATTCGAGTTGGGGTGAGGTAGGAAGTAGTCTTGATGCTTTTTGATTGAGTGTGTGGATAGATCAGAATGAAAAGGAGCTGAAGAGGGCAAGGGAGAACATGGATACTCTCCAAACTGGCGAAAACATGTAAAACTAAATAAATTCAAAGGCAGAGCACTGTAAACAATGGATTCAACTTCATCTACTCATTCATTTAGTTTCAGAAGCATAAGAAGGGATGGAATACATTAAAAATGAAATAACTTACAATAAAATGAGAGAAAACACCATCAAGAACTGAAAGCCACAAGAATCCCAACAGGTGCTGCAAAACCTCTGATCTTTCCTTAGCCAAAATATGAAAAATATGTACAATAGTGTGCCAAAGTCTTCCCAAGAGTCCAACCTGTAGAATGTCTCAGAAATTACATCATATAGACCTCCTAACCCCTTCCCACACTTCTAGGGGTCGAATTAATCCTTCTAGGAGCAGTTCCAACTAATTCTAAACAAGGAGCTAGAATATAGGCATCCAAACAACTTGCCTCTAAAAGGAAGGAAACTGATTCTTACATTTGATTTTTACTTTTTTAGGAGTGAATCATCTATAATAGGTAAAAGTGAGTCCAAGTTACATGCCAAACATAAATTTAAATCATGATAACTCAAAAAATTTCATCCACAAGAAAAACTGGTCCAACTGGCCGAAATCCTGAGCTGGAAGGTGAAAAATTGACCAAAAATCTATATGCGTAGCGCGCTTGAGCCATATGTGTAGCACATATTTCAGCCTGCATTTGGGGCACTTCCTGGCATCCAAATTGAGCTCATGATAGCTTTTTGGAAAGCCCTGGATGTTGGCTATCCAACCCAACTGGAATTTCCCAATTCGGAGCTCATTTACCCCTCCAAAAATTCATTCTCCCATAAGTACTTCCTGCTGGTGCAAAAGGTGGCAGCGAGGTGGTTTTCATGGTGTTTTTGGGCCCTTTGATCATCCAAAACTTGAAGAAATTATTTGAAAATACTGGAGCATGCATAACTTACCATGAAAAACCCAAAAATATAAATTTTTCCTCCAGCAAGTGTCCTAATCAAAAGCGAGCGCGTCGACGCGCTACTCGTATGGCTGAAAAATCTATTTTGAGACCAAAATATTTCAAAATGACAAAAATTTCTCCGAATTTGGTCAAATTTGGAGCGAAGACCCTCCATCATGTATCATGCCCAGCCAACGAAGCCTCAGCCAAAATCTGGAGTGGATCAGGCCTCTTTCGCCGTTTTAGTGCTCTACTCAACCTCCTCTTCAGAATCTTCATTTTTTCTTTGCAGACATGCATGCGAGCCCAATAACGATGTTTCATGTGACAAAGCATGTCTTTGTCTCGATTGGACTTCGCCAAAAATTTCTCCAGATGAATGTTAACATGCGTGAGGCAAGAATCTCGATCGACCGGTGTCATATCACCAGGTCTCTTCCGGGCCAATTGTCGATCCTCACGGATTCACCGCATCTCTAATAGTGTGTGCTCATCCTCTAGCTGTTTGTTGCGCTGCTCCAGGTAGTCTATCACCCACTGAGCCCTCTGCAATTTCTCTTTCAGCGTGTCATTCTCAGCCTTTTTCTCCTGGATGATATCTTTCAGTTTCGAGCTAGGAGAGCTCGCATCAACATCAATGATCGTGAAATCAGTGTCCCAGCCTCCTGATGGGTCCTCATCATGCATGGGCCTCTTTCCCCTATCCTGAAACTGTACCTGTGTTGAATAAGAAGGCGAGACCCCTTCCACATCATGTGGAGATAATACTCGCTCTGCTGATGGAGTCAACGAGACCCCTTCCAACCCGGGTGGAGATAGTACTCGTCGTGTAGCTGCAAATAAGGCTCGGTGGCCTCGCTGATATGTCACATACAATGGAGCACTGATATGCTCGATCTCAGGAATGTCAGGCTGGTTTGAAGGCTCTCCCTCATCATGAACTACCTCGAGAGGTAGCTGCGGCGCTGTAAATAAGTCATGAGAGATGAAATCCTCCCAAGTAATGCCCTGCTGTGTCAACTGATGTACCACTACGATCTTGATCAGCGCGTAATGATATATACTTCTATGCTGCTGTGCTAAGGTCTTCTTCTGTACAAAAATCATCATCCTCTCTATGTTGCGATACATGAAGTACAAAATGTTCATCATACGTACCCTCGTGAAATGCATGAACAAACGGACATGGTACGCATAGAGACGCGAGAATCTGCCCTCGCAACTGAAATACCGAATGATGAGTTTCATCAATGGTGCAAACTCATCCTTCAGGAATCTGAAAGGAAAAACCCTGCTCAGGTGCCTCATATACCCAGGTTTGATGTATGGCTCATAGTGGAATTTCTCTAACTGCTGACGTTTGTTCCATTCCTCTCCTATATTTGGTATCCCAGTGGCCTGAGCAACAGTCTCTGGTGACAGAATGAAATCTACTCCGGCGAGGTTTACACGGCCATCATGTAAATGTAGAACAAATAGACGAGCTAGTTCACGATGATGCTGGGTTTGTGAAACCATCTCACAGTATTGGAAACATGACTGACGCTGAAAACAATCCATTGCAAGTGGGCAAGCCTGCAATTGAGCCAAAGAAGTAGGCTCCTCCCTGAGATGCTTACCACCTTTGCCACTTTTGTGAGACCTCCGTGGCACATTACCCTCTGCTGTGGAATCATTGTCATACTCCTGCTCATAAACTGAATCCATCTCTGACATGGCTTTGAAAACAAGATGTCTACAATATGTATGTTGATATAGGTGTAGTGAAGTCAAAAGTTTCAATGAATGCTCAAAACCCAAATATGTTACATATGTACCACAGCATCATAGGAAAACAAGCCACAGTGGTACTAGCTCTGTTTAAGTGCATTCGCATAAAAACAGTCAATGCCTTGATCACAAGGGAATTTGAAAAATGAGTAAAAAGTGTAATGTAGTGAGCAGCCTTTGTAATGCTGGCTAAAATTTGTCAATGGGGAAAATGAGTATGAGACTGTGTTTTGTCACTGGAGAATGGGAAACAAATGTGATAATGACCATAGTAAAACAATAGCAATGACAGTGGTAATATAATGGAGATGACAGCAGTGATGAAATGGAAAACTGAGAGCGTGAGGGTCGTGACACTTTGAAAATAGATGCATAGGTATATATATCAACAATACAAGCTGGGAATCCTTCACAAGACCATCAACATGTCTTTCAAAACCCCAAGAAATGAATTTACAATGAACCTAGGGTTTACACATTTCTCCTCATCAAATAATTGTTTCCCCACTTTGAAAATACCACAATCATGTTCAACAATCACTTAAAAATCGTGAAGAACTTACTTGCAAGCCGATTGAGGCATTTTGCATGAAACTGGACGCAAGGGCAAAAAAATTTGGCTCTGAGCCTGTATGCGTAGCGCTCTTACCCAGTGCGTAGCGCGCTGCAAGTGCGTAGCGCGCTTGTAAATTTACACAGGCTGGGGAGGCTATATGCGTAGCGCGCTTTATATGGGTAGCGCACCTCCTGTGTGAGTAGCGCGCCTCTTACACCTCCGGTCTTCAGTTTTGAAAACGAGCTTTTGCCCTTCTAACCTGCAATTCGACCTTTGCTTTGGGAATCTATGCAAATGAGTTGTCTCCAATGCTTTATATGGATTGCAAAATATCTCATAAAAATCAACTTTGATTTAAATTTGCTCCATAACCCACTTTAATAATGTTTGGCACTTTGTCATTTGATCACTTAATACAATCCTGTCCTTTGGCTTTTTATTATTTTTCTGAGTTTTGGACTGATGATACTTGGTTGCTTTTGCAGGGATTTGGCATTTGGCTTCGGCAAAGATCAGAGGCTGCCTTCAAACTTATTATGATGAAAGAAATACACAATTATTACAAAAAATGAAATTTGACAATTTCTAGTTCCAAAACAGAGTTTTGGACTAGAAATGTCTTCAAATGTTTTTGATAATAAAAACGTGAAATAGAAATCTTTTGAAACCAACCTCATGGCCTGCGGGCTTTTATTACATGTATGCAAAGGACTGAAAACCCTAGACTCTAGGACTAAAGACTCTTTTTAATGAAACTAATCATTTATGACCATGAACTTCAGTGATTTTTGAGGAATTTTAATTAGCCCTGCAGGTACAAGCATGAGGAAACACAAGACAACCAGACCCCCTCGTCATTCAATGTCATGCCCCTAGAGAAATGCAACAAAGTGGAACGAGCGAGACACCTAAGAATGATATGAAAAAAGCGAAAAGATCTCTGACGGAGGGCTGTAAGGACCGACTCTAATAGGCTGCATAACTCAAAATGAGATATTATTTTGTTCAACTCACACTGTCTCTCTCTCTCCATTTATGAGAGATAGAAATAATGATCTTGGGTTGTAATGATATGGTCATTAAGGAACCACAATGCACTTGAACTCTCATGATCCCATTCCTTAGTTCCAAGAATCATTCTTGCCCAATCCATCCTACATATAGTGAATAGATTATCTTCGCCATTTGGGACCAAAATAAGAATGGACTATGTGTCATGTAGCATGTTGGATGGTGATAATAGTCCTGAAAGTGAGTCTAGCATTGTTCATCTTCTTGCTACCTCAAAACATGTTGTGATAAGTGGCCATCCAATCACTTACTTGCTGCCATAAGATTCTCAAAAACTTGAAAATAGTAGAGGATATTAGGTGTTGGTTTAATATGATCTAATAAAAGTATGTATTGCCCAAGATCCTCCATAATGTGGTCATCCCCATCACTGAAAATAGTCCCAAAAGGACCATGAAATCCACAAAGAGGTTTTCTCTCTTATGGGGAAATGTGCTGCAAATGAATGGTAAAGGAGTGCACAAATATTTTTAGTTGATAAATAAACATCACAACACAATATTTACCATATGTTGTATCCATGTTGGCAAATAGGTCCATAGATAAGCCTTCCCATATCTCCATCAAAAGGGGAAGTGATTGAAACAACCTTGCAAGGTGGTTTCTCTCCTCCTCATACACAAAACAAGTTACATATCTCTTGATATGTTGGTGCACATCTTCCTTGAGATCCTCCCAATAGAATTCCTCCATGATGGTGAGATAAGACTCAATGAAGTCTACATATCCTGAAGAAAGCGCTTCATATGTTGCATGTAGAATCCCCTCCTTGAGCTTGGAGTCTTTATTCAAGTATATATGTTCATGGAAGTAGATGACTCCATCAACCACTCTATACCTTTTATCCATTACTTTCCCATCAAGAAAATTACATGTGAAGAGGTTCTTGGAATATTCTACCGAGAGTTGGGACTCCCAATATGGATGTAAGCTCCCCAACAACGAAAATGTTGTAGAAATCTGAAATGAAACTTCTCTCATATCATGGTTCTCCTATTTGACATGATTAATGCCAAGGTCATATGTTGGAGTGTTGTTACTCCATATTTGTTGCCTCTCTTGCAGCTGAACTTGCCCAAGAAAATATTGAAGTACATGGAATTAAACCTCCTCATCAAAGGTCGCTTTCTTCCAAAACTTTTGTAGTTTGGCCCATGCATGCAAGATTGTTAATACCCTCTTGTCAAATTCATAAATCTTCCTTATGTGTAGGAGTATCATTTGCTGCTCCAAAGCTATGGAGTGGCCATTTGACACCATTCTCATGTCATCATATATTTTTGAATCCTCCTTTTCTAGTGCAAATAACTGAGCGGGAGATAGCAATGCCCATATTAGAAAATTGTTCACCCCTCCTTAGAACCCATCAGTGGTTCTTAGCGATGTGCTAGTTTCTCCCATGGCTCCTTCCTTAGCCAAATATGTCACTGTTGCACTAAGTTGAGAGAACACTTTATTCATCTTCCAATCAGGGGGTCTCCCTGGTGGAATACCTTCATGCAAAGAAACATCAAGGCATAGAGCAGGATGTATATATGTGTGGACTAATTTTTCCTTTCCCTTACTGCACAAAACATCTCGCCTCCTTTGTGCATAAATCTTCTGAAATAGAGAGGGGTGTGTGCTCCTCATCACATGATGCTTTTTCTCCCCTTTATCTCCTTCTATCTTCAAGATCATAATTTGTCAATGACGACACATGCTACACATGGACTATACCATGATCTCCATATGTGATATTCTTTGGAACTCCTCGAAAGAGTGCAAGAGTTTCTCTCTTTGGAGCAACTGCTACATATTCCTCTGCATGAGGTACTGGATATGCTCTTGATATGACAGTTTTGTTATCTCCATCCTTCTCTTTCTCTTCATCAATATTTGAGAATGCCTCATCAACAATGATATACCCTAGATCTTGGTCTTCCCTTGAAGGAGGAATCTCTTCATACAATGGGGATCTTGCCCTTGGAAATGTATCATCCAAGTTTTCATCCCCCTCAATGGTTTTTTGAAATGGAGTTAGGTTTATAGATCCTTCCAGCCCATGCAAAGGTTTTGTTTTTTTTGGTTTGACTAGCTCCATCAAAGATGTTTCATAAAATTTTTCATCAAACCTTTCCACTACTCTCCTAGTGAACTCTGCATAAGTAGATTTATTTGCATTTTTTAATGAAAAGGATTCAAAAAACCACCAAGAATAATCCTTACCTTGAAAATGTAGTGCTGCTACTTTAATGGCTTCATCTTCTAAAACTTGATGTTGCTGCACATAGGTGTCTAGCTCCTCCACTAAAACCCTAGCTAGACATTTAGGTGAGGCATCAAAATTATATAGGAAGAATCTACCCACGCCATGTTGATTTCCCCTTGTGCTCCTTTCCTCCTTGATATTGCAAAACCCTTGGAATTTTAAGCGATCTTTGAACCTCTTAGATTGAGATTCATATTCTTGCAAATAATCACCAAGAGTCTTCTTATTTGACACATCTTCTTTCTCCATCTCACTTGTCATGAACATATGGCTGGTACAGCATTGTAAATCTGATGGTGTGGCTGAATTATCACACCCATAATATGAGGAACTAGAGCTTTCCTCATGTATAAATCTTGTTGAGGGATCTCCATGTCTTTCCCTCGTCATTTCTTTGATGTCTTTGTTGATACCCTGTAGAGTTTGAAGGAGAAGTTTTTAGAACTTCTTCCCTTCAGAAAATAAGGGTTTTCCTTGATCTCTTTTGTAGATCCTCTCCATCCCATGAGAATACTCCTTAGATGACATAACAGTTGAATTACACAGGCTTAGACAAGATTAGAGCTCTGATACCATTGTAATATTCCCCAATGGGAAAATCAACAATATATGCACAAAAAATGAAATTTTCAGAAATATATGCATTAAAAATTAAATTTAGCCCATGGATCCATTATATCAGACATTATAACAACCAAATCTACAAGGATATTAGAAATGAATCATTTTTACTTAGTTAAACAAGCCTCATATGCCCAAAACAATCCAAAAACACTACAACCCCATGATTACTGTAACAAAGAAATACTGCAACAAGAGACAGTGCAGTTTACTTATGGTCTATACTCAAAAATAGAGAGAAAAATTAGATCTACTGATATATTAATCAATAAGGTATAAAACCGAGATCTAGTCTCCTTTACACAAATCCAAGATGACCCGGCAAGGGTTTCTTGATGAACATGAAGTACGTGAAGTATATGTTGCAGATCTATGTCTAAATGAAATTTAATGGCTAAATCACTGCAAAAAAATGGTTTATCATACAAAAAAATGGTTGTAGCTCCTCCTACTTGCTTTCTGGGAAAAAGGTTGATCCTCCTCCTGGGAAACTAGCTCATAAAACAGGGATTTAAACCCTTCCATTGCAACACCATGATAAATGACGTATTTTCTGCAAGAGACTACACTGTAGATGTAGGTGAATTCTTGGCCAAGTGCCGAGTGGTGTAAATGAAGTCTAGAATGCTCCTCTCAAATTTATTAAACAAGATATCCAAGGAAGAGTAGGGAATTCCCGCATGAGAAAAATCTTGTACTAAATAGTACAACAAACTTAGCTAAAAAATTGAAGCATGAAATAAGTCTAAACAGACCCAATCATAAAATCATATTCTCCATTCATACCCTATATGGCTGCCATTGCCTCCATTATATAGTTGATGAGCTTCCTCATCATGGGTCCCACCCATTTATGAGGTTACTTCCATGCAAAGGCTCCTCCTCCAAAATTACGCTGTCTCCATTATCCACTCTTCTATTTACAACACTGTTTGATTTGGTCAACCTTGAATTAGTCTCCATTCAATGTCTCCTTTCACACCCAAGTTGTCTTTATTATGACTAGCTAAACTGATCCACATTCACATTGAGCTGTCTTTAGTGATGATTCACTCCTCCCATATTAGTGTTGTTGACTTGGTCAAACTTGACCTTGTCCACATGTATTAGCCCTTGTTCACACATGAGGGTTCTTGATCCATTTATTAACATGATCCCTTTTCACATTAATAGGGATTTTATGCCTACTTAAGATATTTATGGGCCTCCTTACCCATTTATTCATGTAACTAGATGATAAGAGAAAATTTAATATTCCTATTAGCTGCATGCTAATTTAGTAATATTACACAACCTCTAAGACAGAGACCAAGGATTACAGGTTTGAAAAGAGCTCTAGCCCTAGAGAGACAAAGGGAAACTATCCTAGCAAACCAGCTTACAGTAAATGAAAATCTTGCCCTAGAGATCAATGAAAACAAAGAAGAATGGCTTGATAGGGTCAACCAACACTTGGAGTATTTGTAGGCCAAGGATCACAAGGAAAATGACTTGTTGAGGGCAATAATCAAAATTTCATGCATGGAAAGAGAGAATTTCATTAGCTAAGCTCAAAGAGCTAATGAAAAAATTGAAATTTTAACCAAGATAAGGGAGAAATAAAAGTTCGACATACTTGCTAAGGTGTCACTTCCTACCTCAATCACTCAATGAGGAAATAATCCAACAATTTGGCACATTTTTGCACTCATGTTAATTTATGCAATTTTTGATAATTTTCAACTCAGAAACTTTGCTAAAGGCACAGTGCCACTGGCATTGTGCTCTTTTTTGAGCCATCCAAATGGAAAAAGGTCAGAATATTCATGTTCCTAGTGACAAGAACATCAACCTCAGAATTGTTCGGGAGATTTGGAGCAAAACTGGTCCCTCAAAAAGGCCAAAAACTACCAAAAGGTCACATTTCTGCCCTCTTTTTGGCACTGGCACTTTGGGTTTAATAGTCTTGGGAAAATTGATTTTTGACAGTGCATATGGGCATCATTTTGGAAAGTGAAAGAATTTTTGAAAAATAGACTTGGAGAGCTTTCCCATGAGCTATCATGTAGCTCATTTCGACATCGCGAAGGCCTCCAAAAGTTGGCTGAAAGACAGTCCATTTTTTTCTGTCATGGCGCTGCACATTTGCACCGGTATTGCACCCTTTCCAGAAGTCAACAAAAGACATAATTAGTTATTAAAAAAGTTATTGATAAGGCCTTAAATTCAAATGTTTCCAAATTTAGCTCAGAGGTTAAGTTAGGAGTTATTATTACAATGATTCACTCTCAGATATTTTTGCCTTGGGCCTTGCATGGCCTCAAAGGTAAAAATGTATTAACTATGTAATAAATAACATCTAAAACCATATCTTAGGATCACCTCCTCATTTTTAAGATAAATACTGCATGTATGCTTCATGTTTTGTGTTATTGGTTGGTTGTTGAACTGAATATCTCATAGATTTTTGAGTTGTAAAGAAGTTGGCTTTGAAGCTTTGTAACTGTTTTGGACTCAATATCAATGGAACAAGCACATTCACAGGATTCATGAATTTGGCTAAATGGTGATGTTATTATAATCTTGTAATTGTTTCCTTTTGTTTTCCACTTTGTGCATCAATTTCTCTTATAACAAAGAAGAAAATTTTGATTAAGATACGTTGTTTAGAGGCACCTTAATTCTGTTTGCTTTCTGTTGTTTAAATGTTTTTCTCTGCTGGGTTTGATTGGAGAAATTAGGAGTTCCCTGCTCTCAATTTCCATCTAGTTTTTTTTTCTTGAGGTTAACTCAGTAGAGTTTGGCTAAAGAAGTTTATGGTTTTCCCACTCCTTTGGTTCTGCTTAAAATGTTGTTCTCAAGGTTTTCTTTAAATTTTTCTTACTAGGGTTTAGGCTAAAGAATTTTATGGTTTGCCCTGTCCTTTATTCCATATTGAATAATCACTTTGAAGGTATTTGAAGTCCGATTGAAGAATTTAGGAGTTCCCTGCTCTTTAATTATTACTTAAATGTTATCTTAAATTTTTTCTTTCTCTAAAAGTGAATAGCTAGAGAATTTAGGAGTTCCCTGCTCTCTAGGATTTGTTGGATTGTTGTCTCAAAGCTTACTTGATAAATCCAGGCCACAGAACTTTATGGTGTGCCCTGTCCTTTGGTTCTTTCTTAAGCATAGTGATCTTAAAGACTCTTCTTGTTCTAGTATATGTTATAGGATTCTTAGTTTCCCTTTAAGCCTACTAAACTCACAACTTAATGTTCATTTCACACCCACATAAGCTATTAAGATCCATTTGGATTTGTTAACTTTCTCTATGAAACACCATTGATTTTTTGTTGTACTCTTCAAACCTTTCACAAACCCCATAGCCCAATGGTTTGAATTTATCTTACTCTATCTTTTCTTCTTAATAAGCAACCCAACCAAACAAAAAAAACCAAAAAACCCTTTCATTTTAACTAGCCTAAAATCAACATCCTAAATAAAACAAGTTATATATTTTATACAAATATAGGGAGAGCCCTCTAGGAAGGCTAGGTCCCAAGACTCCAAAGATGGTTTGATGTTACCCTTGTTTATTTGGTCTTACCAATCTGACAAATTACAGGGACCTAACATAATGGCGACTCCACTGGGGAAAACTCATTAAAAATCTTAGTGTTATATAAAGAACTCAGAAAACCCAAAAATACCTCAATATTAGTATCCAATTTTTGATGGTGGACAACAAGAAAATCATTAAAATAGTTAGAAGCATATACATGATGACTCCACTGGTTTTCAGTAGGCCAACTAACTCCACTAGTTCTCACAGACTCCTCTGGGAATGCATTAATTAGTCCTAATAGTATAAAGCCCAGCCACAAACTGTGTGAATTCAGTATTCTTACAGAGTGGTTTGTTTTCAAAACTCTTATAAACTTTCAGCCTCTTTGTGTTGTGGGTCTAAAATCTGGCTTCACAAAGAATCAACATCGGATCTCACCCAGACCCAAACCCTCCTACTATAGTTGATGATCTAGAAAGAATCTTAAGAAAAACTTCTAGGACTGAAGATTCATCTATTGTCAGACCAATTCACAAAGCAAGTTCCTTTCCTGAAAACCTTACATCCTTGCAAGATACCCAATTTGACTTACACCATAGAAGAAACCTATTCAGAATTAAGTCTCAAAGTTGGATAGACCAGACAAAACTTGAGCCTACCAGCTTACAGCAGAGTCCTAGTAGAGAAGCCTCTCATTCCACTCCTCCTGATCTTCAGCTTCTCCAACACTTTGACTCCTTTCAATCCAAATCTACTCAATATCAACCAACTGGTCCAAGTACATCTTCTACCCCCACTCATACATCCACTGTTCAAACCATTTCATTTCGTTTTCCACCTCCACTCATAAACCCTCCTCTTATAAATCCTTCATGGGTTCCTTTACCTCAAATCATGGCAGCAATGCCCCTCTGGTACTACCACAACCTTTACTTCCTATGCCTCAAGACTATCAATATAGAATCCCTCATTTTAATGGAATTGATCCTACAACTTCCCAACAGCATGTAGATAAGATGAATGATGGTTTTGACTACCAAGAAATAGAAGATGAGACTATACAAATGGGAATGTTTGCCCAAATTTTAGGGGGAGAAGAAAAGAAATTGTTCAAGAACTTAACTCCTAATAGCATTCATGATCTCCCTTCCCCTTATCAAACATTCATAAACAAGTGGGAGACAAAGAAAATTCCTCTTCAAATATTATCAGAGTATGAAAAACTTAAGAGAAATGTTGGGGAGAGTGTTCAAGAAGACTGCACTAGGTTCAATAGTGTATATAATGAACTTCCTCCCCATATGAAACCCCCACAAGGCCTAGCCCTAGTAAAATTTCCAGATGGATTTGATCCATAAATGGCTTATTAATTAAGAGAAAGAGATCCCCTTACCTTATAAGACATGAAAAGAGGGTCTGTAAGTGTAGAAGCCAATATAATTGCTAAAAGATCTAGAATGAGAACAGAAAAGAGGGTTACATACAAAGAGGAACCTATGGCCTCCACATCTGATGCTAAAATTGACAGTCTAGTTAGGAAAATGGAAAGGATGATGGAGAGAATCAACTTAAATGAAAGAGAAACCCCTAGGGAAAACCAAACAAATCCTCAAAACAAAAATAGAAACCAAAACTTCAAAATATATCCTCCTCAAATAATAAAAAGAGAAAATGACCAGCAAATTAGACCTCCTTTCCATAAAAACTTCGTAGACGAAGAGGAAAGAGAGACTGAGGACCCAGAAGAAAATCATGTGAATCTAATAGGCTCTCATAGTGAGGACATTTTTTTTCTCATAGAAGAAGAACAAGGTCTGTTTTCCTCAAACCAAGTTGAAATAACATATGAGGATTTGGAAGAATACAAACTAGGGTTTGAAAATGCTATCATGGAGGTTCATAGGTAGTATGACCTCAGAAGTAGGAAAACCAAAGATATCCCAAAGAGGAACAAACAAGAAATTTATGCTATGAAGACCCCTGAAAACACTCCTAAAAAGATAGCAGAAAATAAAAACACCATGGCTAAGAATGTTGATCAAAGAAAAAACAAAATTAGCCAACAGGATGGTGAACAAATCTGCCATAGTACATCAACTAGTGGCCCTCAAAGAACTCTTTTAACTGAGATTCCAAGTAAAAATAGGCAAGCTAAAGTTGCTGAAAAAACAATGTCTGATAAAACTGATTTAAATCCACCAAGAAGATAGACACCTTTTAGAATTGAGAGTTAAATTTCCAAGATAAAAATAGACATACCCCTTACTGCGTTAGTGACTCAAGATGTATATATATCTCAATTTTTGAAGGCTTTAAACATAGGAAATGTCGCCGATACTCTAAATATGACCGATGACAAGCCAAAATTGTTGTTTGGACCAGAGGTAGAGGGAAAGTTTCAAGAGGGAGTTGTGCCTCCATTCTATGTCAGTTTGAACATCCATGACAAAATCCTACATAATGCCATGCTAGATTCTGGTGCTTCATAGAACCTCATGCCAAAGGTAATGATGGAAAGATTAGGCCTTAAAATAACTAGACCATACAAAGACTTGTACTTTTTTGATTCGAGAAAAGTTAAATTTTTGGGCCTAATCAAAGATCTATGTGTCAATATGGCACAAATACCAGCCAAGAGCCTTGTAATGGATATTTTAGTGGCTGAAATTCCCCCAAAATATGGCATGCTTTTATCAAGATCATGGGGAGCCAAACTCCAAGGAACCCTCCAAATGGACATGACATATGTTAACATTCCATTCTTTAACCAAATAAGAAGACTGTACAGAGAATCTCACATGAAATACATGGTGCGCAGCCAAGATAAGCCAAACAACACCCCTCTCTATTCTGTCCATTCATACCTTGATTCATTTATTTTGTACAATGAAGATGACATTAATGAACAAGTAGCTAAAAAAGGGGAAGGCTAGGTCCTAGCACTCTAAATTTGGTTAGATGTTACCCTTGCTTATTTGGTCTTATCAATATGACAAATTACAGGGACCTAACACCATCTCCGGTTGGTTTTTAAATGTAGTAATGAAGATATTATTCCATTGGTATTTTGTATGTAAATGCATTGGTTATTATGTGGATTCTATTGTTGATGTATCCATGGTATTTTTGTGGTTATTATGTTGGCTATAAGCATTTATTGTATCAGTCATGATGTATGGGTCTCTCCATGTTTTTACTTGTAAATGAATGCACATTATATCTATGGTAAAATAGACTGTATTGAAGATTATAATGTAAGGGAGAAGTTATTATTAGTGATTCTCAGATAATTATGAGACCCCTATGTTGAAATATATTGTTTACACCTGTAGATGTAATGTTTTTGACATGTTTGAAGAAATCACTGTCATGCCTATGAGGGGTACAGATGAGTTCTTGATGATGTGATTTATTTTGTACCTTTGTTTTAACATTATTTATCATCTCCTAAATTTTCATGAAGTTCTAGGCAGTGACCTGGGCTTTGGGGATGAAAAGGTGGCACAAATCCCAGAGTTGCAAGGATAGAACTTACCAATTGGGGCCCAGGGTGCATGCTTGTCATGTTGTTCCTACGGTTATAGGCTCTCAACTACTACCTTTCCCTAGAATTCCCGTGGCTATTGTCTAAAAGGGTAAAAAGTTAGTCTTCCTCAAGGATCAGTGGTCTGGAAGGTTGAGTTACCTCCTGGGGATGTTGTTGATGTTGTGTAAGGTGTGTCTATCATGTTTTCATTAGTTCCACTTCCTAAAGGTCATCTAGGAGGTTTAATATTGTATGAGTATCCCATCATCACATATTTCCCCTGGTTGGTTAGTTACTTGGGTAGATGTGGGATGTAATATTCCCAATTAGCGCAAGCTAATGGGAATATTCATTTTTGTTTTATTTTTTTGTTTCATGAATAAATGTGTAAAGGAGGATCATAAAACTCCTAAAACAGTAAATAAATCAATGCCACATGTGAACAAGGCTAAATATGGGCTACTCAAATAAGCACCCTTAAGTGTGAAAGGGGTTGAATCCTTTGACTGGGTCAACCATGACCAAATCAACAACGATGTCTTGGAGGAGTGGCCATAAATGAGGCATAACACAGTTTTAGTTTGAGGTGGTTCATGTGAAAGGAGCTATTCCATTGATATGGTTTAGGGTTTTTCAAGCTCTCAAACTTATAAAAGGAAAAGGATGGCAGCATGAGAAGGTTGTTGATGATATTGTATTTTCAGAGTATATTGTCTGTTTAGACATATCTCATTCTCCTTGTTTTTTAGCAGAGAATATTGTTTTTTAGCACTAGGTGTTCCTGATCGAGAATCCCACCTCTTTCCTTTATAGGCCTTTTGGAAGAGAATTTCATTTATTGTCTACTATCTGGCTGAAGGCCAATCTTCTTCTTCCAACTACAACACAAATCCCGTTGAGGGTTTGGTTGTCTTTGAAAGCTGCAGCAAGTGGAGGCTAGATATACTCAGATTGATTTAGGTGGATATTGGTGGCCACACGCCTATTCCACTTGGGGCCCCAACATTGTCTCTTTCAGTTTTTCCCAACTTACTATTATTAGCAGTTTTTCGAGTCCTAAACTTCTGGAGCCGTTTTGAGGTCTTAAACAACGTTTTTTTTGGCATCGTTTGTCCAGCTAATAAGATTTTGTTTTGAAATTTATATTTTTGGTGAAAGTTTTATTCCTCGGATATATCTTTCTAATGATGTATCATGTGCGTCAAACGAAGATAGTATGCTGAAGTTACGTCCTCGGGAAGTTGAAAGACCAATTTACCCAAACGGGGCCCATAGTTTTGGCGCTTCATATCCTAGGGTTAGGTTTTTGGATGTTTAGAGTTCTCCATTGTTTCTCCAAAATAAATAGGCCCTCGATCCTCATTGTAACACATTTTAGAGGTTTGTAGCAGCCACATCTCTTCTCAGAGATTCGCTACCAACACCCTAGCTATTTTATTTCCATTATGTTTGTAAGCATATTTCTATTATTTGATATTAATGAAATGAAGCCTTATTTCTGCTGCATCTCTATGTTTATGGTTATTTCTGTATTCTGTTGCATTCCTGCATAAATCCAGATCAGTGGTATCAGAGCGATCTTATTTTTCTTGATCCTTCTTTGCATGTACCCAACGAGGTCTGGGTATAAGGATTTAGGCCTCGATCTGGCAGAACCTTTGCAAGATCAGACTTGCAAACCCCAACAGATGGCCATGGGCGACGAAATGAAAGATGAGGGAGTAGGAGATCCTATCAAAATACTACTCAAGGAGGCCCTCGAAAAACAAAGGAATGTGATGATGGATAAATTTTCCTAGATCCTTCAATGACTGCTCACCGGCGGCGCATCTGCATTCAGTAGCCACTCTGGAGGCACGAATCCCTTTAAGGTACAAGTAAATTTTGAAATTCCCATATTTGAGGGTCAAATAGATGTAGATGCCGTTGATAGATGGTTGAATCTATTATAAGGATTTTTCTCGGTTCATGACTTTTTCGACCGGGAGAAGATTATTTTTGCACTCTGTTGTACGGATTAATCATTCTTGTGGACAAGACCGATCTCCATAGTACCTAAAGGTATTCTAGCAACAAACAGCCAAATAAACCTATCTTTCTCTAAACATATACGATTCATAAAAGAATACTATAAAGGTGTTTAATAACTCACCAAAGATCCGATGCTTGTTCGAAGTAGTTGTCCCTCGTGCACTTGAAAGAGTTCTCTTTGTAAATCTGCAATCACAAACAAGAAAACATTAAATAGCACATGAATAGTAAACATCATAAATCATGCTTATCATGGTGATCAAGAAATCCATGAAATAAATAGTTAATTAACATCTTATTGAGAAAAATGAATTCATTTGTATTAACTTTAAAAGAAGGAAAACCTTACAACCTTAGCCTTGATGTTGAACAGGCCTTCCTGGGGTCTGAAGAAGGAATCTCCTCTACTTTGATAAGTTCTGCACTCCTCCAACTGAGAAAGATAGAGGTATGTGATCTCTCCTCACAAAAATCTCAGTTAAACGAGTCTGAATCCTAATAGCACTTAACCTCAAATAATCTAAAGCTTAAACTCCCTTTGAGGCTACCCAATGCCTCTTTTTATAGTGGAAAAGAGGAGGTTTCAGTTCGAACTATGAAGGGATAGAATCCTCCTTCAAAGGGATAAGCTCCTCACATCAAGGGGTTAGCTCCATAAGGTAAGGGATACATGAACCTCAAAAGAGCGGTTCTACCACCGCAAGATTCTTTCTAGAGGCTTCTAGAATTTACTTAAAGTGAGCTTTTTTGAGTTTACTTGCGCCTTTTTAATATTTACAGGGGTCCATACCCATAACACAGAGAAAGTGCATTCAGGTACGCGGGAGTAATGAACATTAGGTGTGGGACCGCGGGCAAGATATAGAGAAAGTGAAATACCAAAGTTAAGGAGATTTTTATGAACTTTTGTGTTATACTTGCAAAGGAGGAAGTATAAGTGATAATGAGATCATACACATAGAAAAATGTCAGGATGAAAATTTTTAGTGTAACACACTCCTCAAAGCTACCCCCCATGTCAAGGACTAGTGGGAAACCTACTGTGAGAAAAAGGATGAGACAAAACCCTCTCTGTTCTCAGCCGTACCCACTTGGAATTCGTTCCGAGATGCCATAAAGGAACAATACTATACCGTGGGGAGCTATGAGTACAAGTACATACAATGTACCACGCAGCAGAAACAAAGGGATCAAGATGTGCATGAGCTGACGAATCTGTTCCATACCCTGTGCATAAAGTTGGGTATCAAAGTTTTAGAGAAACATGTAGTGCTAAAGTATCGCAGTTGTCTACACAGATACATTCAGGAGGAAATGGAGTTCCTCAACATATCCTTTCTTGGTACGACATACCGGTACACTACCAAGACTAAGTAGAAATTCAAACAGAAGAAGCGAGACTTTGGATCTGTGAATCAAAAGTAAGGGAATGGTGCCCCCAAACCGCAGAACAAAGGACAAAGCCAAGGCATGGTGGCCCAATAAAACCTATCAAAGCCACAAGAACATAAAAACACCGTGAAGCCAAAGAAGGGCACGAGAAAGTGGTGTGAGTTCAATAAGAGCTCCACTTACAACACAAGTGAATGTCAGGCCAAGTAGTCACTGGTGGTCCAGATGAGGGCTTCTAAATCAAATGGATGCTCCAACTCTGAATCAGAACCTGAAAAGGGGAATGGAAAATGGAAGTATATTATTGATGCGGATCCCAACACCATTTTTGCCACTACGAAGATCCATAGGGAGGAACCAAAAGATCCAAAGGAGGCAGAGCATCTCTTCCACTCCCAGATGTGAGTGAAGGTTTCACTGCTACAGTTAATTATCGACAATGGGAGCCAAAAGAACCTTATTTCAATAGATTTCATGAAGCAGTTGGGCTTGCCAACCACAATGCACCCACAACTATACACCATCGGGTGGCTTCACCAAGTAAGGGATCGTCGCGTCAGCCAGTAGTGCCGCCTTCCCTATAGCATCAAGCCCTTGATGGTTGAGGTATTGTGTGAAATTACTCCTATTTATGTTTATGATGTATTATTAGGCCAACCATACTTGTGGAAGTGACATGCTATGTATGAGTCCTGGCCTTGCACTGTTATTTTTACTTTGGGAAATAAGTTGTACAGGATACCAGAGGTACCGCCGCCTCCCACTATCTCTTTGGTTACTGCGAAACAATGCAGTAAGCTCATTTCGCAAACCAAGAATTTTTTTTTCCTGATGATCTGCCCCTAGGGAAAGAAGAAGACTATGCCCACGACCTCCAGACATGGCTCCTCTCCACGACAACAACAAATGGAAAAGGTTGTGGAGGTTTATGGGGACATCTTCACATCACCCACATGGGTGCCTCTACACTGTTAGGTCAACCACTCCATTGACCTGACCCCAGGTGCACTGCTACCCAATGGACCGATCTATAGGTTCTATGTTTTGGAGAATGATGAAATCAAGAGGCAGATTCAAGAGCTGATGTAGAAAGGTCACATCCAGCCAAGTTCAACACCCTGTGGGAGACTGATCGTGTTGGTACAGAATAAGGATGGGACTTGGAGTCTTTGTATTGACTATCGGGCACTAATCAAGATCACTGTCTGAAATAGGTACTCGATCTCACGGATTGATGACCTTCTAGACCACTCAAAGGGGTAAAATATTTCAGCAAGATTGACTTCAAGTCTAGGTATCACCAGGTATGAATCGAACCCTATGATGTGTGGAATATTGCCTTCAAATCCAAGGAGGGCCTTTTGATTGGCTTGTCATGCCTTTTGGGTTGAAAAATTCTCCCACAACCTTCATGAGGTTCATGGATGACATCTTGTGTCCATTCACCAACTCATTTGTAGTGGTATACTTGGATGACATTCTTATCTTCAGCCAAACTTGGGAAGAGCACCTCCACCACATCTGATAAGTCCTCCAAACACTACGACAACACAATTTATGTGCCAATTTGGAGAAGTTTAGTTTTGGCATGACCCAGGTTCAATATCTAGGATACATTATTGATGAAACGGGGGTGCATGTGGATCCAGCCAAGATCCAAGTCATTCGGGATTGGCAAACCCCATCCACCTTAACAGAGCTTCGCAGCTTTCTAGGTATTGCTAATTTCTACCGCAGGTTCATGTTGGGATTCTCTCATATCACTTGGCCCTTGAGTCAAGTCACCAAGGGAGTAGTGAAAGGAAACTTATTTTGGTCAGAATCTCAATAGAAGGTGTTCATAGAATTGAAACATCACCTTTGTTCTGCCATATTTCTCACATTACTAGACTTGCAACAACCATTTAAGATCGAGACAGATGCCTCTGACTATGCTATTGGGGCAGTTCTTACTCAACAGAGGCATCCAATGGCATATCACAGTGAGACATTGTCTGAAAAAGTTCGACAGTATCCCACTTATGACAAAGAAATGTATTCCATTGTGCAGGCTTGTCGAGAATGGAAGCATTACATTTTGGGGAAGGAGACAATCATCCACACAAACCACCGACCCTTGCAGTTCATCCAGACACAAGGGAAGTTACAGAACGATCGCCATCTGATGTAGGAATAAAGAACAAACAATTACTACCAATCAATTTACTGTAGTAAAATGTATAAATTTTACTAAGGCCCACACTTCCCTTATAAAAACTAGTTGGCTTCTTTATTTCCACAAATTTAATCAATGTCAAATTTCCCAATTATTCCCCAATATAATGATGTAAACATCTCGAGACCACATACCATCTATTCTTGTCAGAATGGTATTTTTTCCAAACCCCATTAGAACTATATTGTCTACAATTTATCACTGCAAATTTGAATTCATTAAATAACATGAAATTCCAACCAAACATATATATAATAGCTGAGCCAAACATATATAATGGTTTATTTATTCTACCATACACCTACAACCATTGACAAAGGATATTTTCAACGCTTTTGATGGTTGAAACCACATCTCAATGCATCTTAAAACCATTAAAGCCAGATTTCATTTCACCTCCAACAATGTCATTCAACCTACAATATCATTTGACCTTTGGCAATATCATTTGAAATTTTGTTGCAATTACAACCACATATCCATCAAAATTTATAACACAATCACTTGCATAGTTTCCAACCTGTGCCTGTAACGCAGTCATTGTCCACAGAACGATTGACTAATACCTCCAATCTACGTAGCTTCATAACGAAATTGGGCTTCAACATAATTCAAGAACCTTCATAACATTCCAAATTCATAAATCTGGTTTAACATTACAACAAATAATAGAGGTTCATACCACCTTCAATACCTCCTTCGGTTATTGTCATGGGTTTGCGCACATAGAATTGATCAAGCCGTGGTCCCTTACTGTCAAGACCGCCTTCGATCACACGTAGTAGAATTTGTACACATCGATCTGTACTTTACAACTTCTATCATACCATTCACACGCATGGTATTATTTCATATCAAAACGCCTTTTGCAGACACAGTCACTATGCTTTTCAATCTCCTGTACTCATACAATCCATAAATATGTATACGTATAATAAAATTGCAGAACTAATCCATAAAACATTTCATTTGATATGAATAATCTACTGATCATATTTTCATAAAAACTTTGAATCTACAAATCAACAAAACAATAACTTCAAGTTCCCTTACCATCCTCCAACTATTTATACTTGAGAAATAAAAATGCTTTCTCTCATAATAGAATTTCTCAATAAATTTCTACCTTCCTATTTTTTAGGCTTATCCCTATGTTGGCTCTACATCAACGCAGGGAGAGAAACCAACTTCTATTATTATGCCAAATTAAATTAAATATAAAACAAATTAACAATTCTCTAAAAATAAATAAGAAATTTAATAATTAAATTATTAAACTATTCCTAAGTTTATTTTATCTCCAATTAGCCACAACATGTGACCAAAGACGTCACATTGCTGGCTAGGTTCCCGATGCTCCTGCATCAGACTCCCAGGGAAGAAAAAAAATTGATCTTTTAGTACTTTGGAGTCAATCCCCAATCTCTGTAGTTCTACTGCAGTCATCCAATTTACGTCTTACTTTTGCTATCCTTTCCACTTGAATAAATAAGTTTGGCTCCTTATTTTCATTGACACTCTTTTCCCTTTTTCCTGCATTGGGCTTTCTTCTATTATGGCATCTCCTTATGGTTCTTCTTCTGGGTTTTGGTATAGGTACAAATTTTCAATACATAACTAAGTCACCTGCTTGGAATTCTTTTTTCTGCCTCTTCATATCTGCTTGTTTCTTGTCTTTACTACTGCATTCCTCCCATTTTCTTTTGACATCTCCCTCAAATATGCTTCTAGGAGTTAGACACTTCATGACTGCTTGGATTTTCTTCAAATCCATTTTCCACTCTTCTTTAGAGACTACATATTCCTCCAAAACTTCATTCATCAATATGATGGTGATTTTATTTATGGCTCGAAAATTTGTGCTCATGTGCCATTCATTTTCTTCCTTTGGACTGTGTACTGTTGGTACTGCACATGGATTAAGGCTTCTTCTTACTAACCCTTTATCTATCAGTTCTTGCACTTGTCTTTCATCTTCAACATTTTCTTGCGGTGTTATGCTGTAGGCTGCTCTATTCGGAAAACTGGCTCCATATGTTTGATCAATATGGTGACTAATACTCCTGATGGGTGGTAACTCATTCAACAACTCATCCACAATTTTATCAGCAAAATAATTCAATAGATTATGAATTTCTTCAGGTAAATATTATAAATTTGTAGAGGTTAAAATTACCTTGGGTTTTCCAACACTATAAAAATGCATCTCCTTACCCTTCTCATCTTCTTGCAACAAAGTATTCCCACTCGTCAACATAATGCTGTTTCCAAATGTCTCCTCATTAGCTTCAGCTTTCAGTGGCAGCAGTGTATGCTTGTTCCCATATTTCTCAAAAGTATAAGTGTTTCTTCTACCACATGTATGGCATTTCGGTCAAACTACCGCGGTCTCCCTAGTAATATGTGACATACATCCATCGGCATTATATCACATAAAATAACATCCTTATACGTACCAATCTGAAAATCAACTTTACATTGTTCAGCTACAATAATTCGATGGCCTTTTTGAAGCCACGATACTTTATAAGAAGTGATGTGTACTGTTCTCTCCAACTTCATCTTGTCCACCATCTCTGTAGAAACAAGGTTGTTAGTACTACCGCTATCAATTACCAATTTGCAACACTTACCCTTTGATTTACATAGAGTTCTGAACAGATTCCTTCTTTGAGCTGGTTCTCTGGCTTCTTTAGCTTCTTTAAGCAATACCCTCTTCAACAACAAGGATTCTCCAGCTACAGGTGGTTCCTCTTTGGATTCATGTTGAGGAATCCCCTCCTTAGCTTCAGCAATGTTCACATTGCGCTGAGTTGCTGATCTATTGTGAGGAAAATCCCATTGCACATGTCCCCATTCATCACATGCAAAGCACCGAACATCTCTCCCTCGGCCTTTGCCTCTGGGCACGAACCTTCCATGACCCGAATATCCTCTTTGTGGTGATCTATTGCTCACACTCCCTACCTCATTTTGAGAGTGTTGAAATCTGGATTCAAATGTTCCCCCTTCCTTTGCTGGACTCCTACCTTTATTTCTCTGGTTTTGTTTGTGCAATAGTTTTTCCTATGCCCTCAAGGCTGCTTGATAGGCATCTTCAATCGACTTCAAATTTAATAAGCTGATCTCATCCTATATTTCATATCTCAAACCATTTATATATCTAGCTACCTTTTCTAGATCATCTTCAACATGGCCAGATCTAATACTCAACTTATAAAATTCTTCAGTATATTCCTTGATTGTCATCCTTTTCTATTTTAAGTTCTACAATTGTCTAAACATATTTAATTGGTAATCCTTCGGTAAAAACTTACCCTTCAGCTGACTTACCATCATGTCCCATTGCTTGATTTTGGGCTTCCCTTTCCGCTCCCTGGATAGCTGCAATTCATCCCACCATAAAGTTGCATGGCCTTTCAATCTCGTAGTTGCAAACTTCACTTTCTTCTTGTCATCGACTTCTTCATAATCGAAGTATTTATCTAATGAACTGATCCAGTCCATTAGTACCTCCACACCAAGACTTCCATCATATAAAGGTACCTCTACCTTTAGTCGGTTGCTGACCTTTGTGAGCATTTTCATAACTTTGGCTACTTCTCTTTCCTCCTTCGCTTCTCTGTCAGTGGTATCTTATTCATCGACACTAGCAATTCCACCATCTGATTCTCTCCTCTAAGTGGTTTCTACTGTAGCCAGTCTTGTGCGCAAATGGTAGATCTCATCTAGCAAAACTACGTTTTCTATATGTCTCCCTCGACCTATCCTAGCTCCTCTTCTAGGCGGCATTCTCTGCAATGCTCCAAAAACAACTTAACAAGCTCTGATACCAAAATGATGTAGGAATAAAGAACAGACAATTCCTACCAATCAATTTACTGTAGTAAAATGTATAAATTTTACTAAGGCCCACACTTCCCTTATAAAAACTAGTTGGATTCTTTATTTCCACAACTTTAATCAATGTCAAATTTCCCTAATGATGTAAACATCTCAAGACCACATACCATCTATTCTTGTCATAATGGTATTTTTTCCAAACCCCATTATAACTATATTGTTTACAATTTAACACCGCAAATTTGAATTCATTGAATAACATGAAATTCAAACCAAACATATATATAATAGCTGAGCAAAACATATATAATGGTTTATTTATTCTACCATACACCTAAAACCATTGACAAAGGATATTTTAAACGCTATCGATGGTTGAAACCACATCTCAACGCATCTTAAAACCATTAAAGCAAGATTTCATTTCACCTCCGGCAATGTCATTCAACCTGCAATATCATTCGACCTTTGGAAATATCATTTGAATGTTTGTTGCAATTACAACCGCACATCCATCAAAATTTATAACGCAATCACTTGCATAGTTTCCAACCTGTGTATGTAACGCAATCATTATCCACAGAATGGTTGACTAATACCTCCAATTTGCATAGCTTCATAACGCAATTTGGCTTCAACATAATTCAATAACCTTCATAACATTCCAACTTCATAACTCTAGTTTAACATTACAACAAATAACAGAGATTCATACTTCAATATCGCCTTCGGTTATTGTCATGGGTTTGCGCACAGAGAATTGATCAAGCCGTGGTCCCTTACTGTCAAGACCGCCTTCGATTACACATAGTAGCATTTGTACACATTGATCCGGACTTTTCAACTTCTATCTTACCATTCACACGCATGGTATTATTTCATATCGAAATTCCTTTCACAGACACAGTCACTACGCTTTTCAATCTCCTACACTCCTATAATACAGAAATATGTATACGTATAATAAAATTATAGAAATAATCCATAAAAACATCTCATCTGATATGAATAATCTACTGATCAGATTTTCATAAAAACTTTGGAATCTACATATCGACAAAAAAAAAACTTGAAGTTCCCTTACCATCCTCCAACTATTTATACTTGAGAAATAAAATTGCTTTCTCTCAGAATAGACTTTCTCAATAAATTTCTACCTTCCTATTTTTTAGGCTTATCCTTATGTTGGCTCTACATCCACGCAGGGAGAGAAACCAACTTCTATTATTACGCCAAATTTAATTAAATATAAAACAAATTAACAATTCTATAAAAATAAATAAAAAAATAAATAATTACATTATTAAACTATTCCTAAGTTTATTTTATTTCCAATTAGCCAAAACATGTGACCAAAGACGTCACATTGTTGGCTAGGTTCCCGATGCTCCTGAATCACCATCAGAAGTGGTCCACATATCTGTAACAATTTCATTTGAACATCAAGTACAATAAGGGTAGCACCAATAATGTTGCAGATTGCCTTAGCCGACCACCGATCATGGCCATAACCATCGTTCTCAACTCTTGTGGGCATGAGAATTTTGATTGGCCCTTCTCTACAAGAGCAATCCAAAATTCAAACACACATACAAGGCACTCTTGGGGGGTACACAAGTTCCAAATTTTTACCTCCAAGATGCACTGTTATGTCACCTGGGACACCTTTTTGTTCCTTCAATCGAGCATGCCAAGATGATATGTGAAGCCCACTACAGTCAATTCATTGATCATTTTGGGATCAAGAAAATAGTGGCAGTACTGCATAAGTATTTCTATTGGTCGAACCTTCGACAGGATGTCAGGAAGTACATTAGATCCTACACTACTTGCGCCATTGCCAAACCGACCATCAAGAAGCAAGGGCTGTGTACTCTGCTACCTACCCCTAGTCAACCTTGGGAATCCATCTCCATGGCTTACATGTCAATCCTTCCTTCTACTAAGCATGGAAACGACTGTGTTTTTGTGGTTTTCAACAGATTCTCAGAGATGGCCATTATGGCGGCCTGCAAGAAGAATATCACAGTAGAATCCATTGCTAAAATCTTCTTTGAACAAGTGTGGGTGCACTTTGGGATCCCATAGTCTATCATATCAGATCACGACAATAGGTTCCTCAGCACATTTTGTCCAGCCTCTAGTCAATGTTGGACACCAAGCTCACCAAGTCCACAACTTTTGATCCCCAAACTGATGACCAGACAGAGGTCGTCAATAGGATGATTGTACACATTTTGTGTATGTACAATTCAAAGCATCCATGCACATGGGATGAGAGACTCCCCTATGTACAACACAGTTATAACTAGGCTCTCCACAGCTCAACCGACCACAACCCCTTTTAGATGGGCTTGGGGTTCTAGTCACTATGTCCCATTGACATAGCCATGCCATTTCTGGCTACTCAGGATGATTCAGCTCATGTTTAGTCTGAAGCTGACAAAGCAAACAACTTCATCGAGTGCATTCAAAACATCCACCAACAAGTTCATGACATATTGGAGAGAGCTAATGCTAAGTAGAAGCAATGACATGAGCAAAAGCGAGTGCCACACAACATCCAGGTGGGCGAAAAAGTGTGGCAACATTTGCAGAAGGAGTGCCTCACTGGACTCCATCGCAAGATTTTCCTGTTGCGATATGGGTTGTACACCATCACCATGGCTGTAGGGAACAATGCCTTCGAGCTCAGTACTCCACCATTCCTTGGTCTATACCTAGTATTCAATGTAGACCGCTTTCGTCCCTACTTCCCACCTCTACTGGACACCTCTGACATTGCAGAAGAACTCACACCAAAAGAGTTAAAACCAGACTACATGGAATAGGCTGCCATAGTATGTATCATGGACATGCAAATCAATAACACTTTCCAATAGAAGATGCAACTATATCGGGTTGTCAAAGTTGGCCAACTCCTGCACCAAGGTAAGTGGTTCACCAGGGACCAAGTTTAGCAGAAGTTTCCTCATCTCATGGAGGAACTAAATGCAATGGGGACCATTTATTCCTAGGGGGGGAGGGAATGATCTAGGTGGATATTGGTTGCCACCCGCCTATTCCACTTGGGGCCCCACCATTGTCTCTTTTAGTTTTTTGCAACTTACTATTTTTAGCAGTTTTTTGGGTCCTGAACTTCCAGAGCCGTTTTGAGGTCCTAAATGATGTTTTTTGGGCATAAATATTTGTGGCGACAGTTATAGTCCTTGGATAGATATTTCTAACGATGTATGATGTGCGTCAAACAGAGATAGTATGCCGAAGTTACGTCCCCAGGAAGTTGAAACACCAATAAAAAAAAAAAAAAATAAATAGGCCCTCAAGCCTCATTGTAATATAGATCAGAGGTCTATAGCAGCCACATCTCTTCTTAGAGATTCGCTACTAGCACCCTAGCTATTTTATTTCCATTATGTTTGTAATCATATTTTTGTTTTTTTGTATTAATGAAATGAAGCCTTATTTCTGCTGCATCTCTATGTTTATGGTTATTTCTGTATTCTGTTGCGTTCCTGCATAAATCTGGATCATAGATCTAGGCCACTCTAGTTCTCTTTTTCAGTGGGGAAGGCTTCTATCCCATTGGCAAGAGATTATTGGATGATTCGAGCTTCATTTTCAGATCTTGGCATAAGGCTAAGCATGTTCTAGAGCCTACAGCGCAGCCTTGCTTCCAGAACTACGTTATTTGTGTGGGTATTTTTGCAGGGTATTTTGGCACACTTTTTGGAGGGTTGGTTTTCATGTGTTGGGGATTTTCCCTTCACATTTGAGATCCATTGGAGGAGATCTTCATATTGCATATTTTAGATCAGATTTGTATGTCACAGAATTTCTAAATATTTATGTAGATCTACAACATTAGATCTCATATCTACTCCTTGTACTTCATCTTTTGCTGAAAACCCCAAGGGGGAATTGAAGAAGAGCCTATCTAATGTATGGATATGATATAGATATAAATTTTTATACACAAATCTGCTCTAGATCTGAAGTGTAATTTACAACAGTTGCAACCAATAAATTAACGTTGTCAAGCTCTTTTTAGTCTTAATACATGGTTGCAACACCTCTTTTTGAGGATTTTCTTGTATAAAATTCTTCTATTCCATGTTGTACATCTCATGGGATATCTTGTGCACATATTTTTCTGATGTAAATATAAATAAAGAGCCTCCATATTGGCCTCTTTCTCTTAGTTAGATGATCTGCATTATTTCTTTGCACAATTGTTTAATATTGCTGCAAACCCCATTTGGGAATATTAAAGTGGTATCAGAGAAATCATCTTAGCACAGCCTGTAAGAAGCCAATATGTCTTCAGAAGAAGAAAAACCTATTACTGACAGAGAGAAGAGGTATCTAAAAAGAAGAAAGAAGAAAATTGATTACACAAATGATGATAGAGACAAGGGTAAAGCCCCTAAATCTGGAAGTGATGAAGAAGGAAATGACTTTTGAAAGATCCTTTTGAGAGCCATGCAGGATCTTGCTAGAGAGATCAAAGAGATGAGATTGGATGGAATCAAATAATCTCCTAAGAGATTTCATATTGGAGAAAGCTCTGGCATGTCTCACCACTAGAATGATCAACTAGTGCATTAGCCACAAATTTCCCAACGCTATACCATGGCTACCTTTTCGGCTGTGGGAAATGAAGGGTTTCAAGAGAAAGCATCCCTTGAAGACCATTTTGAAGAATATGAGTCTCAAAAATAGAGATTCAAATATCACTTGAGTTTTCAACAATTTTGTCACCTCAAGGGCAACAGAATACCAAGGCATCAACATAGAGATGGTGAATTCACTCAGAATCATGATCGACATCACTCTATGGGCAGATTATTTTTACCCAATTTTGATGGGTCATCCAAGTGTTCTGCCAAAGAATGGGTAGAAAAACTTGACATCTACTTTCAGTTGAACAAGATTCCAGAAATGGAAGAAATCAAGATTGTAGTGCTGCACTTTGAAGGTGAAGCACATGACTGGTGGTTCCATGGCTTGTCTACATTGGGTCATTCCAATATGAATGCTTATTCAGAGTTCACTAGAAGGCTTGTGGAAAGGTTTGACAGAAGAGATCCAGAGCCACCATTCATGAGCCTTGCAAAGTTAAAACAATTAGGTAATACAAAGTCTTACATTTCTGAATTTTTAAGATTATTTGTTATGGCTCCTGATTTGTCTGCAGCAAGAAGGTTGTATATGTTCATAGATGGTTTAGATGAACCTCTTCATGGGTTGGAAAAGTCTACCAAGCCCACTACTCTGCATGATGCAATTTAGAGGGATAGATACTTTCAAGATGCCTTGCCAAAAGTAAAGTCAAAATTTTAGCATAAGCCCTCTTTTCCTTCTAAAGGAGAGGAAGAGAAAGATGCTCCTTCAAAGGAGAGCTCATACAGGAAGCCTCTTGATGATGAAGTCCAGAGATATCTAAGGAAGAAGAAGCTATGCTTCACTTTCCAAGAATCATGGGCATCTGGACATAGATGTGCTACTGGAAGAACACATTACATAAAGGTCTTCTCAGATATTGAGGAGGAAGAAGAAGATGAACAAAGAAGAGGTCACATCGTTGACACTGTTGGAGGAGATCCAACACCATCAAGATATGGGAATGGAGCATTTTCTCCTATTGGAGGGACTCTTGCATCCTTGAGAGGAGTACCTAAGTACTTGACCTTAAGATTTCAAGGTTCAATCTTGAATCAGAGGGTTTCTGTATTGATTGATAGTGGGGCCACCCACAACTTCATTGATGCTCATCTTGTAGAAAGGAGGGCAATACCCACTAATAATTTTGAGGCATTATCTATTTTCATCCCAAGAGATAGAAAAATACAATGCATTCATTATGTCCCATCACTTTCAGTCACCATGGGTACTTACACCTTAGTTGATCACTTCTTTGTGGTTGACATACTGGACACCAATGTGATTTTCGGTGTTAAATGGTTGATTACATTTGGGAAAGTCACCACTGATTGGGAGGCTTTACAAATGGAATGGGTGGACAAGAAGAGTGGTGAATCTCAAATGATCAAAGGCATGCATACATACCCCTCACATACCACTTCCACACAGAAATTAGAGATGGATTTGCGTAGTGGAAGTAGGGACTTTATAGTCCCATCTATCATGTTCATGAGATTTCTGCATGGGACACACTTATCTAGTGGCAAACCACCTTGGAGGCCACCTAATTCATATTTTGTGGGGAAGGTATCACAACATGCTGCTCCAAGCCTAGATCCATGAGGGATTGGAGAACTAGAAGACAAAGCTATAGTGTTGGGAGTCTTGGGTAAGCTCAAGAAGGAGGGAGATCTTCTTCCCTTATCATAATCACCCACTCTCATTTCTGGTTCTGCGCTATTGGAGGAGAATAATGGAAGGAATGGCCTTCCAATACACATCTTTGGCATCAGATATGTCAAGGAGAAGAGTAGCAACATGACAAATATTTCTTTTGATACACCATCAACACTGTCATTTTTTAGTAGCTTAGATCTATATTGGAAATCCCAAATGTTGGTGGATTATTCCAAAGATCTTCACACTTGTATGATAGTTGATGACCAGCTACATGAAGAGGGATATTTAGTCCGAGGAGGAGTCATCTATCATCATGGTAGGATCTTCTTGTGTAGGCCTCCAAGCTCAAGGAGAAGTTACTACAAAGAGCTTATAAAGAGTTCTGTTTCAGCCACATGTATTCCATTAAGACCTACAACATCATCATGAGGAGCTTTGATTGGGAAGGCTTGAAAGAAGAACTACATAAAAATTTTCAAGAATGAATGAACTATGTGGAGTTGGAGCACCAACATGACTCTATGAGGGAGTTATTTTAGCCATCTCTTCCTTATTTTCAGAGAGGAGATAGATCCATGCACCACTCCATTTGTATGAGGAGTATTGTTGTGAAAAATATGATCATTTAAAGCATGTTTTATTTTTTTATTGTATACATTCTTTCACCACGTTTATGCAGGCCATGGCTCCATGGAGGAGTAATACATCTTGTAGATCTCATGGCCAACAATGTGCCACAAAAATTTCTGAATTTGGCCACTCGCTTGATGAGAAAAGGGAGATTTTCTATCATGATGAGTGCTTTCCTAAAGCACCAAACATATCTCACACTTTCAGCCATAGTGAGATAACATGGGCAGCAAGTAAGTGGTGGGAAAACCACTTACCATATCTTGATCTGATGCAGGTAGTAGATGAACTGCACTGGTACCATATGTGGGACTATCACCCACCTCCACATGATCACTTTTATGTTTGTATGTATGTAGTTTTGCTTCCATACATTGATTATATACTTGTACTTTTTATGGGGATGTATGGAGGGAGTATGGGAGGCATGTATGTACCCCATGGGATGGAGACTCTCTATGTATCTTATGGTACATGTTTCAGGGAGAGCATTAGTTCAACCATGTTTGTTTCATTTGAGCCATTGAATCCTTGTGGGATGGACTATTTACATGTCATGAAAAATTTGGAGGAACAATTCATGGAGGGTTGGATTGGTGAACACTTAGCATAAGGAGGAAGCTTAACACATGATGATAATGTCACCAATGGAGGAGTAGAAGAGTTGCAACACTCACCATACCAGTTTATTGAGGACAAGCAACATTTTGGAGGGGAGGACTGTAATATTCCCAATTAGCCCAAGCTAATGGGAATATTCATTTTTGTTTTATTTTTCTGTTTCATGAATAAATTTGTAAAGGAGGATCATAAAACTCCTAAAACAGTAAATAAATCAATGTGACATATGAAAAAGGCTAAATCTAGGCTGCTCAAATAAGCACCCTTAGGTGTGAAAGGGGCTAAATCTTTTCACTGGGTCAACCATGACCAAATCAACAATGTTGTCTTGGAGGAGTGGCCATCAATGAGGCACAACATAGTTTTAGTTGGAGGTGGTTCATGTGAAAGGAGCTATTCCATTGAGATGGTTTAGGGTTTTGAAGCTCTCAAAATTATAAAAGGAAGAGGATGGAAAAATGAGAAGGTTGTTGATGATATTGTATTTTTAGAGTATATTGTCTATTTAGACATATCTCATTCTCCATGATGTTTAGCAGAGAATAGTGTTGTTTAGCACTAGGTCTTCCTGATCGGGAATCCCACCTCTTTCCCTGAGAGTCCTCTTGGAAGAGCGTTGCATTTCTTGTCCACTATCTGGCTAAATGCCAAGCTTCTTCTTCCAACTACATCACATATCCTGTTGAGGGTTTCGTTGTCCTTGAAAGCTACAGCAAGTGGAGGCTATATCTACTCAGATCTAGGCCATTCTAGTGCTCCTTTTCTATGGGGAAGGCTTCTATCCCATTGGAAAGAGAGTATTGGATGATTAGAGCTACATTTTCATATCTTGGCATCAAGCCAAACATGTTCTAGAGCCTACAAGGCAGTATTGCTTCCAGAGCTATGTTATTGTGTGGGTATTGTTGCAGGGTCTTTTGGCACACTTTTTGTAGGGTTGGTTTTCATGTGTTGGGGATCTACCCTTCACATTTGAGATCCATTGGAGGAGATCTTCATATTGCATATTTTAGATCAAATATGTATGTCACAGAATTTCTGAATATTTCTACAAATCTACAGCATTAGATATAGATCTAAGTTACATTAGGGGGAATTGAAGAAGAGCCTATCTAGTGTATGTATCTGATATAGATATAAATTTTTATACACACATATTCTCTAGATCTAAAGTGTAATATACAGTAGTTGCATCCAATAAAATAATGTTGTCAAGATTTTTTCAGTCTTAATAAATGGTTGCAGAACCTCTTTTTGAGGATTTTCTTCTATAAAAGTCTTCTATTTCCTATTGTACATCTCATGGGCTATCTTGTGCATATATTTTGCTGATGTAAATGTAAATAAAGAGCCTCTGTATTGGCCTCCTACTCTTACTTAGATGATCTGTGTTATTTCTCTGCATAATTGTTTAATATTACTGCAAACCTCATTTGGGAATATTGCTCTGATACCACTATAATATTCCCAAATGGGGTTTGTAGAAATTTGAGTAGCCCAGGTGCTTATTTGAGTAGCCCAGATTTAGCCTTATTCACATGTGGCATTGATTTATTTACTATTTTAGGAGTTTTATGATCCTCCTTTACACATTTATTAATGAAACAGAAAAATAAAACAAAAATGAATATTCCCATTAGCTTCGGCTAATTGGGAATATTACATGGGAAGAGGGTGTTACAAAGTGGTATCAAAGCATGGTTCAACCCTCAGACTCGATGGATAGTGTGTTGATCATGCACTTATGTTGGTTGCATATGTGTGTTAGGTCCCCATAATACTAGTGTATCACCTTATTATTATTACTGTAGCCCCATTATTGTTATTTTTTTCCCATGTAGTCCCCATATTTTTATTATTGTGCCCCATAGATGTAGCCCCATTATTCTTATTATTGGGCCCATGTTTTCCCCATATTATTATATTTTTACCCCTTAGACTCCTATTTATAGAAGGTAGGTTTTGAAATTTGAATCATCTAAGAATTATTTATTTATGTAATGTAAAGGAGGTTTCCCCCTCGAAGATTCTGATTTCTAAGTCGTGATCTATCATTTCTTATATTTTGTGATTTAGTTGCATAACATTTGGTATCAGAGCTTTGGATTCTAAGGTTTCGCTGTTGCAAACATGTCATCTTGGAATTTTCGCTATAAATTTGTTTTAACGAATTTTCAAAAGCTAAAATTTTTACCAAGAGAATCTAAAATCTTGAGGGACTTCGTTTAAAAATTTCAGATCTTGGTTCGCTATATTTTCATAGATATGATGTGAGGAAGTTAGGATTTTTGCAGGCTCCATAATTTCATCTCAGACATGTGACCGAGGGAAAATATTCATAAGTTTATTTTCAGAAATTGGATTTTAATTATCTATAGGGTGGCTGAAATCACACAGCCTATAGTTTCTTGTATATTAGTTTCAGGGCTGATTGTTAAAATCGTGACACAGGGCACTACGTACAAGTTTTCTCTACTAAGGCAATCTATAATTTGGCCATTGTGGGATATTGGGCATAAATTTATCTTGAAGAATCAAAATTAGGTCTAACATGTGGCATGGGAAAGAATACTCAGAGGTATACCATAGGACCCAAGTTCAGGTTATTATGCTGGTTATAAGCATTTACTATATCAGTGATGATGTATGGGTCTCTCCATGTTTTTACTTGTAAACAAATGCACATTGTATCTATGTTAAAATAGACTGTATTGAATATTATAATGTAAGGGAGAAGTTCTTCTTAGTGATTCTCAGATAATTATGAGACCCCTATGTTGAAATATATTGTTTACACCTGTAGATGCAATGTTTTTGACATGTTTGAAGATATGTCTATCATGCCTAGGAGGGGTACAGATGAGTTCTTGATGATGTGATTTATTTTTTACCTTTGTTTTAACATTATTTATCATCTCCTAAATTTCATGAAGTTCTAGGCAGTGACCTGGGCTTTGGGGTTGAAAAGGTGGCACAAATCCCAGAGTTGCAGGCATAGAACTTACCAATTGAGGCCTGCTTGTTGTGTTGTTCCTATGGTTATAGGCTCTCAACTGCTACCTTTCCCTGGAATTCCCATGGCTATGGTCCAAAAGGGTAAAAACGTTAGTCTCCCTTAGGGGTCAGTGGTCTGGAAGGTTGGGTTACCTCCTAGGGATGTTGATGTTGTGTAAGGTGTGTCTGTCATGTTTTCATTAGTTCCACTTCCTAAATTTCATCTAGGAGGTTTAATATTGTATTAGTATCCCCTCATCACATATTTCCCCTGGTTGGTCGGTTACTTGGGTAGATGTGGGATGTAATATTCCCAATTAGCCCAAGCTAATGGGAATATTCATTTTTGTTTTATTTTTCTGTTTCATGAATAAACGTGTATAGGAGGATCATAAAAATCCTAAAATAGTAAATAAATCAATGCTACATGTGAACAAGGATAAATATGGGCTACTCAAATAAGCACCCTTAGGTGTGAAAGGGGCTGAATATTTTGACTGGGTCAACCATGACCAAATAAACAACGCTGTCTAGGAGGAGTGGCCATCAATGAGGCACAATGCAATTTTAGTTGGAGGTGGTTCATGTGAAAGGAGCCATTCGATTGAGATGGTTTAGGGTTTTGCAAGCTCTCAAACTTATAAAAGGAAGAGGATGGCAACATGAGAAGTTTTTTGATGATATTGTATTTCAGAGTATATTGTCTATTTAGACATATCTCATTCTCCTTATTGTTTAGCATTGGGTGTTCCTGATCAGGAATCCAACCTCTTTCCTTGAGAGGCCTCTTGGAAGTGCATTGCATTTCTTGTCTACTATCTGGCTGAATGCCAAGCTTCTTCTTCCAACTACAACGAAGATCTTGTTGAGGGTTTGGTTGTATTTGAAAGTTGCAGCAAGTGGAGGCTAGATATACTCAGATTGATCCAAGTGGATATTGGCGACCACCCGCCTATTCCACTTGGGGCCCCACCATTGTCTCTTTCATTTTTTCATAACTTACTATTTTTAGTAGTTTTTAGGGTCCTGTTGAAGCCTAGAAAATCTCTGATTCAAACATTGGGGAAAACCACCCGGTCGGGACCTTAGGACAACTCCTTATCCGTTTGGTATGGTGGCTCCAACTGTATTGAAAGGACTAGTTTCCTTATAAATAATGGGTTGGTGATGGGTTGATTTGGATGAGTGAAAATGGGGCTAAATAACTGAAATAAAAATATCTAATTTAAACTAAATACTGATAAAGAAATTCTAAGACTAACCCGGGTATCATATGTGAATACAACTTAAAATTATTCCAATTTAACAATAACCATAAAAATGTATTAAAGTTTAATTGAAATGTGCAGTAACAAATAAAGATAACTCTGTTTCAGAAATTAAACAGAGTTATATTAGCATATTGTATTCATCATTGTATATCATATACATACACTTACGAAAAATAACATTTCAATTATATTCAAAAATGATATATAAAGAAACGTTGTGAAAACCAAATATATATAAATGATAGAAAATTTTAAAGCGAATATCATATGACAAAAGAAATCAACAGTGAATAGATAAAAATACTTTATCCATCTTGAAAGCTTTCAAATGAAATCTAATATTCTAATCCAGTAATTTTGATGCAAAATCAAATCCAAGGTACAGAAATGCAACACTTTAAAGATAATTCCGCATAAAATCACCAGATGTGATCCTTTATAAAATATAAGAGGCAGTGGAGTACAGAAATGTAATCTCCAAGTCAAAAATATTACAACTCAGGACCCCTTCTCCAATGCATGAGAGGGGTTTAAATATGACATTACATGAAAAAAGAATCCTACTACTACTACTACAATCTATCAATTTAAAAACAGAAATGCTATCTTTTGGGGAACTGATTCATTGTTTTTGCTTCTCGTTCAATGTAACCAAGTTGCAAATTTTCAGCATGTCCTGGACCTCCGATGGATGACTCATCTTGGAATGTAACTGTCCAGCGTATGTGGCATCAGAGAATTCTGGAATCAAACAATCAAGAGCATTTGATAGGAATTTAATAGCTACTTTTTGTTTGTGTGGCTTAATTAGATAAATCCACATATTGTCCCAAGATATGGTTTGAAGCTTGTTGATCTATTGACTTTTATTCATTATTTCTTCTTTCCATCTACAATCGGTTTCTTTAACTTTAGGCAAACTTCCCGAAACACAATCTGAAATGAGATTAATTGCATACAAGCTGTCATTGATAAATTGCGTTATATTACCCATCATGCTTCTAGCTCTTGATATAGCTCTCTCGGCCTTCATTAACTGATGTTCCCACTCTGTAAACAGGATATCTTTATGTATTTATTCTATCCTAGGAAGATTAGATTCTCTTCCTTTTGTTGTATCTTGCCAAGTAAGAAATTCAGAAATCTTTTCATAGCTTCATCAATTTCTTGCCTGAGAGTAATCATGTCCTGGATCAAGGATGGTGTGATATCACAAAATGCTTCTGCTTGTGTTAATTTTGTACAAAATTCATTTAAATGTTGAGACAACGGTTTATTGACTTCAAGAGCCTCGAATTTGAATTCACTTAATTTAGGAAAATCCTTGAACTTATCTAAAGCTGCTTGAAATTATTTTTCTTGCACAATCTTCGTATTCTTCTCATTTTGCAACAAACTTTGTAGTTTGGAAATTTCCTGATTCAATTGTTGCTGTTTTCTTAAAGCCTGTTCATCAACTTTCTTCTTTTCTGTGGCAAGCTGTTCTTCTAGCTCTTTAGATCTGAGCTCTTAATCTTGTAATTGCTATTCTAATTGAGCAATCTTCTGCTGATTTTCATTAGCTTGTTCTTCAAGTAAGGCTATATGGAGATCTTTTTGGGTCATTAAATGAGAAACCTCTACAGCCTTATCTATTGTCGCAGCACTGTATGCTCCTACATATTGGGATAACTTAGTGAGATCCTCAAATGGATTCACTTCAGCATTCTTATAAACAATACTCATGAATTCTTCCTGTGAAGCAAAAATTGTGTCTTGATCCATCTTCCTTCTTTTTCTCTGTTTTTTAACAACAGCCTTATGTTTAGGGCTGTAGAATACATCTAGAAGAGGGATATCCTCAATTTTCAACACAATTTTTCCTGTAGGATGTTCACGAATGATTTCAACATCCTGATCTTCTGGATTTTTCTCTTCAGGATTATCCTGCAGTCCTAATTGATGAGCAAATTGATTATATTGTTTCAACAATTGTGAGGAAACATTAAGATCAACAGAGTCTACTATTTTCTCAGTAGTTTTGTTTCCTCCAAGTTTTGTATCTGATTTCTCTGTATTTGTTTCCTGCTCAATGGTTTTGCTGTCTGATCCTCTTTTTTGATTATGCACATTAGTATCAGTACTTGTGCATTCTTTCTCTGTTTGAGTTGTGGACTGCTGATAAATATTTACATCGGATTTTCCATCAGTATTCCCTTTCTGAACATCAAGTTTTCCATTAGTGCTCACCTTTTCAGTATGTACAGTGGGATGGTTAGTAGCCGATTGTGTAGTGACCTTACTGGTAGATGTTTCTCCTGCTGTTTTGCCAGATGTATCCTCTGTTTCTGACCCTTGTATAGGAACTCTCAATTGGTCTAGAGGAACTTTCAACAATCTTTGACTTCTAAATAGCATAAATTTATTCATTTCTTCTTTCTGGAATTTGGACTTGGCCAAATTATAAACTTGAGGAAAGTTCTCTAATGAAACAAATAAATCATCAAATTCATCCGGTTCATGCTCGAACCAAGCAATCGAAACTGAAGAAGTAACATTAAAAGCTATCCTTTGAGGATCATGCTGTCTCCCCGGGATTGTTGCCAATTTAAAACCCTTTATTTTGGTGACTTCCTTTTCAGCATGCTTGAAGTCATTTAAAGTAAAATTTCCACAATTGAATGGAAACGAAGGCCACATTCTTTTCTTACTATTGCTTAGAGATCTGGACATTCCTTCAACTGTCAATTGATAGGAGATTTCCTGGGTTAGAAGTTTACCTGAAATAAAAAGAGGGAGAACATGGGGTTCTACAATACTCCCGAAAATCCTGACATATGTGAATTTTTCCTCTCCAAACCAATCTCCTATTGAGGATAAGTCAGCTTTAGCTTTGTCGGAGAATCTAGGGGGAAAGCGATTGAAAATGGTGTAAAAGACTGGAATAAGGAAGCCATGACATATTCTATACACATGATCTTTGAAATGAACTTTCCAAAGGAGTTTATGATATATATGAATCGGAGTGGGATCTTTGGCAGTCCATTTCCATCCTAACAAGGGAAACTCAGAATTAAAACAAAGAGCATCTAGAATATAAGCACAGAAGAAAAAGGGAGTGGTATTTCCAGCGATTTTATCTTGTCTGTATTCGAGTATCCTATTAGCTATCCTATCAGAAAGAATAACAGCCCAGTCCATAATTTCGGAATTGACAACATCTAGGATTAAAGGAACCATTTGTATAGAAAACCTAGCAGAATTTTTATTGCCAAATAATCTACACATCATGGCAGCGGCATAGCAGTATGGGGGTGAAAGATAATCTACTGAATACATACTAGATGATTCATTTTTGTTCTTTTCAGGATTTTTCCTCCATTCTTTGATAGGTTTAGATTGAAATTTATTACTGTCAGCAAACTGTTTGACAAATTCTTTATTATAGACCTTCTGCGGATCAGGAAGATGATACATTGCTTTGAGGTATTCTGCTTTGAATGATCCAAAATATGCTCCAGAAGCTGAAACAAACATTCTGTCCTTAATTTCTACACTATCGATGACCCATCGAATCACATCATAATAAGGAATGATGTTTGCTTTGGCTGCAATTCGATGTAGGAATGAATTCGCAAGTGTTCTTTCAGTAATCTCTGAGTCAGAATCTGAGTTATCATCATCCGGAACTGATACCTTTGCCACTGTGACTTTAGGGTTTTCACTTTCAATCAGATTATAAACTCCTTCCCATGTCATTTTGCTTAGCCCTTGACATGATGTATCTGTAACTAGCTTCAACTTTATTGGTTTTTCCTTCGAGACTGTAGGACTCTCAACAAACTTAGCGGAAACAGCAGTCTTCATTCTCCTTGTTCTCTTCGACATTTCTGTGTCTGATATTGTTTCCCTTAGTCTGTGAATGAAAGGATTTGGCGTTCTTTGATTCTACAAGGCAATAAGCTCTTAGTCGTGATAAACAAGCAATTGAAAAGAACGATTATAAAAATTATGGGTTCATGATTCATTATTTATTGAATCCGTGTAACACTTAAATATTTTGTTTGGGTCACACTCACGTATTCAAAACAAAATCGTAAACCAATAATCATTTGATTTTTTATTAAATGCTGAATGTACAATTGGAGATTTGGCGCTTGTGAAATATTATAAAATTACCTATTTTGAATTCTTCCAATGTGATGAATGTAGTATATTAAATATTAATCGCATCGAAAGTATTCAAAATGGTACATAGATATCACAATACAGATTTCTCCGATTTCCGATTAGATGGTGGTATGTTGCATCGGAGAGTTTTAATCGAAAAGAATTATCAATTGTTTTCTCCGATTTCCGATTGCGATATGGTGGGGTATACCATATAGAGATTTTTCTCATTTAAGCAAAACAAACGTTTATTTCCTTTTGAAAAGTGTTTTATAATAAAGCGCGTCGCATCAGGGAATTTTCAATTGACCAAAAAGAATTTATTAAAAGTTCCCCGATCACGCGATTGTGATTGATCGCATCGCATCGGAGATATGTGAATGAATAACTTAAATCCTTTGCGATTGGAGATTTGCGATTGGTCTAATCGCATTGGAGATTTTGAACATGTATGTCAAACTTCTCTCAAAGATTTTTCCGATTTTCGATTTTCGATTACTGTTCATGGGACTTTTGTAATTGATTTATTTTCTATAATAAAGTCTTTTATATTTGATCGGATCGGAAGTTTATGAATGTTGTATTTGTTTGTACATACTTGGTAACAAAGATATGCAATGAGTCTTTAAAAACAATGAATCTTTATTTCTAAGTCTTTTATTCCTATATTAAAAGAAGAAAAAAGGGACCCTATTTCTAAATGAATTTTATTCTAAAATTTTGGAAAAAGGGAGGGTTGTTGTATAGTACAACAGGTCCTGAACTTTCGGAGCCGTTTTGAGGCCTTAAATGATATTTTTTGGGCATCATTTGTTTAGCTAATGTGCTTCTATTTGAAATTGATATTTGTGGCGAAAGTTGTAGTCCTCGGATAGATATTTCTAACGATGTATCATGTGCGTCAAATGAAGATAGTATGCCGAAGTTACGTCCCCGGGAAGTTGAAACACCAATTTACCCAAGCGGGGCCCATAGTTTTGGTGTTTCATATCCTAGGTTTAGGTTTTTGGACATTTAGAGCTATCCATTGTTTCTCCAAAATAAATAGGCCCTCGAGCCTCATTGTAACACAATTCAGAGGTTTGTAGTAGCCACATATCTTCTCAGAGATTCGCTACTAGCACCCTAGCTATTTTATTTCCATTATGTTTGTAAGCATATTTCTGTTATTTGATATTAATGAAATGAAGCCTTATTTCCAATGAATCTCTATGTTTATGGTTATTTCTATATTCTTTTGTGTTCCTACATAAATCTGGATAAGTGGTATTAGAGCGGTCTACTTTTTCTCGACCCTTCTTTGCATTTCCCCAACGAGGTCGGGGTATAAGGAGTTAGGGCTTGATCTGGTAGAACATTTGCAAGATTAGCCTCACAAAACTCGACGGATGCCCATGGGGGATGAAAAGAAATATGAGGGAGCAGGAGATCATATCAAAATACTGCTCGAGGAGGCCCTCGAGAAACAAAGGAACGCGATGATGGATAACTTTGCCTAGATCCTTCAATGACTGCCCACCGGTGGCACATCTGCATTTAGTAGCCACTCTGGAGGTGCTTCTCCCTTTAAGGTACGAGTAAAATTTGAAATTCCAATATTTGAGGGTCAAATAGATGCATATATAGTAGATAGATGGTTGAATCTATTATAA
Organism: Pinus albicaulis; assembly: GCA_034641835.2. Taxonomy (NCBI): domain Eukaryota; kingdom Viridiplantae; phylum Streptophyta; class Pinopsida; order Pinales; family Pinaceae; genus Pinus; species Pinus albicaulis. The sequence goes on along the minus strand of CM076583.1, from coordinate 914,939,253 downwards.
GTATATTTCTTGGTTCATGACTTTTCCGACCGAGATAAGATTATTTTTGCACTCCTCAAAGCTACCCCCCATGTCAAGGACTGGTGGGAAACCTACTTTGAGAAAAAGGACGAGAAAAAACCCTCTCTATTCTCAACAGTACCCACTTGGAATTATTTCCGAGATGCCATAAAGGAACAATACTATCCCATGGGGAGCCACGAGGACAAGTACATACAATGGACCACGCAGTGGAAACAAAGGGATCAAGATGTGCATGAGCTGACGAATCTGTTCCATACCCCGCACACAAAGTTGGGTATGAAATATTCATAGAAACATTTGGTGCTAAAGTATCACGTTTTTCTACACAAATACATTTAGGAGGAAATGGAGTTCCTCGACATCTCCTTGCTTGGTACGACATACCAGTACACTACCAAGATTAAGCAGAAATTAAAACAGAAGAAGCGATACTTTGGATCTGTAAATCAAAAGCAAGGGAAAGGTGCCCCCAAACCACAGAACAAAGGACAAAGCCAAGGCATGGCAGCCCAAGACAACCTACCAAAGCCACAAGAAAAGAATAACACCACGAAGCCAAAGAAGGGCACTAGAATGTGGTGTGAGTTCCATAAGAGCTCCACTCACAACACAAGTGAGTGTTGGGCCAAGCAGTCACTAGTGGTTGAGATGAGGGCTTTTGAATCAGATGCATGCTCCAAATCTCAATGAAAACCTGACAAGGGGAATGGAAAAGGGAAGTAGATTATTGATGCAAATCCCAATGCCACTGTTGCCACTACGAAGATCCAGAAGGAGGAACCAGAAGATCCAGAGGAGGCAGAACATCTCTTTCAATCCCATATGTGGGTGAAGGGTTCCCCGCTAAGGTTCATTTTCGACAATGGGAGCCAAAAGAACCTCATTTTAGTAGATGTCATGAAGCGGTTGGGCTTTCCGACCACAATGCACCCACAACCATACACCATTGGGTGGATTCACCAAGAATGGGATCTCCCCGTCAGCTAGCAGCGCCGCCTTCCCTAAAACATCAAGCCCTTCATGGATGAGGTATTGTGTGACATTTTTCCTATTGATGTTTATGATGTATTATTAGGCCAACCATAATTGTGGAAGTGACATGTTTTGTATTAGTCTTGGCCTCGCGTTGTTAATTTTACTTTGGGAAATAAGTTGTATAGGATACCAGAGCTACCACCGCCTCCCACTATCTCTTTGGTTATTACAAAACAATGCAGTAAGCTCATTTTGCAAACCAAGAAATTTGTTTTCCTGATGATCTATTCCCAGGGAAAGAAGAAGACTGTGGCCACGACCTCCAGACATTGCTCCTCTGCATGAAAACAACAAATGGAAAAGATTGTGGAGGAGTATGTGGACATCTTTACCTCACCCACATGGGTACCTCTACACTATCAGGTCAAGCACCCCATTTACCTGACCCCAAGTGCGTCGCTACCCAATGGACCGATATATAGGTGCTATGTTATGGAGAATGATGAAATCAAGAGGCAGATTCAAGAGCTAATGTAGAAAGGTCACATCCGACCAAGTTCAATGCCTTGTGGGAGCTTGATCATGTTGGTACAGAAGAAAGATGGGACTTGGAGACTTTGTATTGAATATCGGGCGTCGAACAAGATCATTGTCTAGAATCGGTACCCGATATCATGGATTGATGACCTTCTAGACCAACTCAAAGGGGAAAAATATTTTAGCAAGATTGACTTGAAGTCTAGTTATCACTAGGTCTCAATCTAATCCTCTGATGTGTGGAAGACTGCCTTCAAATCCAAGGAGGTCCTTTTTGAAAGGATCATCATGCCTTTTGGGTTGACAAATTCTCCTGCAACCTTCATGAGGTTGATGGATGACACCTTGTGTCCATCCACCAACTCATTTGTAGTGGTGTACTTGGATGACATTCTGATCTTCAGCCAGAGTTGGGAAGAGCACCTCCACCACATCCGAGAAGTCCTCCAAACACTACAACAACACAAGTTGTGTGCCAATTTGGAGAAGTGCAGTTTTGGCATGACCCAAGTTCAATATATGGGATACATTATTGATGAAAGGGGGGTGCATGTGGATCCAGCCAAGATCCAAGTCATTCGGGATTAGCCAACCCCAACCACCCTAACAGAGCTTCGTAGCTTTCTAGGTCTTGCTAATTTCTACCGCAGGTTCGTTTTGGGATTCTCTCATATCACTTGGCCCTTGAGTCAAGTCACCAAGGGAGGAGAAAAAGGAAAATTATTTTGGTCGGAATCTCAACAAAACGCGTTCATAGAATTGAAACATCGCCTTTGTTCTTCCCTAGTGCTCACATTACCAGACTTGTAGCAACCATTTAAGATTGAGACAGATGCCTCTGATTATGCTATTGTGGCAGTTCTTACTCAACAGGAGCATCCAGTGGCATATCACAGTGAGACATTGTTCGAAACAGTTCGAAAGTATCCCACTTTTGACAAAGAAATGTATTCCATTGTGCAGGCTTATCGACAATGGAAGCATTACATTTTGGGGAAGGAGACAATCATCCACACAAACCACTAACCCCTGCAGTTCATCTAGACAGAAGGGAAGTTATAGAATGATCGTCATCAGAAGTGGTCTACATATCTGCAACAATTTCATTTGAAAATAAAGTACAAGAAGGGTAGCACCAATAATGTTGTAGATTGCCTTAGCCGACCACCGATTGTGTCTATAACCACCATTCTCAACTCTTGTGGGCATGAGACTTCTGATTGGCTGCTTCTCTACAAGAGCGATCTAGAATTCAACCACACACACAAGGCACTCTTGGGGGGTACACAAGTTCCAAATTTTTACCTCCAAGATGCACTGTTATGTCACCTAGGAAACCTTTGTGTTCCTTCAAGCTAGCGTGCCAAGATTATATGGGCAGCCCACCAAGGAAAATTTTAAGGATGGATGTTTATCTTTAAGTTTAGAGATTTTGGTGAATCTTCCTAGTCCCTAATATGTAAATTGTAAAATGTTTGGAAATATTTTTGTAAAAATAATTATATTTTTAATGATCTTATATTACTCTATATAAAATTTTGGCGATTTTTAACGTAAAATAATTGTATACTATAAAATGTAGGTGAATAATTTAAAAAAAAATGGAAATTGGCAAATCTTTTTTTAGCAAAAAACATGGAAAATTAGCCCACTTGCGAATATTAGCCCCTAAAATTTTCCCTGAAGCCCACTACAGTCGAGTCGCTAGTCATTTTGGGGTCAACAAAATAGTAGCAATACTGCAGAAGTATTTCTATTGGCTGAACCTTTGACAGGATGTCGAGAAGTACATCAGATCATACACTGCTTACGCCATTGCCAAACCGGCCATCAAGAAGCAAGGGTTGTATACTCTGCTACCTACCCCTACTCGACCTTGGGAATCCATCTCCATGGCTTACATGTCAGGCCTTCCTTCTACTAATCATGGAAATGACTGTGTTTTCGTGGTTGTTGACAGATTCTCAAAGATGGCCATTATGGCGGCCTACAAGAAGAATATCACAGTAGAAGCCACTGCTAAAATCTTCTTTGAACAAGTGTGGGTGCACTTTGGGATCCCACAGTCTATCATATCAGATCACGACAGCAGGTTCCTCAGTACATTTTTGTGCAGCCTCTGGTCAATGTTGGAGACCAAGCTCACCAAGTCCACTTCTTTCCATTCCCAAAACTAATGGCCAAACATAGGTCATCAATAGGATGATTGTACACATTCTGCACATGTAAAATTCAAAGAATCCACGCACATGGGATGAGAGGCTCCCCTATGTAGAACATAGTTATAACCAGGCTCTCCACATCTCAACAGACCACAAGCCCTTTCAGTTAGGCTTGGGGTTCTAGCCACTATGTCCCATTGACGTAGCCATGCCATTTGCGGCTACTCAGGCCGATTCAACTCATGTCCAGTCTCAAGCTGACAAAGAAAACAACTTCATCAAGCGCATTCAATACATTTTCAAATAGGTTAATGACATATTGGACAAAGCTAATGCTAAGTAGAAGCAACGACATGATCAAAATTGGGTGCCACACAACTTCTAGGTGGGTGAAAAAGTGTGGCTACATTTGCAGAAGGAGCACCTCACTGGACACCACCACAAGCTTCGCCCACTCCAATATGGGTCGTGCACCATCACCAAGGCTATAGGGAACAATTCCTTTGAGCTCAGTATTCCACCATTCCTTGGTATGCACCCGATATTCAATGTAGACCACCTTCGTCCCTACTTCCCACCTCTACTGGACACCTCTGACATTGCAGAAGAACCCACACCAAAAGAGTTAAACCCAGACTACATGGAATAGGACACCACAGACTGTATCATGGACATGCAAATCAAGAACACTCACCAACAGAAGATCCAACTATATCGAGTTGTCAAAGTTGGCCAACTCTTGCACCAAGGCAAGTGGTTCACTAGGGACCAAGTTCAGCAGAAGTTTCCTCATCTCATGGAGGAAATCAATGCAATGGGGACCATTGCTTCCTAAGGGGGGAGGAATGATATAGGTGGATATTGGTGGCCACCCTCCTATTCCACTTGGGGCCCCACCATTTTCTCTTTCAGTTTTTTGCAACTTAATATTTTTAGCAGTTTTTCAGGTCCTAAACTTTCGGACCCATTTTGAGGCCCTAAACGACATTTTTTGGGCATCAATATTTGTGGTGACAGTTGTAGTCCTCGAATAGATATTTGTAACGATGTATCATGTGCATCAAACAGAGATAGTATGCCGAAGTTACGTCCCCAGGAAGTTGAAACACTAATTTACCCAAACGGGGCCCATAGTTTTGGCACTTCATCTCCTAGGGCTAGGTTTTTGGACGTTTAGAGTTCTACATTGTTTCTCCAAAATAAATAGGCCCTTGAGCCTCATTGTAATATAGTTTAGAGGTCTGTAGCAGACACATCTCTTCTTAGAGATTCGCTACCAGCACCCTAGCTATTTTATTTCCATTATGTTTGTAAGCATATTTCTGTTATTTGGTATTAATGAAATGAAGCCTTATTTCCACTGCATCTCTATGTTTATGGTTACTTCTATATTCTATTGCATTCCTGCATAAATCTGGATCACAAATCTAGGCCACTATAGTTCTCCTTTTCAGTGGGGAAGGCTTCTATCCCATTGGGAAGAGAGTATTGGATGATTGGAGCTACATTTTCAGATCTTGGCATTAGGCCAAAAATGTTCTAGAGCCTACAACGCATCCTTGCTTCTGGAACTATGTTATTTGTGTGGGTATTGTTGCAGGGTATTTTGGCACACTTTTTGGAGGGTTGGTTTTCATTAGTTGGGGATTTTCCCTTGACATTTGAGATCCATTGGAGGCGATCTTCATATTGTATATTTCAGATCAGATCTATATGTCACAAAATTTATGAATATTTCTGTAGATCTATAGCATTATATCTTAGATCTACTCCTTGTACTTCATATTTTTCTAAAAACCCCAAGGGGAAATTGAAGAAGAGCCTATCTAATGTATGGATCTGATATATATCTAAATTTTTATACACAGATCTGATCTAGATCTGAAATGTAATTTAGAACAATTGCAACCAATAAAATAATGTTGTCAAGCTCTTTTTAGTCTTAATACATGGTTGCAATGCCTATTTTTGAGGATTTTCTTCTATAAAAGTATTCTATTTCATGTTGTACATCTCAAGGGATATCTTGTGCATATATTTTTTCTGATGTAAATATAAATAAAGAGCCTCCATATTTGCCTCCTGCTCTTAGTTAGGTGATCTGCGTTATTTCTCTGCACAATTGTTTAATATTGCTGCAAACCCCATTTGGGAATATTATAGTGGTATTAGAGCAATCATCTTAGCACAGCCTGTAAGAAGCCAATGTGTCTTCAGAAGAAGAAAAACTTATTATTGACAAAGAGAAGAGGTATCTGAAAAGAAGAAAAAAGAAATTTGATTACACAAATGCTGATAGAGACAAGGGTAAAGCCCCTAAATCTGGAAGTGATGAAGAAGGAAATGACTTTGCAAATATCCTTTTGAGAGCCATGCAGGATCTTTCTAGAGATATCAAAGAGATGAGATTGGAAAAAATCAAAGAATCTCCTAAGAGATTTCATCTTAGAGAAAGCTCTGACATATCTCACCACTGGAATGATCAACTAGTGCATCAGCCACAAATTTCCCAATGCTCTACCATGCCTACCTTTTTGGCTATGGGAAATGAAGGGTTTCAAGAGCAAGCATCCCTTGAAGACTATTTTGAAGAATATGAGTCTCAAAAACAGAGATTCAAATATCACTTGAGTTTTCAAGAATTTTTTCACCTCAAGGACAAAATAATACCAAGGCATCAGCATAGAGATGGTGGATTCACTCAGAATCGTGATCGACATCACTCTATGGGTAGTTTCTTTTTACCCAATTTTTATGGGTCATCCAAGTGTTCCGCCAAAGCATGGGTAGAAAAACTTGACATATACTTTTAGTTGAACAAGGTTCCAGAGATGGAAGCTATCAAGATTGCAGTGATGTACTTTGAAGGTGAAGCAAATGACTAGAGGTTCCATGGCTTGTCTACATTGGGTCATGCTAATGTGACTGATTATTTAGAGTTCACTAGAAGTCTGGTGGAAAGGTTTGACAGAAGAGATCCAAAGGAACCATTCATGAGCCTTGCAAAGTTAAAACAATTAGGTAATACAAAGTCTTACATTTCTGAATTTTTAAGATTATTTGTTATGGTTCCGGATTTGTCTACAACAAGAAGGGTGTATATGTTCATAGATGGTTTAGATTAACCTCTTCATGGGTTGGTAAAGTCTACCAAGCCCACTACTCTGCACAATGCCATTTAGAGGGCTAAAGAAATTCAATATGCCTTGCCAAAAGTAAAGGAAAACTTTCAGTATAAGCCCTCTTTTCCTTCTAAAGGAAAGGAAGAGAAAGCTACTCCTTCAAAGGAGAGCTCATACAAGAAGCCTCTTGATGATGAAGTCTAGAGAGATCTAAGGAAGAAAAAGCTATGCTTCACTTGGCAAGAATCATGGGCACTTTGACATAGATGTGCTACTAGAAGAACACATTAGATGTTCTTCTCAGATATTGAGGAGGAAAAAGAAGATGAAAAAAGAAGAGGTCACAGCGCTGGCACTGTTGGAGGAGATACAACACCATCTGGATATGGGAATGGAGTATTTTCTCCTATTGGAGGGACTCTTTCATCTTTGACAGGAGTACCTAAGTACTTGACCTTAAGAGTTCAAGGTTCAATCTTGAATCATAGGGTTTCTGTATTGATTGACAGTGGGACCACCCACAACTTCATTGATGCTCATCTTGTACAAAGGAGGGTAATACCCACTGATACTTTTGAGGGATTGTCTATTTTCATCCTAGGATATAGAACAATGCAATGCATGCATTATGTCCCATCACTTTCAGTCACTATGGGTACTTACACCTTGGTTGATCACTTCTTAGTGGTTAACATACCGGACACCAATGTGATTTTCAGTGTTAAATGGTTGATTAAATTGGGGAAAGTCACCACTGATTGGGAGGCTTTACAAATGGAATGGGTGGACAACAAGAGCGAAAAATCTCAAATGATCAAAGGCATGCATACATACCCCTCACATACCACTTCCACACAGAAATCAGAGATGGATTTGCGTAGTGGAAGTAGGGACTTTACAGTCCCATCTATCATGTTCATGATATTTTTGCATGGGACACTCTTATCTAGTGGCAAACCACCTGGGAGGCCACCTAATTCAGATTTTTTGGGGAAGACATCACAACATGCTGCTCCAAGCCTAGATCCAGGAGGAATTGGAGCACTAGAATATAAAGCTACAACGCTGGGAGTCTTGGGTAAGCTCAAGAAGGAGGGAGATCTTCTTCCCTTATAATCATCACCCACTCTCATTTCTGGTTCTGCATTGTTGGAGGAGAAGAATGGAAGGAATGGCCTTCCAACGCACACCTTTGGCATGGGAGATGTCAAGGAGAAGAGTAGCAATATGATAGATATTTTTGTTGATACACCATCAACATTGTCATTATTGAGTAGCTTAGATCTATATTGGAAATCCCAACTGTTGGTGGATTATTCCGAAGATCTTCACACTTGTATGATATTTGATGACCAGCTACATGAAGAGGGCTATTTAGTCCAAGGAGGAGTCATCTATCATCATGGTAGGATCTTCTTGTCTAGGCCTCCAAGCTCAAGGAGAAGTTACTACAAAGAGCTTATAAAGAGTTCTGTTTCAGCCACATGTATTCCATGAAGACCTACAACATCATCATGAGGAGCTTTGATTGGGAAGGCTTGAAAGAAGAACTACATCAACATTTTCAAGAATGAATAAACTATGTGGAGTTGGAGCAGCAACATGACTCTATGAGAAAGTTATTTCAACCATCTCTTCCTTATTTTGAGAGAGGAGATAGATCCATGCACCACTTCATTTGTATGAAGAGTATTGTTGGTGAAAAATATGATCATGTAAAGAATTTTTTATTTTCTAATTGTATACATTCTTTCACCATGTTTATGCAGGCCATGGCTCTTTGGAGGAGTAATACATCTTGTAGATCTCATGGCCAACAATGTGCCACAAAAATTTCTGAATTTGGCCACTCCCTTGATGACCAAAGGGAGATTTTCTACCATGATAAGTGCTTTTCTAAAGCACCAAACATATCTCACACTTTCGGCCATAGTGAGATAACATGGGCAGAAAGTAAGTGGTGGGAAAGCCACTTACCATATCTTGATCTGATGCAGGCAGCAGATGCACCGCACTGGTACCGTATGTGGGACTATGACCCACCTCCACATGCTTACGTCTCTGTTTGTATGTATGTAGTTTTTCCTCCATACATTGATTATATACTTGTACTTTTTATGGGGATGTATGGAGGGAGGATGGGAGGCATGTATGTACCACATGGGATGGAGACTCTCTATGTATCTTATGCTACATGTTTCAGGGAGAGCATTGGTTCAGCCATGTTTTTTTCATTTGAGCTATTGAATCCTTGTGGGATGGACTATTTACATGTCATGAAAAAATTGGAGGAACATTTCATGGAGGGTTGGATTGGTGAACACTTAGCTTAAGGAGGAAGCTTAACACATGATGATTGTTTCAGGGAATATCACCCTAGAGGTTCGTTGGGTTACAACCTCCACAAAGCAGGGGCATGCTACTTAAGAAGGACTCACACAACCATACATGTTCATGAAAAACTAAATATAATAGATCAAGGAAGTTACCCGTAGGTCCTACGGTTGAAGCAGATCCCACGGGGTCCAAACCCCCAGCAACTGTCCTTCCTTCTTAACCTGAAAGAAAAGAAGAAACAAGCACGAAGAACTGGTTGTACAACATATATCTACTCTAAATGTTAGTGAAATCCATATATAACATTAGATAAACCATAATGAATGCTTAAATAACAATATTCTTCATATATGTAAGCAAACACTAACACGTATATTTCGGGAACAAGATGGTACTTCTGTATTATAAATAGCATGTACAGATCCGTCCCGCCCTTGCCTTGCTAAGACTCTTTCCAAACTGGTGCATACGAGATGACATATAGCAAGATGAGCATCTCCGGGAAACAAAGGTTTCCTGAACTGAACTGGGAAAGTGCAGGAGGCACGGGGAATCAGACTTGGATAGGGAATACCAACAGAGTATAATATCAATAATTCTCTCTCTCCCTTAGGCCATACATATGAGGTCTTTTTATAGTCCCTCCAAGTAGTTTCAACAGTTGGAAACAGTTGGCCACGGGCTGGGGTGGTTGAACTACCTGAGTAACCATCAACCCAGCTCGAAATTAGGGATTTTTTATATATATTTTTAATCATTTTAATGGCATACGTGGAAAATTCTAGCTGGACTCGCGTATACACATGGACAAACACGGGCATAGTCGCGTATGGGGGATTTTACACTGTTTTAAAGTGAATTTGTCCAAGTCTGTAGGAATGGGTGCCCAAAAGCCATGCAGAAATCATGAATCATATCAAGGTGAGAAATGATGCTATAACGGATGCCCCCTAATATATGAGGTCGGAGAAGGAAATTACCATGATGGCGAAATGTATTATGCACATAGAAAGAACCGAGGACAATGAGACTTCACCAGATTTCGACTGCCAAAAACTAATGAAAAACGAGTAAACTCATGCGGGCGAGCATACCATGCTCGGTAAAAAATATATAAACATCATATAAGTATTGAATAGATCCAACATGTATACAAGTATAGCTGAACTGAAAGTACACAATGAATCATCTGAGCATGGTCCGGAAATATAAGTCTGATTCAATGTCCAAGTATCACATATAAAAAGCTGATCAAGGATGGTGCAACTGGATGTCTGATCATATAAGTAACTGAATCTCCAAGTACCGAATCATAAGAGGTGGAACAAACAGTACAATCACGCAACTCGGGAGCCAACATATAGGATGCTGCTGTACTGAACTGCAACATATAAGGGTGGACGGCATCACTGGCAGAAACTGAATGGACTGTCAAAAGTGAACCAAAAAATGCTGATGCAACCCGAGGTCTTCACCGATCACTATGGCACAATTCTACACAATGGGAATAAATGAGCTGAAGTCGACCATGTGAGAAATCGTTGGATTACCGATCAATGATGTATACCGTTAACCAACGCGAGACAACCCACCAATAATGAAAATGAGTGTCAAGGTGCCCCAGTACAATCTAACAAGTGCGAATGAATGAGTTGAAGTCGAACACTTGAAATAATCTACCAATCAGGAGGCAATGATGAATCCCCACTGTCGATAGCGAAGAGTCTGCCACTGATGACTGCAAACCCTAAGGTATTGACAAAAAGACTCTAGACCTTATTCCCAGAGCAATGAGTCGGAGTCAATGGGAAAAGATCTGCTGGAAGGAAGGCATTAAGGCATCCCACATCAGTCCAGCACGAGTGTAACCCGCAGGCCAAGATTTGGAAGGAATCGGACGAAGTAGAGTGATGGAACCAAAACCGAAGTACGTTTCCGACGTGCACAAGATGAAGCTAGCGCACGGAAGAAACCCTCTGAACCAACCAATAATGAAAGCTGTCACAGAGGCGAGAAATCCACCGATAGGGTCAAATGGAAATCCAGGTACTGCACGAATCCCAAGTGTGATAATGTGTGCTGACGTCGAACACAGGGGAAACCACTTAGTCAAAGACCCATGATGATGATCAAATGCTGAGCACGAGGTCACCTATCAATGATGGAAATAGGCCCAAGGTGCGGCTCTAGGTTTGCTCTCAGAGCAATGTGTCGTAGTCGATAAGAGACAAACCCGCCGGCAAGAAATCAATGGGGACCTTCTCAAACCAGCACGAGCAGAAGACCAAAACATCTGATGTGATAGAACATGATACTGACAAGACCGGGAAGGCCGACTGAATAATGAGTCAAGAGACACCGCAGAATGGCCGACTCAGGCTAGACTTTCCTTGAACAAAAGCACGACTCTGTGATGACCATGGCAGTAAAAGGTGACACTGTATAAGTCTGTCTTGCAGGAGGCAAAACAAACTCTCCATATGATTGGAAGAGATAACCAACCGAGGGAGAACTGACAAGTGAAACATGGTAAAGGCTGAACCTAGGTCAAACTAGAACCATCCCAAATGAAGGAAATATATATAAGTATATGTGCTTTGTTCAAGGGCGACAAAACTGACTCTGTACTGCCATCAAAATAACGAAGATACATCTCGTTCCCGCTCTTTTTGTTATATTTGATTTTTTTGTCTTTTTCATATAATAAGCCTAAAAAAGAATAAAAGAATGCTATGGTACAATGGATAGAACGAGTATCAAGAAATCATATGCACTAGTTCCTGGGATTGGAACAATCCTATGCTCAATGCAAGGTGGCGAAAACTGGTAAGTGATACTGAGAGGAACGTTCCATCCATGGGTAAACAGGTGTCAAGTCGTGATAGCTAAGTGCATGCAATGGTTAACTTGTACAGAAAGTCAAGGTCAAAAGTTGGCTTAAACATCGAGTCCAAATGAAGCCGGCTAAAGGCCAGGATAAGCAAGTAGCCAATATGCAATGCAGTAATACAACTTAACGACACCAGGGAGCCTCTAGGGTAAAAGCCAGAAATAATGATAGTGATGAAGAAGAAGAATGAAGCTTCAACACATAAGACATGGCGGGACTAAAGAGGACTCCCGAGCCTACATAAAAAGCAGCATGGGCAACAAGTGATAGCGAGGAACTAACTAGGAAGCCCATGTAAAGGAAGGCTCTACCATCGAGTCATGATTAAATAATCGGCGAGTGAAATGGGTGTAATACTCATGACCTGATGGGATCGACCCTAAGGCAAGTGATCAGTATGGAGGCTAGTATGCAAGATGCAATGGAAAGTGATTTCCCTAACCTATATGCCAGTGAAGATCATATACCTGCCGTGACGAGTCGGTAATCATGGATCAAAAACCGGGAAAAATCTCAAAATCATCAAAATGTACCTGAAAACATACCAAACTGGGCACTTCCAAGCATCCGGGTTATGCAGCTTAAGATAGATCGAAAAAATAAGCATAACAAGTTTTTGCGAAAATTTTCAACTTTTTAGCCATAAATAGACAAATTACCTCATATTTGGTTCATTATTGCATTGCTGATTTGGAAAAAGTGCTCTGGAGCAAAAAACTTCTTTCGTCAAATCAGGAACAACCGACCATCGAATCGCGCCGAAATTTCAGGTAGGCTCCTCAATCATCCTTGCAAATCATTTTGTCCATTTAGAAATTAAAATTAAGTGAATTTTACCATTAAAACCCTTGCTAAAAAATGCGGACTTGCGCATACGCGGGTTCATTACAGACAAGTCGCGTATACACGCGACTATGCAAAGAAAAATTCGCGTATGCGCAGGTCCGAAACTTAAAAAGCGTGGCTAATGCATGATTTAATGAAATTTGACAGGATGACAATCTCATGGAGAGAACGTGAGCATAGCGCAATTGATCAAGAGGTCATGCAAGATCGAGCAGCGCAAAATATCCTTCGGAATTGCGGATTGTTCAAATTCTTCAAAATGCCAAATATGAAAAGAAATGTTCGGTTGCTGGGAATGCTCGTGAATTACTAGGAACCAGATCAGGATTGCTTCATTATTGATCAGATGCCAATACGCATTGAACTGGAAGATATATATTTCATCACTGGACTCTCCCGGAGGGGAGAACCAGTGGACTTGCATGGGAAGCCCCTGGGAGGGTTAACCGTGGAAGATTATGTCCATGTTTATTGCGTAGAGGGTTCCAAAAAGGTTGGAACTCAAATTGCGATTAAAGATCTGAGGGATTTGCACATGAAAATCCTCTTGTTCACCATCGGAAGAGTGGCAGGATCTGCCTCTCTACATCAGGCATCTAGGACGCAAATGAGCATAGCAGTAGAATGTTTGACTCATGTGTATGATTGGTGCACAGCCCTATTACTAAACATGAAGCAACAGTTGATCTCAATCTACCAAGAAAAGACTAAACACTTTGGCTATGGTACCATTTTGACAACATTCTTCTTTGAGAAGATACCAGCATTGAGACCCAAAGTCATCTCTACCATCAGTAGCCCGCGGGACCCAAGAATTTCCCGTTGGGCGGACATGATGAAGAGATTGGGGGGTAGTGAAGTACCCCGGACCACATGGGACGATGAGTTCTTCCTTTGGTGGGGAGAACAAATCATCGCGGTGGACGACTATCCCTATGCCGGGATGGACTTTCGTGGAGATCTAGATCTAGTTCTTCCACTAGGCACAGCATGGTGCGCAGTCGGTAAGTTTTGCAAAATTTTTTGACTTATATAATTTTTTTTGGATTTTTTCAAATATGTATGAAAAAATGAAAAACAAACATGTTTTTGATTGGATTCATAATGACTGACAATTCAAAATGATCATGATTCAGATGTTGGACCAGTTCGTCCTGAGGGTCTCCCGCGCCACAAGCGTCGCAGGGGCGAGGAAGAGACAGTGGATTCAGAAAGGACACTCCAGGCCGTGCAAAGGAACTTGGAGGGACTAACCTGCCAAATACCTATGGCTGCCGTGGAGGACCTGCCAGAAGCCATCTAGAGACGGGTGGTAGGAGTGCCCCGAGACTGGGTACGATTATTCCGCCGAGTTGCCATCGCGGTCACGTTCTATAGGAACACGACTTATGGGCAGGGACCTCAGGAGTAGACATATATTATGTATTAGATGACTGTATATTCTTTTTTGAGACTGAACATGATGGGGGCATAAGCCCAAGTTTTGTATGACCTTATGGATCCAAATTTTGTAAAGTTTTTGAACACTCTGATGATATATATACAACGATATTTGATGTGATGTGATAAATGTATCAAAATGTATGATGTTTTTGATGATTAAATTTTATTGTATTGAATGATTAATATGCCAATCTAATGCCTGATTAGCTAATGAGTCAGCCAACCAATTGTCAGCTCGAGGAATATGAATGAAAGTTAAAAATTGAAATGACCTTTGTAACAAACGTACCCTCAAGAACAATCGTAATAAAAATGGATCTCGTACCCGATAAGTATTGTTCAACTGTGACACCACCAGCTGAGAGTCCAAGAAAACTACCAATGAATCAACACCCAAAGATATTACCTCCGAGAGTAGATGAACAACTGCAGTGTATTCTACTATATTATTGGAAGCAGGACCAATGCAGACTCCTCTTGATACTAACAGCTGACCGGGTGGATAATGAAGCACCCAAGCCGCGGAAGCTAAGTTCCGGGTGTGTCTACTAGCACCATCGGCGAAACCAAAATGACTCATGACATCCAACACAACCTGCCAAAGCAGATAAAAAACATCACCAACTCATCGAAGATCGAAAATCAACCAGATATGTACAAAGAAAAAACTACTATATACAAAAGCAACATGCCAGGCCGAAGCCTAGGCATAATACTTCTTCAAATAGAGCCCATTTTGGGGCTCCGGCAACTCGTTCCCTTCAAAATCAACCAAGGTGTATGCTCCTTTCTTAAGGACTTTTTTAACGATATAGGGGCCATACCACATAGACTTAAACTTTCCTGCCCCCAGGGCATCTTTTTCTTGGGCATAGACCAAAACAAGGTCACCTTCCGAAAAAACCCTGGGTTTGACCGCCTTATCGTACTGAACTTTAACTCGGTTTTTATGCGCTTCATTCATCGTGGCAGCATCTCGACGCTGCTCATCGAGATGTTCCAGATGAAGAAGCCGTTCTGCCAGACTAGAAGTGTCAGGAAGAAGTTCAACAGCTAATTTAAGAGAAGGAATATCGCATTCAATGGGAAATACGGATTCCACCCCGTGCACTAGCTAAAACGGAGTAAAGCCAGTTGCAGTTTCACTGACGTCCTGTATGCCCAAAGCGCGGGATATAGCATAATATGCCAGTTGGATCTATGTTTATCAATTGTCCTTTGAAGAATTGTCTTCAAGGATTTATTCACGGCTTCCACTTGCCCATTGGCTTGAGGATAATATGGAGATGAATGCTCCTGCCGGAAACCCAATTTGAGAGCCAACTCAGCCATCATACTATTATGAAAATGACTGCCATGATCAGTGAAAATCTCTCTAGGAATACCAAAACGAGCGATAACCTGGTTGAAAAGGAAAAGAGCTGCAGTCTCACCATCATTCCCAAAAGTAGGCATAGCCTCGACCCACTTCGTAAAGTAGTCTATTGCTACAATAATGTACTTGTGACCTTTAGCCGAAGGCGGGTTACAAGTAGTATAATCAATACCCCACTTTGTAAAGGGACCGACAGTAATGACTGGAAAAAGCGGAGCTGGATGAGCGCGCATTTTTCGAGTATAGACCTGACACGGATGACACTTTTTGACCGATTCAATACAATCCTTGAAAATCGAGGGCCAAAAGTATCCAGCACGCAAAATCTTTTGAGTTGTAGCAAGCCCAGATAAATGACCCCCACAAGCTCCACTGTGAGAATCATTGAGCACAGCCTCAGCTTCTTCGAGAGTTAAGCAGCGTCTTAGGATTGAATCAACCCCTCGATGGTACAAAGCATCACCAATAATCAAATAATTCTTGGCCAAGTGATGCAATTTACGATGCTCATCTTTCAAAAAAGTAGAGGGAAACTTCGCAGTCTAGAGATACACAATGATATCCCCGTACCAAGGATCCTGTGGAGAGATCAGAAACAAGTGTTCATCCGGAAAGGACTCATCGTAGATCATCTCCTCTCCACAGGGCAACTCGGAGATCAATTCCGCAAAAACTAATGACTTCTTGGATTTGGCAGACATGAACTCAAGATCAAATTCCTGTAAAATCACAATCCATCTATTATATTTGCCCCCAATCACTCGCCTACTGAGGACAAACTGAAATGGATTGGCAGCTGCCAAGACATAAGTTTTGCAAAGAATAATGTAATGCCGGAGTCGCTGCACAGCATGGACTGCTGCTAAGGCTAATTTTTATATCGGAGTGTATCACAGTTCAGGTCCTACCAGTCCTCGACTAAGGTAGTAAATAACATGCTCAGCAAGAGCATCATCCTCCTGAACCAGAACCATACCAATGGTAGATTCTGCTGTAGCCAGATACAAAAGAAAATATCTGCTATAATCGGGTGGACTCAGTAAAGGAGCAGAGGTCAATGCCTTTTTCAAAGCATCGAATGAGCGTTGAGCGTAGTCGTCCCAAAGAAAAGGAACTCCTTTCTTCAACAGTCTCATATATCCCTTTGTAATTTCAGCATAATTGACGATAAACCTCCGAAGAAAATTAGACTTTCCTTGAAGACTTTGAAGCTGACAGATGGAAGACGGGGGAGGCAACCGAAGTATTGCCTCAACCTTGAAGGGATCTACCCTTATCCCTTCCCTAGACACAATGAATCCCAATAGCCGACCGGATGTAACCGCGAAAATGCACTTGTTCGGATTCAATCGAATCTTATAAAACCGACATCGTTCAAATATTTTCTGGAGGTGACCAGGATGATCCATCCTCTTTCGAGAATGAGCAGCTAAATCATCTAAGTATGCCTCGAAAATATTTTTGATGTCGTGGAAGGCGTATGTCATGGCACGCTGAAAGGTAGCCCCAGCATTTTTAAGACCAAAAGACATCTTCTTGTATGCAAACGTACCCTAGGGACAAATAAAAGCAGTCTTATGTTGATCTTCAGGACGGATAGTAATTTGATTATATCCAGAGAAACCGTCCATGAAGGAGAAAATCTCATTACCGGCACACTCGTCAATGATCTGATCGATAAATGGTGTGGGGTAATTATCTTTAGGACACGCTTTATTTAGGTCTCTAAAATCGATGCACACTCAAATCGTTCCTTTCTTTTTATCTACGGGAAATGGGTTTGAAACCCATTCAGTCAGAGGAACAGGGAAAATGAATCCCGCCTTAAGCAGCTTCTCAATTTTAGCTTTGATAGCTGCTGCCTTCCTAGGATTGACCGGACGAAGTTTTTGCCTCACCGGCTTAGCGTTTTCATACGTCTTGATCTCATGCTGGACAATAGATGAGTCTATTCCAGGAATTTCCTCATAAGACCAAGCGAATACATCCCTATACTCTTTAAAGAGCTCGGTGTAAATTTGAACCTCTTCACGGGAACATTCTGCTCCAATGAAGACATTCTCGATAATATTGGGATCCCTGGAAATGTTCACCGGGATAGTAGGAGAGATCACAGCCATGTTCCCTTTAGCATAAACCTATGTTGGTGCCAAAGGGTTCAAGACTGGGTGAGCAGGACCAGGAGACAGAGGACTTGGAAAACTTGTTTCAACTTCGCTCAAGTCAGGTAGGAAGTAAGACCGATGATGCAAATCATTCCACGGTCTATCTATACCAGTCATGGCTTCCAGGATGGCCTCTTCAGATGGAAGAGTGGTATCAAGACAATCCTGGGTAGAAGAAGAACTAAGCGTCCAAGCCGGAGCCACATCACCATACAACTCTTCCGGTGAAAGAGGAGCTGGAACGGTTTCTGCAGAGTCAACAACAGACTGATATGCAATCTCAACTGCAGAAATCAGAAATTACATTCCACCCACTTAACCTTCCGCTAATGTGGCTATAGGGGAAGGTAAGGTCCAAGGGTCCGAAAAATAATCAGTTCTGAAGAACTCTCTTCGAAGAGGAGCCTTGGAGGATGAAATAGCATTTATATGCATCGTAGGAGGAGGAAGATCGAAAGTACCCATCAAGGAGGAATACATTCCAACTCCTAAATTCTCAACAGGCACCTTAGTATTATCCAACTTAGGAACAGATGATTCAGTGGATGCATTCGGGTCTACAGGAGGACAGTCCAATTGATCCACTGTAATGATCCTCCCTTCGTGGGTGAAACATATAATTAGAAATAATGAGGATGCAATGGCATCCATCTCATAAATCCAATTCCTCCCCAACGGAAGGTTGTAGTCCAAGCTTGCATCCACTACCTCAACCTCTATATTAACAGTTTTTCCCCCAACACAGATGGGCAAAGCTGGGACAATACCATGGGGTCTGTGAGAATGACCATCGAACACAGTAAGAACAGTGCTAGATGGAACAGCTTTGGGAGATCCAAGTGTCTTCCAACATGCGAGAGACATCACGCATGTGGAAGCACCCTCATCAACAACTGTCTGAAAGATGTTACACTTCCGGTACGATGATTTAATGTGAAAAGCCATGTGATGAGGAAGTCTCTTCTTAAAATTAGTCATATCAAAAGTAATCAGAAGAGAATTTTTTAGATCAATAGCCCCAATGGTAGTGAGCAAAGCACTGCGCTGAGCCGGACAAGACTACAGTACCTCTAAAGCAGACATAGCACAAGGACTCTGCGCCAGATCTTCCACAATCGAGTAGTTCTAGGCAACCCTAGCATTCGGATTAATCGTCGACCGCTTAGCAGATGCTTTGGGCATCCGAGGGATAGACTCAACAGTAGGCTTCGTAATGTGAAGTGGCTCAGTAGCATCAGGAACTTCCTTAGCTTTCGAAGACTCTTCTCCGCCATAATCACGGGATCTCGTAGCGATATCCACGTGAGCACTCATCATGAAAATGTTCGATGGAATTTCCCCTTCCTGGGTACCTCCAGAGGAAGCCCCAGGATTTTGGTTCATGCCAACAACTAATTGTTGCCCTTGGGGAAAAGGGTTTGTTAACACAGCCTGGGAACTAGAAGAACCCTGCTGAGCTAACAAGCGCTGAGCATCCTGAATTTTAGGGCAAAGGTGTGTGAGATGGTCTCCAACACACAACTTGCATGGAAACTTCACTTTCTTCTTCTCCTTTTGACCCTCATCAACACGCTCATTGGTTTTGTTTGCATTACCCTTCCTGTTCTTGCCCTTCTTCTTGTTATTTCGTCCCTTCTTCTTCCCATCGGATTGTTGATTTCCTTTGGGACCAGAAGATTGGACAACATTTATGGACAAAGACTAGGAAGGTGATGACTCGGCAGGCACAACCTGACTAGAAGGAGCAGATTGCAAAGACAACTGCTGCAATTGAGAAAGCAGGATGGCTGCACCACTATTGACCAATCCGACAAGCCCATCACCATGAGGACCGGGCTTAGTTTTTGATAAATCTAATTTGGAGCGAGGAGCATTGGGAAAATATTTATAAAGGACCCCAGACTGAGAATAGATCAGTTCCAGCTGTTGGGCCCTAAAAATGGCCTGCTCCTCAGAAAATACCCCAGATAGGGATACATCCTTTGAAATGTCTGACTGCAGAGATTTCAGAAACCATTCGAGAAGGAATTCTCCTGGAATATGAGCTTTAATAAGCCTCTTCCTTCTCCTCCATTCCTGAATGTGATCAGAAATGTGAGTTGCCTCATCCTGCTTAAAATTAGCTAGGAGTTTGGTCCCAGCCTCATATCTGACAGGCAACTGAAAATGGTTTAGAAATGTGACAGCCAGTTCTCCAAATGTAGCAAAACTGTCCCCAGTGAGCTCGATATACCATTTGGCAGCGTTTCCAGTTAGGGTGCATTGAAATAATCTCAACCTAATCGAATCATCGATCAGGGAGTTCGAAGAACACCATAAGTGGAAAGTGGTGATGTGGTCAGCCGGATCTTCTCCATTCTTACCTTCAAACTTTGGAATGTCTGAAGGAATTTTGGTGGGAACCGGAGGCCACCTCGGACTATAACGAATAGGATCATTAGTCAACTTCGACATATCTGGCAAGTTTAACGTTGCCAGAAAAGGTAAGCGAGGCGGAGCCTGAGGATTCCATCCTTGATGGGATGGATTCCCAACATTCTAAAAAGAATACCCTGGATTTGATGAGGCACCAGGTTTCCAAAAAGGACTCGTAGAAAAAGGAGAAGAACCTCCTCCCCATGCCGAGTTACCAAAGCCCAGACCAGTTCCCCCCGCTGAAGTTTGAAATGAAGAGGAGAGCCCATGATAGGGGTTCCAGGCATTAGACAGAGGAGAAAAGGTCTGATAAGCACTCGACGAAGGGAAAGAAGCATTCCCTTGATGACCTGCGTAAAAATGATTCCCTGCCCCCGCTGTAGTGAATACAGGGTTCCAACCTGTAAAAGTAGTCAAACTTTGCCCCCCAGACCAAGGGTTGAAACTCTGGGTCTGAGAAGTAAACAGAAAGGACCCTAACGAAGGATTCGAACTAGGAATGTGTCCAGTTCCGAAGGGGAACCCTTGAAACGAAGCTGATCCACTAGCCATGGAAGACATGGGCGTAGATCCAGCTGAAGCAGCGGAAAAGGAAAAAGAGGGATTCCCACTAGTGGACATCCCTGAACAGAAAGGACCAGAATGAGAAGCATGTGCTTGGGTGAAACCAGAGCCAAACACAGTAGAACTAGAAGCAATCGAAGATGAAGCAATAGTGCCCCCTGCTTCAACAGAAGCAGGAGTCTGAATGCCTGCAGCACTCACAGCAGAAGCCGCATTCCCAGTCGTGGCCATCGAAAGGTAAGAATGATACGGAAGATCTTCCGGTCTCTCTGACTGGTCCCGATGTATTGAACAGACGGATAATCAGGAGGAAGAGGAGATGGACCTGTCGCAGGAGGCTCAGGTACGTCTTCTATTTGAAAATCTTCTTCCTGAGGAAATAAAACTCGCGAGGTGAGCGAAACGCTCATCTCGGAACCGACACCAAAATTAGCTATGAAACCTTCAGACCTTTGTGGAGGATCTCTCTCCACTGCGTCAGACGCCACAGGGTGGTAACCACCTGCTAAATCACTCCTACGCCTTCTCGAAGAAGGCTCTGGACTCTTAGGAGATAACCCCCATATTCTCCTCGATCGACGAGGCGCTTGATCAGCCACTTTTATAGATTTTAAATTAGACTCAAAAAAGTGAAAATCTAGGCAAGCTAGGAGCAAAGAGCACTCACTAAAATAAAAATCCCTGAGATACAGTCAAGCAAACAACCTCCAAGTATTTCCACTCCGGGTGATGAGGACCGGACACCAAAATACAGGAAAGCGAAATATAGGACCTCCCAAAAGCAGTCTGGGATGATTAGGGCCCAGAACAACTAGCGAAGGTATCAGAAACAGTTATGCCGACCTCCTAACGACAGCCTTTACCGGCTCAAGCACCCAAGTTTCGCAAGGGCACCCCCCAGAAGTACTGCTGAAAGTGATGCGACGTCTGCCTCAGGTACCACGGGTATTCCCCCCTGCAATCACCTGTGTGGAACCTAGGAGTGGCAACTATGGGCACCAATCTGTATCAGAATCCGGGCGGAACGGTCTTGAGGTCAGATTCAGCTAATAAGAGAGGGCGTATCCCTCTTCTCAGCCTTCACTTCCCCTCGCGCTTGACTCTTTGGAGGAGAGCTTTCCCGGTCCACCTAACGGAGTTGGATTTCACTCAATTAATCAACTTATATGTTTTGTTTGAGCGGCCTTGGAGAGTTAACTATCCACTCACCTAATCCAAGGCCCTACAACCTAGCTAGTTGGTGTATGACACTTAGAAAACTTGCTAGTTGATATTAGATTATATCGCTTATTTTAATGGGCTGTTATGTTAAGTCACAAGGATGCGGAGATGAAACTTGTGGTGTTTTGACGCAAAAGAAATTAATAAAAACCTAACTACATGCAAATGCAGTTATTGTCTTTCAATGAAAAGAAACTTCTATATAGGTTCTACGCGACTAAAAAATTGTATTTTTCTTTTCATATAGCAAACTCACACTCACAAAAACTATGAAACTGACTAAATGCTGAAGTGCACCTAATGCAAATCACTACAAGCATGCAAATTCTAAGATGCAAAAATCTCCTAAAGCAGAGTGAAATTTCCCAAAAGCTCCTTCAGTTTTAACTCTTTTTGGTTGTCCAGAAAGCTAGTTCCTGAAAACAAGAACTCTTAATATAAAGACACCAAAAATGCTTAAAAACAAGAAGAAGAAATCAATGATAACTCCTCCCCAAAATCAAGCCAAAAACCAAAGCAAGAAACCTCACAAAAGCTTCAAAAGATATGACGAAACGAAAACAAAAATGCAACAAAAAAAGAAAATAACAAGACAAAATGTTTTTTGAGCCTTTGAAATGCAAAAACAGAAAGCAAAGCAAATGTTTTTTGAGCTTTTTAGTTTTGTAAAGAAAGAGCTCGAAAAGACCAAGCAAAACTATCAAAATCCAAACCAAACAAGACTGAATTTCAAGCACAAACTTCAACAATGCTCCAAAACTTATAAGGATAACTAGTAGCAAGATCAATAAGAGCAAAAGAAGACAAGAAAACTCAGCCACCCAGCCTAGAAGAATAGTGCAAACTCGTCGCAAACAAAAACTTCGAAGAAGCAAGAAAAACTCTTCAAAAGTTGCAACAAGACCTAGCCTACTGAACTCAAGAAAACCAATCAAGAAACGGGCAAAAATCGTAGTGCTAAGCAAAACACAAAGATAGGAAAGAGTAAACGAGCAGGAGCTCTCTGTTATGATAAAGCAGAACAGCCAAGAATGCTCAGAAAGCGATCTTGGTATTCAATCCAGAAGTGCCAGCACCAGAAACAACACTTTGCCAAAAGACTAGTTTTCAATCAAACGAAAGAGAGAAAAGACCAAAAACCACTTCCCTCACAATCCAGAGGGTACAAAGACACTGTAGGAACAGGTCTCCACAGCCGGAAAGGACCAAAAAGTCAAGAAACCCAAAAATTCAAAATCTGCCTAGGTATACGCTACTTCACAGTTTAGCAACAAGCGTGCATACGCGACTATGCTAAAGGAAAAACGCGTATACGCGACTTCCTTTAGAAAAACTTGCATATATACGCGACTGTGTGCAGAAAAAAGCACGTATACAAAGGTAAATAATGAAAAAACAGAAAGGATCGAGCCTAGATAAGAAACCAGGACTTCAGACTGACTGAGAAAAAGTAAACTGGACTTCAAATGAAAGTTAAAACTATCAGCAACCTACCAAACAGCTGAAACCACCCAACAGGGGAGTCACAAGAATGTGATCCCCAGCGGAGTCGCCAGTTCTGTTTCGGGGAATATCACCCTAGAGGTTCGTTGGGTTACAACCTCCACAGAGCAGGGGCATGCTACTTAAGAAGGACTCACACAACCATACATGTTCATGAAAAACTAAATAGAATAGATCGAGGAAGTTACCCGTAGGTCCTACGGTTGAAGTAGATCCCGCGAGGTCCAAACCCCCAGCAACCGTCCTTCCTTCTTAACCTGAAAGAAAAGAAGAAACAAGCACAAAGAACTGGTTGTACATCATATATCTACTCTAAATGTTAGTGAAATCCATATATAACATTAGATAAACCATAATGAATGCTTAAATAACAATATTCTTCATATATGTAAGCAAACACTAACACGTATATTTCGGGAACAAGATGGTACTTCTGTATTATAAATAGCATGTACAGAAATAACGAGTGGAGAGATCACCTAAATCCTTCCACGATCTTCGAACAGACCGTCGTCCGGATCCGTCCCGCCCTTGCCTCGCTAAGACTCTTTCCAAACTGGTGCATACGAGATGACATATAGCAAGATGAGCATCTCCAGGAAACAAAGGTTTCCTGAACTGAACTGGGAAAGTGCAGGAGGCACGGGGAATCAGACTTGGATAGGGAATACCAACAGAGTATAATATCAATAAATTCTCTCTCTCCCGTAGGCCATGCACATGAGGGACTTTTATACTCCCTCCAAGTAGTTTCAACAGCTGGAAACAGTTGGCCACGTGCTGGGGTGGTTGAACTACCTGAGTAACCATCAACCCAGCCCGAAAATAGGGAATTTTTATATATTTTTTAATCATTTTAATGACATACGCGGAAAAGTTCAGGTAGACTCGCGTATACACGCAGAAAAAGCTGGGCATAACCGCGTATGGGGATTTTTACACTGTTTTTAAGTGAATTTGTCCAAGTCTGTAGGAATGGGTGCCCAAAGCCATAAAAGCAATCATGAATCATATGAAGGTGAGAAATGATGCTATAAAAATGATGGTGTCACCAATGGAGGAGTAGAAGAGTTTCAACACTCACCATACTAGTTTCTTGAGGAAAAGCAACATTTTGGAGGGGAGGACTATAATATTCCCAATTATCCCAAGCTAATGGGAATATTCATTTTTGTTTTATTTTTCTGTTTCATGAATAAATTTATAAAGGAGGATCATAAAACTCCAAAAACAGTAAATAAATCAATGCCACATGCGAAAAAGGCTAAATCTGGGCTACTCAAATAAGCACCCTTAGGTGTGAAAGGGGCTGAATCTTTTAACTGGGTCAACCATGACCAAATCAACAACGCTGTATTAGAGGAGTGGCCATCAATGAGTCACAACACAGTTTTAGTTGGAGGTTGTTCTTGTGAAAGGAGCTATTCCATTGAGATGGTTTAGGGTTTTGCAATCTCTCAAACTTATAAAAGGAAGAGGATAAAAACATGAGAATTTTGTTGATGATATTATATTTTCAGAGTATATTGTTTCTTGAGACACATCTCATTCTCCTTGTTTTTTAGCACTGGGTGTTCCTGATCAGGAATCCCACCTCTTTCCCTGAGAGTCCTCTTGGAAGAGCATTGCATTTCTTATGCACTATCTGGCTAAAGGCCAAGCTTTTTCTTCCAACTACAACGTAGATCCTATTGAGGGTTTGGTCGTATTTGAAATCTACAGCAAGTGGAGGCTAGATCTACTCAGATCTAGGCCATTCTAGTGCTCCTTTTCAGTGGGGAAGGCTTCTATCCCATTGGTAAGCGAATATTGGATGATTGGAGCTACATTTTCAGATCTTGGCATCAGGCCAAACATGTTCTAGTTCCAGAACTGCATTATTTCTGTGGGTATTGTTGCAGGGTCTTTTGGGACACTTTTTGTAGGGTTGGTTTTCATGTGTTGGGGATCTACCCTTCACATTTGAGATCCATTGGAGGAGATCTTCATATTTCATATTTCAGATCAGATCTGTATGTCACGGAATTTCTAAATATTTCTGTAGATCTGCAGCATTAGATCTAGATCTAAGTTAGATTAGGGGGAATTGAAGAAGATCCTATCTAGTGTATGGATCTAATATAGATCTAACATTTTATACATAGATCTTCTCCAGATCTGAAGTGTAATCTATAGTAGTTGTATCCAATAAAATAATGTTGTCAAGCTCTTTTCAGTCTTAATAAATGGTTGCAACACCTCTTTTTGAGGATTTTCTTCTATAAAAATATTCTATTTCCTATTGTACATCTCATGGGCTATCTTGTGCATATATTTTACTGATGTAAATGTAAATAAAGAGCCGCCATATTGGCCTCCTGCTCTTACTTAGATGATCTGCGTTATTTATCTGCATAATTGTTTAATATTGCTGCAAACCTTATTTGGGAATATTTCTTTGATACCACTGTAATATTCCAAAATGGGGTTTGTAGTAATTTGAGTAGCCTAGGGTGCTTATTTGAGTAGCCCAGATTTAGCCTTGTTCACATGTGGCATTGATTTATTTACTGTTTTAGGAGTTTTATGATCCTCCTTTACACATTTATTCATGAAATAGAAAAATAAAACAAAAATGAATATTCCCATTAGCTTTGGCTAATTGGGAATATTACATGGGAAGAGGGTGTTACAAAGTGGTATCAAAGCATGGTTCAACCCTCAAACTAGATGGACAGTGTGTTGAACATGCACTCATGTTGGTTTCATATGTGTGTTAGGTCCCCATAATACTAGTGTATCACCTTATTATTATTAGTGTATCCCCATTATTATTATTTTTTTCCCATGTAGTCCCCATATTGTTATTATTGTGCCCCATAGGTGTAGCCCCATTAACCTTATTGTTGTGCCCATGTTGTCACCATATCGTTATATTATGACCCCTTAGACTCCTATTTATAGAAGGTAGGTTTTGACATTTGAATCATATAAGAATTATTCATTTATGTAATGTAAAGGAGGTTTCCCCCTCGAAGATTCTGATTTCTAAGTCTTGATTTATCATTTCTTCTATTTTGTGAGTTAGTTGCATAACATTTGGTATCAAAGCTTTGGATTCTATGGTTTCACTGTTGCAAACATGTCGTCTTGGAATTTTCGCTATAACTTTATTTTAATGAATTTTCAAAAGATAAAATTTTTACCACGAGAATCTAAAATCCCGAGGGACTTTGTTTAAAAATTTCAAATATTGGATCGCTATATTTTTATAGATATCGCGTGAGGAAGTTAGGGTTTTTGCAGGTTCCATAATTTCATCTCAAACATGTGACTGAGGAAAAATATTCATAACCTTCTTTTCAGACATTAGATTTTAATTATCTATATGGTGGATGAAATCACACACCCTATAGTTTCTTGTATATTATTTTCAGGGCCGAAGATCAAAATCGTGACACGGGGCACTACATACAAGTTTTCTCTACTAAAGTAGTCCATAATTTGGCCATTGTGGGATATTGGGCATATATTTATCTTGAAGAATCAAAATTAGATCTGACATGTGGCATGGGAAAGAAGACTCAGAGGTATACCATAGGACCCAAGTTCAAATCTTGGAGATTCGAAATTACAAAGTTACAACCATTTCAATATCAAGCTCTTAAAAGAAAGAAAAATCTTTGTATTTTGTTTATTTTTTTAATTTCATAAATTATGTTTGAAAAAATAGTTTTAACTTATTCCAAGGGCATATTGAAGCATAGATATTAGTATTGAGTTATAAATTTCCTCCAAAAAATAATTCCACAACAATTAATCCCTCATAAAGCTCTAATATGACAGATGAAGAGGAATAATTGTAGCATGATATCTCAAAATTACAAGACCATGTGCAATAAATTTTGCTCAGACATGGCAGCTAACATTGATGGTTTGAAGGATGCCATGAATGACATGGAAGCTAACATCGATGGTATAGAAGGAAGCATGGAATATTTGAAGAAAGAAATGGAAGGTTTGACAAAGTTTCTACAAGAAAAGCTTTGTAATGGCAAGAAGGTAGTAGAGGAAATTCATGATGAGAAAAAAAAAAAATATTAGTCATAATTTCATAGACTGTAATGTTGGTTTGTAGAATCACCATATTCCAAAGATTGATGTGAGGAATTTTGATGGCAAGGATCCCGTAAAATGGATACTACAGATAGAGAAAAGTTTTCATCTCCATAATTTTCAAAACACACAAAATGTACGCATTGCAACTTTATATCTAGAAACCAATACATTTGTATGGTATCGATGCCTTTTCTCTCGTAAAAAAAAATCACTTGGTTAATTTTTATGGAGGAAATGATAGCACATTATTAGGATACAAAGAGAAACACCTTCTTTAGCCAATTGATAAATATAAAACAAAAGGGTTCAATGGTGGAGCAGACCGAGGACTTCAAAAAATTGAATATAAGGGTAAATGATATTCCAAAGGAGCACATGATTGATGTCTTAATAGGGACTTTAAGGGATAACATTTAACATGAGGTTCAACTTTGGGAACCTGATTCAATGGAGAAGGCATTCAGGTTGACAAGAAAAATTGAAAGAAAAATTATGGTGACAAGGAAGCCTATAACTCACAACTATAAACATGGAAGTGTTGCTACTCCTATATTTCCACAAACTGCAAGGTTTACACCACAAAAATTGGAAGAAAAAAGAGAAAAAGGGCTTTACTATAGTTGTGATAAAAATTACTTTAAAGGTCATAAGTGTGCTAAGAATAAATTATTTTACATAGATTGTGAACAGGCGAAAGAAAAGGAATAAGAAACTTCAAAAGAAGAGGATATACACCATGAACCAACCCTAGAGAAAGAAGAAATGAATCTGAACATATCTTGTAATGCATTGGCAATAATTACCACTCCTTAGACTCTCAATATAGAAGGACATATCAAGAAGAAAAAATTATTCATGCTAATTGATTCGGGTAGTACCCATAATTTTATTCATTATAAGGTAGTGAAGGAATTGAAACTATTCATATAACCAACACCAAACTGTCAAGTGATGGTTGCAAATAGAGGAACTATAAATTGCTCTGGAAAGTGCCATAACATCAAGCTAACCATGGGGTAATATGTATTGAATATTGCAATGCTATCCATTCCAATGGGTGGTGCATATGTTGTACTAGGAGTACGATGGTTACAATCTTTGGGGATGATAGCTTTTAATTTTCACTAAATTTTCTTGATTTTTTTTTTCTTTGAAGGAAAGGAAGTTGAATTACGTGGTATCACAGGGAATATGGGAAATATAATCAGCTATAATGTCATGAAAAACCTTCTGAAGAAAGAAGAATGAGGGATACTTGCACTATTATGCTCACTAGAGGTTCAAACATCAAAATCACATGTTTCTCCAGATCTCCAAAACCTCTTGGACAATCATTCTGAGGTGTTTGAGACTCCCAAAGGACTCTCACCTATTCATGATCATGATAATTCTACTCATTTGATTCAAGGAAGTGTTCCTTAAAACATTAGCGCTTACAGATACACTTATGCTCAAAAGAGTGAGATTGAGCGTATGGTTGTAGAAATTCTAGAGGCTGGTATAATTGAACCTTGTCACAGTTCTTTCTCTGCTCTAGTAGTATTAGTGCACAAGAAGGATGGATCATGGAATATGTGTCTAGATTATATGGATCTCAACAAGCTAAATATTAAAGATAAATTTCCCATCCCCATCATTGATGAATTATTGTATGAATTACATGGAAAATTTTACTTCACCAAGCTGGATCTTTTTTTGGATATAATCAAATTAGAATGAAGACTAAAGACATTTCGAAAAAAACATTCAGAACTCATGAGGTTCATTATGAATTTCTGGTCATGCCTTTTGGCCTTACTAATGCACCTTCCACATTTCAAGGTTTGATGAATTCCAGTTTCAAACCCTTCCTTAGAAAATTTTTGTTAGTATTTTTTTATGATATACTAATATATAGCAAGTCATGTAAGGATCATGTTCAACATGTTGATAGAGTGCTCAAACTATCGAAGGAGAAACAATTATATGCAAAAATCTCCAAATTTTTTCTTTGGATCACAAGAGCTGGAATATTTGGGTCATATTGTATCTCACGAGGTTGTTGAGGTAGACCCTAAAAAAATTAAATCCATTAACGAATGGAAAATCCCCACAACCATAAAGCATCTTGGAGGATTTTTGCGGTTAACAGGGTGTTATCGCAAGTTTTTTCAGAAGTATGGGAGAATATCGACACCTATAACATCATTATTGAAGAAATATGCATTTTCTTGGACTAGAGAAGAAACTAAGGCCTTTGAACATATTAAAGAGGCAATGTGCCAAGCACCGGTCTTAGCTTTTCCAGATTTCACATAAACCTTTATTGTGGAATGTGATGCCTCTGGAAATGGAATTGGTGCAATTTTAAAGTAAGAAGGAAGACCCATTACTTTTGAAAGTCATCCAATCAAAGGAAAGTATTTACAAAAACCTATTTATGAGAAGGAAATGTTGGAAATATGACATGCACTAAATCAACGCTGACCTTACGTAATGGGAAGACGCTTCAAGGTAAAGAAAAGTCATGATATTCTTAAATAATTTTTAGAACAAAGATTATCTTTAGAAGAGAAGAAAAAATGGCTCACCATGATGTTGGGTTATGACTTCGGAATCATCTACAAAAAAGGGAAGAAAAATTTTGTTGCAGATGGACTCTCAAGAAAGGATGAGGATGTGGAACCATTGCTTTGTGCCATTTCTATTATCCAACCTGAGTTGATAATTGAAGCAAGGGATGAATGGAAGAATGATGAAGAGGTGTTGACACTCATTCAAAATTTGCAGCAAGATCCCAATACATATGAAACATTTAGCTGGAAAAATGATTCATTATGGTAGAAACAACTCTTATATATTTGTAAGAATTAACAACTTAAACAAAATATTCTTTTTAAATTGCACACCTCTCCCTTAGGAGGGCACTTAGTGTTTTAAAATATTACCACAGGGTCAAGAAGGAATTTATTTGAGATGTACTTAAATCTGATATTCAAATTTTTTTGGTAGAATGCTTGGTTTTCCAACAAAATAAAGTTGAGACAATTAAGACCCTGGATATTCTACAACATTTATCCATTCCATGTCAACGTTAGGAAGAGGTTTCAATGGATTTTATCACATGTTTACCCAAGCATAAAGGAAATAATTTCATCATGGTGGTTGTTGATAGAATTACCAAGTATGCACTCTTTTTTGCATTATCTCATCCATTTAAATCCAGTACAATTGCTACTAAATTTATGGGAAAAGTTAAAAAGCTACATGGAAACCCAAAGATTATTCTAAGTGACAAAGATCCCATTTTTAGTGGAAATTTTTGGATGGAATTATTTTATTTTTTGGGTACTCAACTAGATCATAGCTCATCATATCATTGTCAATCTGATGGGAAAACTGAGACAGTGAATAAATGTTTGGAATGATATATTTTTTGCTTTATATCTGATAAACAAACACAATGGGTCAAGTGGTTACCTCTGGTTGAATGTTGGTATAACACTTCCTTCCATACTGCGGCAGAAATGACCACATTTATGGCACTTTATGGATATCATGCACTGCCCATCACACTATATTTAAGATAAAATTATAAGGTTCAAGTAGTGGAAGATCACATAGAGCATCAAAAAAAAGTTCTCCAACTGTTAAAGTATAACCTCACTTTGGCGCATAATTGAACGAAGCATCAACCATATCAACATCATAGTGAAAGAATTTTTGATGTAGGTGACTGGGTATTTTTACGGCTACAACCATACAAAAAAATGGTCCTTACAAGGTGTTACAAAAGTCTGGTACTATGGCATACAAATTGGAGCTCCTCACATCTTCTTGAGTGTACCCAGTTTTCCATGTTTCGTGTTTAAAGAATTTCATTGGTGACAAGATCCCAATTCAAATAATATTTCCAAAACTTGGAGAGGAAGTAAAAATTATATTGGAACCTAAATCATTCATGGAAACAAGAACTCGAGAACTACAAAATAGATCAATTTTAGATTATCTCATCAAATGGAAGAAATTACCCATTGAAGATTCGACATGGGAGGATAAGAATTTTATACAGAAGCATCAATAAGTACTCAAGCTTTGAGGACAACACTTGTTTGAAGGAGAGGGGCATGTTAGGTCACCATAATGCTAGTGTAGCCCCTTATTATTGCTAGTGAAGCCCCATTATTGTAATTGTTGTGCCCATGTAGTCCCCATATTGTTATTATTGTGCCCATGTGGTCCCCATATTGTTATATTGTGACCTCTTAGACTCCTATTTATAGAAGGTAGGTTTTTTCATTTGAATCATCCAATAATTGTTTTTTTATGTAATGTAAAGGAGGTTTCCCCCTTGAAGAGGCTGATTTCTAAGTTGTGATCTATATTTTCTTCTATTTTATGAGTTGGTTTCATAACAATGTGTTTATTATGATCATGGTCTATATGTGCTTGTTTCATCCATGTTGTGTTGGCCATGGTGAAGTGGTGTCACCATGGAAGTGTTGATGGTGTTGTTTTCAACATGTTTTCATGATTATATGAATAGTTATTTGTGGTTCTTGCTTATGTATTGTTCATGCATGCTTGCTTACATGTTGTTACATATTGTACATGCATTGCTTTCTTATGCTAGGGTTACATATTGGTCATGCTTCGATGTTATTTGTGTATGTTTTCTTGTGTGATGTCATATGTTGAACATGCATTGGTCATTCATGACTGGTTATACATGTCAAGTGGGTGCATATGGTAAATTTTGCATTGGTTTGGCTGAGGTTTCTATGCATAAGGTAATTGTATGCAATTAGGCCATGATGATGATATTGGTATGTTATGATGCTTATGTGTTGGCTAAGATAGATCAAGAGATGTAGACCATCAAAGTGAAGTTGCAGCATTGGACTTTGAGGCAAGAGAATGTTGTCATACATGTTTGGATGTTGGGCATGTAGGTATGTAGGTTAAGGATTGTTATATCCATTACGGTTATGAGTATTATTTTCATTATATTGAGGTTGTGGCTACATACATTATAGATGCTAGTTGATTAGTGTTGTTATATGTACATGTGTCGGATAGTCATGAATGATAGCCACATATGGTTGTATGCATTGCTATTATTGTTTTATGTTAGTTATGTTATATGTTGGTGATGAGTATGATATAGGTTAATGTGTTGTTTTTGTATGATAGTTAGCTTGATGATTAGGTTACATGTTATAGAAGAGAATGATATATAACTCCTTGTTGTTATATGCTAGAAATTTTATGATTAGGGTTATTTAATTAAGATGTTGATGTTATATGTATCATATTACTTTGGATTGGCTTATGCAGATGGTTAGGGTTATTACGTTCATGTATGACTCAATATATTTGTCATATTGTATTGTAGTAATATAGGTTAACTGTGCATATGTGATTGTTATGCATTAATGGCAATTTTTTATGAGTTTATAATGTGAACATGTAAGTTAGTTACTTTTATAGATATACTGCTATTATTTATGTTGAGTTGAGGTGTTCTGAATTTATATTGTGATAATATAGATTTATTGTGTGGATAAGATAACCTCCCCTTGAGATACATTAAGGTATGAGTTTTCTTATGTCATTTATTTGGTGTTTGTGTACGAATTTATAGGGTAAGTTCTGTAGATCAAGAACCAAAGGTCACCACTCACAAACATATCACAAATCAGTACAACAGTATACTCACGTGGTTAAAACCCTCGAAGAGGGAAACAGTCCATGGCCTGAGCCAATGCAGCCACTTCAGGAAATTTATTAATATAAAAATAAAAGTTACATATGTTTCTCTCATAAACGGTTACCTGACAAATGACCCTCCATGCTCTTTAAATAGAGATCATGGAGCAATCGGGTGTTAGGCCACGGATCAAGTGTCGTTAATATCGAGGTGAAATATAACCGTCAGATCACTACAAATCATGACCGTTGGATTATAAGTTACAAATATACATGGTAAAGAAACATACTTTACCTAAATCTACACTAGAATACGTTATTATTAACTATTTCCTATGTGTTGGAATATCCTAACATCCCCCCTTAAGAACAACTTGGGATAGGATTGAAGGATTTACAAAGGTGACACAA
Source organism: Pinus albicaulis (assembly GCA_034641835.2). Classification (NCBI taxonomy): domain Eukaryota; kingdom Viridiplantae; phylum Streptophyta; class Pinopsida; order Pinales; family Pinaceae; genus Pinus; species Pinus albicaulis. The sequence continues at coordinate 914,905,477 of CM076583.1, read as the reverse complement.
AAGGAGCCTATTTCCTATGTGTCGAAATATCCTAACATTCGGCCCCCTTAAATTGGGATAGGATTGAAGAATTTACAAAAGTGACACAATAGGAGAAGGAAGGAGGCATTAGAGCCTATCCCCCCTTAATGACAAATTTCCTGAACTCCAAGCATGGATCGAAGTTTGGTAAACTTCACTTCTGTGAGAGCCTTCGTAAAGATATCGACTACTTGATCATTGGTTGGACAATACTGCACTTGAAGAACATGATCATGAATGAGCTTTCTGATGAAGTGTATGTGAATTTCAATGTGTTCCATACGTTGATGCTGAATTGGATCTTTACATAGCTGAATGGAACTCTGATTATCACACAAAATTGTAGTTGGATGTTGCTGATAAGACCAAATTCAGACAGAATCTGAAGAAGCCACATGGCTTCCTTGCTAGCTTCAACTGCAACACGATACTCTGCTTCTGCTAAAGAAATGGAGATGGCACTTTGTTTCTTACAAGACCAATTAATAGGTCCTAAACCAAGAGTGAATACATATCCCGGAGTAGACATTCGATCATCAGGGTCACCAGCTCAATCAGAATCAATGAAACCAATCAACAATGTAGATGTTCCTGCACTGTAATGAATCCCGAACTGAAATGTACCCTGAATATATCGAAGTATTCTTTTAGCTGCTTTCTAGTGACTTTCATGAGGTTGGTGCATAAACTGAGCAACAAGACCAACGGTAAAGGAAAGGTCAGGATGGTTATGGGTTAGATACAGAAGTTTACCAACAAGTTGACGATATAAGGTAGCATCAACTTCAGGGGTAGTACAAGTGACTGAAATCTTGACTCCAGACTAAAAGGAGGAAGGGGTTGGCTTATAGTCTTCCATGTGAAAGTGGTGTAGAATATCACATGCATACTTGGACTGAGATAGGTTAATGCCTTCCTTGGATTGCAAGACTTGAAGATCAAGGAAATAATGAAAGTGTCCTAAGTACGTCATTTCAAGCTTATTTTTGAAGCTAGACTTCACATGGTTCATATGGTTTGCATCACTACCAGTAAGGATAAGGTCATCAACATAAAGAAAAAGGATGGTGAAGGACTTACCCACTTTCTTGGTGTAGATAGTGTTGTCAGAATGACACCTAGAAAAGCCACTCTCTAATAGAAATCTATCCATTTTTGCATACCAAGCCCTAGGAGCTTGTTTGAGACCATAGAGAGACTTCCTAAGGCGAAAAACAAGGCTAGAATCATTTTGGATAAAGCCAGGGGGTTGTTCCATGTAGATTTCTACATGTAAATCTCCATGTAAGAAGGCAGATTTAACATCCATCTGATGGACTTACCATTTAAAGGAAGCAACAAGGGAAAGAACAAGGAAGATAGAATTCATTTTGGAAACAGGGGAGAAGGTTTCAGTATACTCAATGCCTTCAACTTGTGAAAATCCTTTAGCGACAATATGAGCTTTATGTCTATCCACTTTTCCATTTGGTCCAAACTTTGTTTTGTAAACCCATATGCATCTGAAAAGTTTTCTTCCTTTTGGAAAAGGAACAAGATCGTAAGTATCATTAGCCAATAAGGAACGATATTATTCATTCATAGCTTCATGCCAAGCTGGATGACTGGAGGCTTCTTCAAAGGATTCTGGATCAAGATTTTCTAGAACTTGAGCCAATAAAGAAGAAGATCTTTCAAACTGAGAACATGTATGTTGTCGATCGACAGGGTCACCTGCAAGCGAACCTACTGAATCCCGAGTAGAGTGGACCCATCTTGGAAGTGGTGGAGTATAAGGAAAAATTATAGGAGGTGGAGGAGGATTCTCATCCTCACTGTCATCATTTGAACTAGAAGGAATGATATTAAAAATAGAAGAGAGAGAGAGAGGTGGCACATATGTCGAATCAAGCTCGCAGGCCAAAGGTGGCACATCCGCCAAACTAGGCTTGCAGTCCGATATATTTTCATCAAAATTTACATCTCTTATAATGATTATATTTTTGGATTTTGGTTGAATAAGTCTATATCCTTTGACATTTTTAGAATATCCAACAAAAATGCATTTTTCACTCTTAGGTTCTAAGGGTTTATGTTATGCATCTAGAATATGGGCCCAAGCATCACTTCAAAAAACATGAAAGTGACTTACATCTGGTTTGATTGAGCTCCAAGCTTCTTCTGGAGTTATATTCTTTAAAACCTTAGTAGGAGTGCGATTTACTATGTAATTTGCATAGTTAATGGCTTCTACCCCAAAATTGAGACCAAGTCCTTTAGATTGAGGAATACAATTAGCCATTTATTTTAAGGTGCGATTCTTCCTTTTAGTTACACCATTTTGTTGTGGAGTATATGGAATAGTATGTTTCAATTGAATGCCATACTCAATGCAGAAGTTTATAAATTTTTTGTTAACATATTCTCCGCCATTGTCTAATCTTAACTTAAGAATTTGATGTCCAGATTATTTCTCAACAAAGGCCTTAAAGGCCAAGAACATGTTAAAAACTTCACACTTGAGTTTTAATAAATATACCCACGTGCGTCTGGAAAAGTCATCAATGAAAGTTAAGAAGTACTTGCAACCAGAGAAAGAAACAACAGGAAGTGGACCACATAAATCACTATGCACAAGCTGCAAAGGGGCTGAAGCATGCCAAGAGGCACATTTTTCAAAACTATCTCGATGATGTTTTCCGAGTATACATTCGAAGCAAACACCATCTCAGAAAAATACCATAGGAAGGCCCGTCACCATATTTTTCTTACATAGATTTTGAAGAGAGTGATAGTTTAAGTGAAAAAATCTCTCATGCCAAAGTTTTCTCACATCATCATTATGAGCAACAAAAACAGAGGGAAGACAAGATGACCCAAAGTTGTCAAACTTATACAACCTCATGGAATCATCAGCAATGCCAGTAGCTAAAATATGTTTAGGATATTTGAGGTCCTTGATTACAACATCATGAGGTGATAATTCTACTATTTTCCCTTCACATGAATGAGTTATTTGATAAACAGATAGAAGGTTGCATGACAAGGTAGGAACACATAGTACATCATTAAACTGATCATTATCTAGATGAATGGTTCCAGATCCTACAAAACTAAGAGATCTATCATCACCAACATAAATATGTTTGGTGTTACAATCATTTAAATAAGAAAACATGGATTTATTTTTAGCCATGTGGTAAGAAGCTCTAGAATCAATGAGCCACTAATGAGAAGGAGAAGAAGAAGATACATTTAATGCGTAACCAAATCTTGATGCTTGAGAACCACAAGCAGAAAGTGCATGCCTAAAGATGAAAGTGAAGGATGCTGCAAATTGATGTTGTGCTTCTTCATTATTGCTTCTAAGGCTTCCATCTTCTTAAAAAAATTGGACTTTATATGGCCATATCGATTGCAAAAGTTGCAATGTCTATATTTCTTCTTCCCTTTTTTTTGATTTGCCTTATTATTTTGGTGATTTGATTTTTTAGTTTGCAGCTGAAATTGATTAGGGCCCTTGTTTGGTTTAGGACCATATTTTTTAGGATACTGCTTCTTGGGATTCTTTTTATATGGTTTTTGTTTGGTTTCTAAGGATTTCTTAGAAGCGTTTCCAACAGTGATAAGACCAAGGTGTAAAATTTTTTCTTGTTCTCTTATCCAAGAATCACAAAAGGCATCAAAAGAGGGATTCTTGTAGGTGGTTCCTAAAGAAATGATGGCTTATGTAGTGGAGTGGAAGGCGGAAACAAATACAAAGTATGCAGGGCCAAGCTTAGCAAGAATGCAATAGATGAGGCTACCATCGTCCTTTTTGATCTTACAAACTTCTAAAAGAATTATGAGGGTCTCGAATTTGGACAAAAAATCTTCAATGGAGGAGAAATTATTGGGGTCCAAATTAAGCAACTCATTTTCAAGATGATGGGCCTTGATTTGATTTTTAATGCCAAAAACAATTTTTAGCTTTTCCAGGGCTTCATCAGGGGTGTTAATGTCAAGGATATGAAATCGAGGATCTTGAGCAATGGACATTCCTATCAACCCTCGTGCTTGACCTTGTTTATTTTCCCTTTTAGCATATTTATCATCATCGGAAGGTTTAGTTTCTTGTCCTGTGGCTATTATATAATGCCATTTACTTCTAAGTATATCTACCATGTGAGGTAGTCATTGGAAATAATTGGTGTTGTTAAGAATAACCGGGCATGCACTTTCCATTTTTAAAAAAAATTGAAGATGATAAAAGCTAAAACTAACCACACCAATGGAAAGATCTTGAAAAATTAGGCCATTTCAAATAAAACAGCTCCAAAAATGGCTTCTGGAGGAAGAATTTATGCCTTTTGACAAATCTGAGTTGTAGATGCCGAATAGTTACGGGAACGGGATGAAGTGCGGCTTAAAAAAAAAAAATTCCGCCCCTTTTAACATTTTTTTTTTACAAAAGTAGCTTTAGAGGGAGACTTGAACTGGCCAAGACCTCTATTCTCGTAAACAAACCCCTCATCAAGTGAGATAGTAAAAGGATCACATTATTGTATGAAAGGAGGAAGGGTTTTTTTTTTTTTTTTTAACTCTTCGGTGTAAGTGCCTTTTCCTGCACAAAAAACACAAAAAACCAAGCAAAAAAAATGAAATTCAAAGCCTTAAGGTGGAATGTTAGATTTTCGATTACCCTTACCAGAAACTATCATTTTTTTCACTATTTCTGATTTCCTGAGATCGCACAAAGACGCGGGGAAAGAGGATACGTAGCAAAAAAAAAAAAATTGTTTTTCCTGCTTCTGATTTGCCGAGATCGCACGTAGCGCACAACAAAAATCATACAAAAATAAGAGGGTATAGATCCAGCAAATAAATAAAACCTAAAAACCGAAAATAAAAAAAGGGAACTGAAATAAGAAGAACTATTAACAAATATAACTGCAAAACAGATGCTTTATACCTCTAGATCTAAACTGTCATAACTTGGGCAGCCGAAAATATTTTTGCATGAAACGAGAGGCATTCCTCACTATAACAGATACTCTGGAAACAATCGAGTAGTTCTCCAAGCCCAAAAATGTTCAGAAATAGTAGATCTACAAAACGACATTCGCATGCACTCAAACCGGCTTCGGATTTTGATCAACAACAGATGCGTCCCTCAAAATAGCTCTGATACCATGTACGAATTTGCAGGTTAAGTTCCTTAGATCAATAACCGAAGGTCACCACTCACAAACAGACCAAAAATCAGTACACTAGTATAATCACGTGGTTAAAACCCTCAAAGAGGGAAACAGTCCATGACCTGAGCCAACGCGGCCACTTCAAGAAATTTATTAATATAAAAAGAAAAGTTACATATGTTTCTCTCATAAACAGTTACCGGATAAATGACCCTCCATGCTATTTAAATAGAGATCATGGACCAATCGACTGCTAAGCCACGGATCAAGTGTCATTAATACCGAGGTGAGAGATAACCATTGGATCACTACAAATCGTAACCGTTGGATTATAAGTTACAAATGTACATGGTAAAGAAACACACTTTACCTAACTCTACACTAGACTAAGTTATTCTTAACTATTTCCTATGTGTCGAAATATCCTAACATTTTGAGTTTTGGCGTATATTATGTCATCCATTTACTGTTTAATGTATAATTAATTTCATATGTATCTATAATATTGCATGAAGGAATTATCTTTCTTTAAGATGGTTGTAATAACACGTACGCATTGAAACAATTGATATGTACTTGAGTGTAAGTATATGATGTTTGGTGTGGAAGCTAATTATCTTCTTTATTTTGTATCACAACATTTGACCCCTGTTATTAATTGGGTGGCAATGCTGCTCATAATTAAACGCTGCCTGGGGGTGGGGGGGCTACACCACTGAAGCTAAAAACATATGTAAAATTTCCTTGTAAAAGTATTGTAATTTCTGGTCAGTCTAGGTTGTTCATTAGGTGGTTATTTGATGGTAGAAATTATGTTTAATTTAGTGATTTTTACCCTATAAGGCAACCCCTATTTTTGTATGAGGGTATTGTATTACGGCTGTGTATTGTATGTGTATTCTCAGAGTGAGAAACAGATAGGGAGACTATGAGAGAGAACAAAGGATATTACAATAGATTTTTTGTAGGTTGTGTCTCTTTATTTTGTTGGATAATAGAAAGGAAGGACTGGTTGTTCAAGGTGGCCGTAGCCCAGATTGGATGAACCACGTATATCTATGTCTCTCCTTTTTATATGTTTTTTGTGTTTGTGTTTCCTCATATTTCATGTGTTGCATTTCTCTGTAATATATAATTTTCTAAAAACTGGTATCAGAGCCAAAGGTCTATTTGGCTGATAAACTCACAGGAAAGAAGGGTTCCTGGTTCGAGTGGGAGCAATGGAGGAAGATGGTAAGTTTAGGGTCGAGAAATTTAACAGCCAAAACTTCCTGATGTGGAAGATGCAGATGGAAGATTATCTATATCAGAAAGATCTATGCCTACCATTGAACGGAAAAAACAAAGAAGCTGACGACTATGACAAATTCAGAGTGGGAGATTCTTGATAGAAAGCACTTGGAACAATATGGTTGTGCCTTGTGGCATTGGTAACCTTCAATATTTAGAGGGAAACAAAAATAGAGGGTTTCATTAAGGCAATGGCGAAACTACATGAAAAACCCTCAACCTCAAACAAGGTATTTCTTATGAAACATTTATTTAATATGAAGATGTCAGAAGGTGGATATGTTTATGACCATTTAAATGATTTTAATACGGTTACGAGCTAGTTAAGTTATATAGGGGTAAACATTGATGATAAAGTTAGGGATATGTTATTTCTGTGCTCATTTCCAGAAATATGGAATGATTTAGTTACAGCCATTAGTAAATCTGTCTCTGGATCTAGTACTTTAAATTTTGATGATGTTGTTGGTGCTCCTTAGCAAGGAAATGTGATGGAAAAGCTTCGGTGAGACATCAAGTAATGATTTGAATGTAGAGTGTAGGGGAAGAAAAATGGAAAGAAGAAAGAGCTCAAGATATTGCAGTAAATCAAGGAAAGGCAAATCCAAGTCCAGATTGGGGATAGTGTTCTCGAAATGCGAAAAGAAAGGAAACCTAAAGAAAGATCATAGAACTCAGAAGGGAAAAGAAGGAGACAGACAACAAGAAAACAATCATGAAGAAAATGTGACAGGTGATGTGTTACAATATGCTTTGATTATTTCTTCCGAAAATGTTACTGATTCCTGGGTGGTATATTCAGGGGCCTCATTCCATGCCACACCTGATAAGAAATATTTTCATGACTATGTCTTAGGAGATTTTGGACAAGTTTGTTTGGGTGATGATAAACCATGTAAAATTTTTGGAATGGGTAAAGACCTTGTAAAAAAACAGAATGGAAACCAATGGCTATTAAAGACAGTAAGGAATGTTCTATATATGAAGAAAAATCTGATTTCAACAGGGCAGTTAGGTGGTGAAGGTTGTGTGACAACTTTCACAAATAAAACTTGGAAGGTCAGCAAAGGAACCCTCGTAATAGAAAAAGGTGAAAAGGTTGTTACATTGTATTTATGAAATGGTATTTCTAACTCTGTTAATGCTTTAACTTCCAAAGGAGCAGATGCAACATTATAGCATCATAGGCTAGGACACATGAGCGAGAAGGGGATGAATATTCTTCCCTCAAGAAATATGTTTCTAGGTTTGAAGAATATTGATTTGGATTTCGGTGAGAATTGCATTTATGGAAAACAAAAGAGAGTTAGATTTCTCAGAGTTGGGAAAGAAAAGAAGAGCAAAAAATTAGAGCTTGTGCATACATATGTATGGGGACATCCTCAGGTATCATCTCTCAATGGCTGTCATTGTTATGTTATTTTTATTGATGATGCAACTAGAAAAACTTGGATTTATTGTATTCAGAATAAATATGATGTATTTGATACTTTCAAGAAATGGAAAGTTTTGGTTGAGATTGAGATAGGAAAGAATTTGAAGTGTCTCAGATCATAAAATGGAGGTGAATATTGAGGCAAAGAGTTTGATAAGTACTGTTTAGAGCATGGAATTCATAGAGAGAAGATAGTTCCAAGAACACCACAAGAGAATGGTGTGTCAGAAAGGATGAAAAAAATAGTGATGGAGTATGCAAGGTGCATGAGATTGCATGCAAGATTGGCTTTACAATTTTGGGCAGATGTTGTAGATACTGTTATTTATCTAATAAACATAGGGACTTCAAGTTCCTTGGATGGTGGTATTCCAGAGAAGGCATGGACAGGTAAGAACATAAACTAATATTTTTTAAAGCCTTTTGCTTGTGAGGCCTTTGTCCACATTAATAAAGAAAATAGAACAAAGCTTGAGGCAAAATCAAATAAATGTATCTTTATTGGAAATGGTGTTAATGATTTTGGTTATCACTTATATGATTATGAAAATCACAAAATAATTAGGAGCAGAGATGTAATATTTAATGAAAAGGTCTGGTGTAAGAATCAGTTGCAGGAAAATAAATAGGAAAAATAAAACAAAGAATACACAGTTCTTGATGAGATCACAAAAAAAGCAAAGGTTCCTGAAAATAATAATAATCAACAACCACAACAACAACAACAACCACAATAGCAAGATCCACCTCAAACACGTAAAAGTGGTGTTAGAAGATCTAACAAGATAAGTAGATCCCCTGAACGATACTCTCCTTCATTATATTATTTATTGTTGATTGATTCTAGTGAACCCAAATGTTATGAAGAAGCAATGTAGGTTGAAACTGGGAATAAGTGGGAGCTAGCCATAAAAGAAGAGATGGACACCTTAATACATAACCAAACTTGGGACTTAGTCAAGTTGCCTGTAGGTAAAACAACATTGCAGAATAAATGGGCTTACATGCTAAAGGAAGAAGATGGAGGAAAATAGAGGTACAAAGCTAGACTTGTGGTGGAGGGGTTTGCACAGAAGAAAGGTATTGATTTTGATCAAATATTTTCTCCTGTTGCTAAGATGACTTCAATCATAACTATTTGAAGTCTTGTAGCACTAGAAGATTTTCATCTTGAACAGTTAGATGTAAAGACAACATTTCTCCATGGAGTTTTGGAGGAAGAGATATATATGTAGTAACCAGAAGGATATGAGGTCAAAGGGAAATAAAAATTAGTGTGCAGGTTAAAGAAGAGATTGAATGGATTAAAACAAGTGGTATCTAAAATTTGACAGGTTTATGTTTGAACAAGGTTATACTGGATGTCACTCTAATCATTGTGTTTATCTAAAAAATAAAAATTATGGTAGCTATATTATATTGTTATTGTATGTAGATGGCATGCTTGTTGTAGGGAGATGTGCACCATTTTCTAGCCATTTCAAAATTAGTAAGGAGATGTGCCCCAAGACCCAAGAATAAATGGATAATATGTCTAAAGTTCCATATGCATCTGCAGTTGGAAGCTTAATGTATGAAATGGTCTGCACAAGGCTTGATATTGCACATGCAGTGGGAGTTGTAAGAAGGTACATGAACAATCCAGGAAAATAACATTAGATGGCAATGAAGTGTATTCTCAGATATTTGAGAGGTACCACAAAACAAACATTATGATTTAATGGTTAAAACATTGCTCTATAGGGATATGTTGATGCAGATATCGAAGGTGGCAGAGATAATAGGAGGAGCACTACAGGGTATGATAGTTGTAGCATTATGTACTATGACCAATGAATGTGAGTTGATTCTTGATTATGACATGGTTTTTAATATTGGTCAAAGATTAATTTCAAAATTAATAGATATCTTTTCTTGATGTTGATGCATATGGCTGGCATGTGTGTTTAGTTACATTGAAGCGTTCTTAGCACAATAATGTAAGATAACATCTATATTGTTATGTTCATTTATGCATTGACTGTTATGTGTTTATGACATTATGATACAGGGGATTCCATGGCAAAAGAAACTTCCATGAAATATTGAAGAAGGCTCAAGTTGTGATTTCCCTTGGAAGCATTGGGAACCTAGGGAGATTGATTCATGATGTTTGTTTCTAGTCTTGTGCCTTTGGTCTCATGTGATTGTGCGCTTGGTTTGCAATCTTGATTGCATCTAGTGCATGGCCATGCCACTTTGTTGCGATGTTGCATTGCTTTGGTTTTAGTGGTTTTATTCTTGTTGTTTATTATTCTTGTCTTTGTATTTTATGTTTTGAGAGTCTTGGGAATTAGTCGGGAAATAGGAAATTTAATGGAGCTCGGGGAGGGTTGTGTGGTATCAAACAAGTAATGAAAGACTTGGATGAAGGCCAATGCATTTATAAGGGTAGCTGAAGGTAACAATATGATAGCTGGTTGGACTAGTTGGGTCCATTGAGGTAAATGGATGTTGGTCTAAAAATTGCGAGAAAGGTAACACGAAAGGTAAAGTGAATGGAGCTGAGTTGTTAGATTCCTTAGCTATGTTGGGAATTGTTGTTCTCAACGTTGTGCATGTTGTGTACGCATAAAGGGAGTTCTCTTAACCTATAATTTCTGATATCTTGTAATTATGTTGTATTCATGATTATGTTGATGTTTATATATGTATGTATGTATGTATGTATGTATGTATGTATGTTGTGTCTGACAGGGTCATCATGGATCATGATTTTTTAATGCTAATGTTTATATGTATATGTGTGTGTGTGTGTGCTTTTTTTGATATGATGATGATTGTTTTATGCTAATGATTATATATACATGTATGTATAAATGTCACTGTATGCCATGCTTTTCAAGAATAATTCTTGTGGAGGAATGAGATGTTATGCAGTTTGTTAGGGTTCTAAAAGAATAGGTATCATAATTTTGAATTGACTATGTTAAATTTTTGTAATATTGTACATACTTTTCTTTCTGCAAATTTTTTCTCATATTAAAAAATGTAAAGAGGGTAAGTCCTAAAATAAAAATCAAAGGACTAAAAGAAAAAGATCAGAAAAGAAGATAAAGTATGAACCCCACAAAAAGAGATAAAAATAGATCCTGAAAGTGATGCACATTCAAATGCAGCTAATTTTGCTTTACTTTTCAAATAAAAATTGTGTTAAGATTGTCAAAAATGCCACAATTCATGATGATCAAACAATTTAATCTTGATTCATTCATTCTTTTCAATTTCAAGTAATGATAGTTACTGAATAAAGATCTAGCCAAACCATTTAATCTTTGGCATATCAGTAGTTAGGTAGAGAATAAAAATGAGCTCATTAGTTTAATCTGAGCCATTGGAAGTTATAATGTGAGAATTAGATTATTTTTCTTATGAAAAGAAAAGAAAAGGGTGAGAAAACTCAAATGCACCGAATAAATGAAGTGAAAATGTTAGGGTATATAAAGGGTAGGCAGAAGCACTTTTACAATTCATGGAAAGCATCAATTGGTTGATATCATATCACTAATATCCCCTTAAATCCCCTTCCCCTTGTTTAAAACCCTAATGCCACTATTATAAGGCACTTTCCATTGTAAAATAACCCTTTATCCTTATTCCATCCCTGTTCCCTTCCTAAAAACCCCTTTCCCTAGTTAAAAAAACACATTTTCCTTTGGAAATAGTAACTTCCCTTTAATAATCTCCTTTTTTCATTTAAAAAACATGAAAAACCCACTATCTAAAGTTTTGAATTATTAAAATATGTTGGGTCTCACTATAACAACCCTTCCCCGTTATCATTTTAACTTATCCCTAGAATATTTCTAATATCCCGCATATATATTTTCCCAACCATTTATTGTATCATAAACTACAGTTTATATTTTTTATTAACTCCCCCACTACATGCTAACTCCTTTATTATATTAATTTCCCACTGTAAAATATTCGTGGGCCCACTTTTTATTAATCCTACCTTACATTATATCCCCATGATTATTAGCCCTCTTTATACATTTTCTTAATTCACCATTATATTCTAAACCTTGTTTTAATATGATTTCCCGACCCATCACATATATAAAACCCGGGCCCCATTTTATATTAAACTCATTTCATATAGTTCCTACCCACTACATATTAACACCTTTGCATTTAAAATATTCCTCGACCACACCTATCAAATCCCCCCAACTCACCTATTTTCTCGATCCATCTGATCAATTCCAATGGCCAATAAGCCCTTTTTCACTCTCCACTGCTTGATGTTTAAAACCATTGGAGGGGTGTGAAATGGGTAGTTTCACACCCCCGCTCCCCTGCCATGCATTAGTCCCACATCTTATCGCACTCCCCAGCTCGAAACCACTTTACTGTCTTTTCGCATGTGAAAACCACTAATCTGGTTCCTTTGATTGCGATGTTACCACCGGAGTTTGAAAGTTAAAACCTCCATGCCAATGTGATTAACCACATCTGGTTAAAAAAAATAAAGCCCACCCTTAAAAACCTTTTCACCATTTCTATTGAAGTTTGCACAAAAGAAATGTTTCCAACCTATTTTGAAGCTAATCCAGACCGAAATTCAATCCTATTGTTATTAGAACCTTGGCTGACCCAATTTAAAGAAATTTTTGACTCAGATTTAAAGCATTATAATACCAAGGAAAGCCCCTATTTCTTCCAAAACCCCTTCAACATGCCAAAAATCCGTTTTCACGGGTATTCCTAAGCGCCTGATACCATTACTTAAGAAAAAAAGTAACAAATTGATAATTGAACAAGTTTAAATAGCCCCCCAGAGCATAATCTCTATTAACCCTCTGCAACCTCTTTTATTTAATGTTGAACACACTCCCCTTGCTAATAAATACTTCAAAATCAATAAAACAGTCATTTATTTCAACCTCCTTGAGCTCCACTATTGGAGCCATGATAAATTCATAGACCAGGCTGATGATATCTTCCTCTGGGATTCAAACCTACCCAGGTATATCTTCCCACATGCCTTCCAGTTTCCAGAAATCATTAGACTCTGTCAAATTAATTATTTTCCCAATGAAAGAGTCCTAGTAACCCCTAGCAAAGAGATTTATTTCACAATCACTATAGAATCCATTAATCAGATGTTGAAAATCTAACCCAAACCTGATGAAGCCCCATTATCTATTGAAATCCTCACTGAATTATATTTAAAGCTACACTTTACTAAGAGGTTTCAAATCTTCCAATACTTTCTTCCTCCAATAGTGGTAACCCCAAAGAGTAACCCTCCTTATTCAGGTTCAATTTTTTTAGAGAGAAACAGACAGATTGTCACAATATTGTCTTGCATTCTAGGGTACTTCATAGATGAATATGTAGATGCTTCTATCTTAATTTTTCTGTCCATTTCATGCCCAGGATAGCCTCCAGCTTCTACATTTAACTTTGCTTAATATTATTAGATTCCATCGATGAGAAATTAGTTAAATTACCAGAGGAAGGAGTGTTTAAATATTCATCATTTTTGTTTCATTTGTTCCTATACTTCCAATCATAAAGTTTTGCAGTTAGCCTTCAAAAACTGGACATATAAGGTAACCCCCAATATGTAGTCTTTTGGAATTCCTTAATCAAAAAGGATTCCATAGAATTCACCTACAAGGACTTGATTTATTCATTTTTTCATCTAGTTGTCAATAGGCTAAGAAACAACAATCAACCTAGAGTCAGTGAAGAAATAAAGAAAGTCTTAGAGTTACCAAAACAAAGTAAAATAGGAGACTAGTATTTATACCAGAACCACACTAACATTAGGGTATATGGATGTCAATTCACTCCATACAAGCTTCCTAAATACCTCCCAATGAGGTTATTTGCATTAGAATACATCAGGCAGACTCTAAACTCAGATGAGGCTAATTTCCTGTCAGCAAAGAAGAAAAATCAGTTTGAAAATTCAGAACCAGCTTGGTCCTTTCATTTGCAATAATAGGAAGGTTGGAAAACAAGAATAAAAGTGCTTAAAAGAGTTTAAATTTAGTAATATTTTCAAATGGAAGTATGATCCTTTGGTATTCACCAGTAAACTAAGAGTTAAATTAAAATTGACTCCTCTTGTCAATGATTCAAAACCAGATATTGAAAAGTATTCCAACCAATCAGAGTGGTTGGAAAATACTCTGTAAGAGGTGGAGAAACATTCTGATACTAGTTCCATCCTACACACTATAGCCCCACAAGACAGGAAATCCAAGATACCAAGAGAGGAAGGCTCATATTCTATTGAAACCACTACTAACACCAAATTCAAGTTAATGTACAGGAATAAGCCCAAGCTGAGTCCAATGATTGAGCAAGAAGAGACAGTTGACACAGTTGAGATTATTGATACAAATATAATTTTCATGGATAATGCACCTCCCACAATTTCAAAGGAAACTCATCAGCCTTCAACCTCTAGTGCTGAGGTTATTCTAAAGTAGCATAGTGTTGAAGTTTCTTCATCAAGAAAACCAGTGGAAAAAGAACGTGATATAATGGAGAAGTATAAATAAATTAAAATGAGTAATCAGGCATTGAAAGGTGTGACCTATGCCAAATATTGGAAAGAAACTCCTAATGACCAAAACAGGTTATACCTTTAGCCTTTGATTTTAAAACCAGGAAGATGCAAATGACCTTCTTGCAGCCAACAGTGTAGGGTCCAAAGTCACCAACAGACTATAATAAAACATCATTTGAAGTTATGTCTAAAGATGTGCATCACATAGACTAGATTGAATTCCATAAGCAAGCTGGAGAAATTATTTACTCCACTATGACTAACAAAGCTATGAGTGTACAAAAAATACAGAATTCTCTAGAAAACATCAAAGAATAGTTAAAACCAGAGAAGGATTCCTCACAAGAAGAGGATAATAGAATCAAATCACTTGAAGAATTGGTTATGGAGGTTGGATATGATCCAAATAATATCAGAGCAGTGAGGAACTTATTAAAAAGAAGAATGCACACATTTCTGCATTGAAAAAAAAGCTAAAATTACCTCGCACAAAACATCCATAGACTAAAGAAGTTTTGGAGAAAGAAAACTAGAAAAATGAAATGATGAATCTCATCATTTAGTTGACAGCTCAACTGAAAGATATGGAGAATGAAATGGATAAATGGGTGCAGGAAAATAATGAAAGCATAGAAGTGGTTATAGTTACTGCCATTCCCATAGCTTCAACATCAACTTCAGTGGCTACAGTAGTCCCAACTACTACAGCAATTCCAGTAATAACAGAAGTTTCAGCAACACCAGCTACTACATCAGCAACAACAACTACTACATCAACAACACCAGCTACTACATCAGCAACAACAACAACCCATACAAATGATGAGGCAGGTAAATTGATTAAAGCTATGCAACACATGTCAATCCAAAAAAATGAGATTAATAGACTTAAGGATCAAGTAAATAGTCTAGAAGATGAAAATAAGTTGGTACAAATCATGTATAAATCAGAAAAATTGAAGTCAAATAGGTTGACTGAAAAAATACAAAATTTAGAAAAAGAATTGACAATGAAAGAACCACTTGCCTAAGAAAAACAACAGTTGTGGGCCAATATCATTAAATCCATTAATGATATTTGGCCTTCCATCCAAGTCATATTTGAGCAGAAATATTTGATAAAAGAAGCAAGTGAAGCTATTCGGGAAGTCAAAGAAGAACTTGGGAAGAAACCAGAAGAGGCCACTGAGATTATAAAGTTTCTTAATTCCAAGAACAAACAAGAATTAGAAGAAATTGGCATAAGTGATAGAACAAAAAAAATATTAGAGGTAAAAAATGTAATTTCCAAGAGAAACTTGATGACACAACTTGAAGATAAGTGTCAAATCATGGAGCTTGCAGTAAACAGGTTCATGATCAAACTTGATGTTTTGAGGCAAAAAGGTCTGCCTAATCCTTTGGTGATTAATGACAGACTGATGAGACATGAAGCTTATGAAAAGAAGATTAGAGAAGTGGCTAAAGAATAGTCTAACAATTCCTCTATGAAAGGAATTCCTACAAGCAAAGTACTCTATCAGACATTTGAAAATATCTTTTACATCTAGCATGAGGTAAATCATATCGTTGTACACTGAAGCAGATGAGATTTATAGGAGAATGGTAAGAATTAAACTACCAAATGAAGAGGATTGGGAAACATTGTATGATTTAATGTGACAGGTAAAAGTAAAGCAGGTAAAAGAGGCAACGTCAAACGTGAAAATAGAGTAGGGAGACAAAGAATTCAAGTAAAAGAGGAATTTACCATGACAGTTAAAAGAAAAGTTAGGTTAAAGAGTAACAGAGCACTCAAGATAAAGATGAGTACAGATGAAAGGCAGCGTTTAAAGATAAAAAACAAAGTTAAAAGAAAAGGTCAGCCAGCGTAAATATGCAGCCAGTGTAAAAGAAAAAACGTGAGAGTGAAGGCAACAAAATATCAAAGAAAGCAAACATAAAACAAATAAATAGGGGCAACTTGCATTAGTTACATAGATGTCTCTATCTTCTTGCATGAAGATATTTATTTTCCTTGAATAATTCCTAAACCGGTTTTAGGATATTTTTTATTAGTTTTTGTATAAATACTTCATAATTCGAAGTATTGAGTGTGGATTCCTGAACATTTATATAGTTGTAATTGATCTAAATACCTGAGGGTTTATTGTACCATTTTCAAGTCAAGAGACAGGACAAGTAATAAAGGCATTGCATTACAAGATTCATGTGTTGAGCTACTGTAGTGAAGTATATTTCAATTGTTCATTGTTATTTTCTTAAGTATTCCATAAACTTGCATGTTTTTCCAAATTTAAATGTTATAACAGGAATATTATTACAGAAATTGTTTAAGTACACTATGTTCTGAAATTTTATTCATTTTAATGTTTTCCTTTGATATATGGATCTGAGAATCCTTAATTTCTCTCCCATCCCTATTGACCTCTCTCAAATTCCTTCATTGTCCGATTTAAGGAATCCTTAAGTGCTACTTGATCCCGATTGAAAACCACTTCAGCATTCAACCTTAAAGATCTATTTTTTCTCAGCTACCTTGCCCTATGAACACTTCCTTTAGAACTTGATTTTGTCATGTTTTCTTGGTGCTTTGACTCCATAGCGCAATGGAAAATAGACAGTCATCTATCCATCTAAATTAGTAATTCCACCAAACAAATCAAAAATCAAACCCAATAAATCTTATATAACTAGCCTAAAATCAACTAAAAACAACAAAGTTAAATCATTAATGGATAGCCCTCTCTAAGCATTAGGAAGGCTAGATCCTAATCTCAAAAGTAGGTTGATAGTTACCTCTAAAATTTCTTTAAACACATAGAGAAACCCTTGGAAATTATTAGAGTGATAACATACTGGCGACCATACTGGGGAAATCAATCCCAAGTTTAAACAGATCTTAAAAGAAACAATTCTTTTCATTTTTTCATTAAGATTTGGAAGGGTTGTCAAAAATTTTCATTGAAAATTAAAATTCTAGCTTCTAAAATAACGTACTATACCAGGGCTAATCCTGATCCACAGCCTTCTATAATTATTGATGATCCTAACAGATTTTTAAGAAAAACCAAAAAAGTAGAAAGTGTAGGGAATAGTAGTCAATTAATCAAAGCAAATTCACTCCCTAAAGAATTATCAACTATACACGATATTCAATTTGATTTGTCATTTGAAAATTCTTCTTTTAGGACCAAATATGAAAATTCAATCTATGGTAGTGTAATAGATCCTAATTTTATTCGATTTATTGAAGAAAATAAGGAAAATATACAACTTGACACATATCAACAAGTTCTAGAAACTTTTGATAAACTTGATTCTTTGACTGCAACTTTGATTACGGATATTTATGAAGCTTATTTTCAACAGTCAGTTGAATTAGCTTCCCTAACTACTTTTACCCCCAAGCCTTCTACCATTCCTTCAGATATTGTAAATACATCTTTATTTAGAACCACCTCATCTATTATATCCACCAAAGTTCATTCCACATAACCATTCATCCCCAAGCTTCCTCTTCAACCTAGAGTTTTATTTCCATCTTCTAGTATTCCAAGTACATCCTCTAGTGTTCCAAGTACATCTTCAAGCACTTCAACATCTCCAAGTACATATTCCATTGTTACAAATTCAACTTCAAGTACTTTAACCTCATCACCAAGCACCACTAATTTACCTCCTAGTCAAGCAAGAGTCTTAGCCATGGTAGCCAGATATGCACCTTTGGTCTTACGAGCTCATTTACATGCCATGCCCCAAGATTACCAAAGTAAAATATTTTAGTTTGATGGTACAGGTCAATATACTTCTCAACAATATGTAAAAAAAATGACTGATTACTTTGAATTACAAAAAATTAATGAAGCTGATGTTCAAGTGAGATTGTTTGCACAAACATTATCAGGAGATGTAAAGAAATGGTTTAAACCTTTACCTACCAATCATATAGATGATTTAGATGTTTTTCATTAATTATTTTTCAATAGATGGGAAAGAAAGAAAAACCCTTTACAAATATTATCTGAATATGAAAACATTAGAAGAGCTCCTAATGAATCTGTTCAGGATTATTGTGCTAGGTTTAATCGCATTTATAATGCAATTCCTTCAAATATCAAACCTCCACCAGACTTGCCCTTGATCAAATTTCTAGATGGTTTTGATACTGATGTGTCTTATCAATTGAGAGAAAGAAACTCTGAAACATCAAAACATATGCAAAGTAACGTAGTTAGTGTAGAAGCTAACGTGCTAGCTAAAAGAGCTAGGATGACAAATGAAAGAAGAGTTATCGTTAAGGATGAGCCATCCACATCAGACAGTAACATAGATAATTTAGCTAATATTATGGAAAGAATAATGGATAGATTAGAAAAAATGGAAAGAAAACCTCAATGGCATAATCAACAACAAGGTCCTCAAATCAGAAATCCCAACTTTAGGAGTAATACCAATACTAGTAAATCAAAAGAAACGAAACGTGATCAATTAATTAGACCACCTTTCCAAGAAAAATATGCTGAAAGTTACCACCAAAATGAAGAAGACCAGGACACCCAGATTAAATTAATGGGAATAAATGATGAAGATACTATTTTATTACTCTGTTGAGATTGCAACAAGATGATGAGCTTAGTGGAAAGAAGTTTCCTTCACTAAGTGGGCCCGCAGGCTATTTTTGGTGCAAAGTCTATTTTTAGAATATGTCTATTTTTAGACATATGGATCATGTTCTATGAGTTGCAGGACGCTATTTTTGGATGGTTGGTCAAGTTGGAAAAATAGATGGACTTCTATTTTTAGACATATTGGGTGGAATCTATTTTTAGATTGCCAGTCTAAAAATAGATGTGTCGAATATTAGTAGCTCTTAATAATATTTGGACTATAAAAATTAGTCTGTTCTCTGACACCAAAGTATAACAGATGTGTGGCTTATGAGCCAAGGTATGAATTACCATATTCCCGCAGGGTTAAATTGATTGGAGCTATTGCATGATACTTCAGTTAGAACTCATGTGACAGAGTTTGGTGGAGTTGATTGAGGAAGTTAGTGGAGTTGTATTCATTTTAACTAATCTAAACATAGTTGAGCTATTTGTATCCAGTTTAACTAATTGATACAATTAGTGAGAGTGGTGTGAATTAATTATTAATTAATTCACTAATTATAAACTCATTAATCAACTAAAGAATGAAGGTTCAATACACCTGAGTGCACAGACAAGCTTGTGAGACCATGTAGATAGTGAAAGAGCAAAGAACTATCAACAGACTATAGTGTTGCATATTTGCAACAACCAGTGATTGGAGAAGCCCATGATGATTTCGCATTACAAGTCAAGTGGTTCAAGTTACTTAACGAGCCATCCTACAGCATTGATTACACAATAGAGGCTGGCTATCAGGTGGTAGAAATTGGAGCATGTGTTTTGCTAGATCTAGCTTGATTAGTGTGTAGCAATTCGAGGTTGTGCTGAGAGCTTGTGAGGAGCTTTGTACAATGATTGTTACATGATATCTATGACATATATAATATACATATAGTTGGGGTTTTTATCTTTAAGCTTTCCCATGAAATATTGTGTTCATATGTGTGATTGTTTACGGTTTTAATGTGCGCATGCGATTGTTTTTATTTCCGCAATTAATGATAAATGGTAGAAGAGATTCTGTATTATGCATGAAGTTAAAATAGTGTGTGGTCAGGAGAATCTCGATGAATAATATATCAGTTATTCAAATTTCTACATGGTATCAAAGCGATATTGATCATTGGAGCAATTGCAAAACATTGAAGCGGTTGAGTTTTGAGCTGGTGGAATTCGAATTTGCAGTAGTGTTTTCTTGGTGTCGAAGTTGAGATGTATTTCAACGGATTGAGATTAGAGTATGTCCTTGAGGGCAGCTCAAATTATATTTCACGGAAGGACAGGATGGAGGTGGTGCTGGATGACAATGGGTTGAAGGAGTTCATAGATGCAGAAGTTCCAAAACCTACTTCTAGTGATGCTGCCGTACTTGACGCATGGAAAAAGAAGACAGCAAAGTGTCAAAGGATTTTGTTGGAAGGTGTGAAGGATCACATAGTGTCCAGCCTTCATGGTAAGGCTTCTCCATTCTTGATGTGGAAAGCGTTGACAAACTTATTCCAAAGCAAGAGCTACCAAAGGAAGTTGGCGCTTAAGGATAAACTCAGGAACATAAAAATGGAGAAAGGCGACAGTATGCCCAAGTACCTCACGAAGTTCATCCAATGCAGGGATGAGCTGGGAAGTGTGGGGGTTGTTGTTGATGATGAGGGCTTCGTGAGTTTGGCTCTCCTTGGGCTTCCGAAGAGTTGGAATTCCTATCAGGACTCTGTCAATGGTCGGGAGAAATTGCTAGGATGGGAGTGACTTTGGTCGAATCTTGTGCAAGAGGAGATAAGGCGGAGTACCAGGGACGAATCTTCATCAAAGAAATTTGATGAATAAAATTTCACTTTGTTTGCCAAAGCAAGGAAGGGGAAGAGCAATAATAATGCTTCCCAATCCGGTGCGAAAGGCAAGAAGCAGGACATGTCCAAGGTGAAGTGCTTTCACTGTCACCAACATGGACATTATGCCACTAATTGTCCACAGAAGAAGAAAAATAAGAAGGCTGCTAGATCTGCAGTGGGAGAGGCCTTAGCCTCACAGTTTGAGCTGGATTTTTTGCTGATCGCATGCTTGGTCTCAAGTGTGATGGGTTCAGTGTGGTTTCTTGACAGTGGTGTGTCTTTTCACATGATAGGAGATCGAGATTTGTTTACTGATCTGGATGAGAAAGATCTTGGAGTGCACATCGAGATGGGCGATGATGGTAGATACAATGTGACCGGTATCGGTACCATTTCCTTTGAGAGGGAGTCTAGTAAACCCTTCGTATTGAAGGAAGTGATGCATGTTCCAGGATTGAAGAAGAATCTTATCTTTGTGGCGATGTTAGAAGACAAGGGATATGATGTTGTCTTTAGCGAGGGAAAGGCTTTCCTATGCAATAAGGCAACTGGTGAGACCCGAAGGATAGGGGTTTGAGTTTAGAACCTTTATCAATTGTAGGTAGATGGTTGCGCAACAATGGCAGGCAAGGTAGAAGAAGTGGTGAGCCGGGATGATGGTGAGTTGTGGCACCGGAGATTGGGCCACCTTCACCATGGATCTTTGAAGATACTGCAGCAAATTTCTACTAGGCTTCCTAAGGGTACTCTTGTGCAGTCAGATCAGTGCAAGGGAGGTACCTTGGGAAAATTTGTGAAAGCCATCTTTCACGAGAAGGATAGTCGTGCCACGACGATCCTTGAGAGAATTCACACAGACGTGTGTGGATCTTTCTCAGTAGCTTCAACAGCAAAGCATAGGTACTATGTGATATTTATTGATGATTTTTCTCATAAGTGTTGGATCTTCTTCATGCAGAAGAAGAGCGAGACATACTCAAAGTTCTATGAGTTCAAGGCACTGGTTGAGAAAGAATCGGGGAAGCAGGTGAAGGCTCTTAGGAGCGACAATGGTGGTGAATTCATCTCTGGCGAATTCAAGGAATTTTGTAGCATAGAAGGAATTCGAAGAGAGATCATAGCACCTCATAACCCACAACAGAATGGGGTTGTTGAGCGAAAGAACAGAAAGATCATGGGTGTTGCACAGGCGATGTTGCATGATCAGGGCCTTCCCATACACTTGCGGGCTGAGGCATGCAATACTACAATATACTTGTATAACCGTTGTCCTCACAGGATACTTGGCATGAGTACACCTGAGGAGGTGTTTTCTGGTAAGAAGCCTGATATTTCCCATTTGAGGATTTTTGGTTCACCTGTTTACATTCATGTGACGAAGGATGCCAGGAAGAATTGGAGCCAACTGCGAGAGGTTGGGATATTTGTGGGGTACAGCGATATGCCTTACAACTATCGTGTAACTATCGCATGTATTTTCCGAATCGATCCTTGAGATTGTTTGTGCGACGGGATATCAAAATTTCATGAGGATAAAGCCATGAAGTGTTTGCTTGAGAGGGAGCCACACTTGCATGCGGATGAGGAGCTAGTAGTTCCTAAGGATGAGTCTCAAGATGTGTATCAGCCACAGATGAGGTTCTTGGAGTGGAGAGACCCATTATTCATTAGCTGTATCGCCAATAGAGGGAAGCGCACTCTGAAAGGCCGCGGCGCTCCAAGATGTAGAGAAGGTTGTAGGAGCACCTACATCATAGCGTAGATAGAACCGGTCACCTAATCGGTATATTGGACACATGGCTGTGATGAGAAAGTGTATCGTGATGGAGCCATTCTCTTTCTAGGAAGCTGTGGAGGATCCCGCACGGGTAGATGCCATGTTGGAAGAGTATGATTCGATTTTCAGAAACAGTGCATGGGAGATTGTCCCAAGGCCGGAAGGGAAATCAGTGGTAGGTTCGAGATGGATCTACAAAGTGAAGCATGCTGCTGACGGGAGCATCGAGAAGTACAAGGCAAGATTTGTTGCACGGGGCTTCTCACAAATTGAGGGGATCGATTATGAGGAAACCTTTGCACCTGTCGCAAGGTATTCTTCCATACGGACGATTCTTGCTCTCTCAGCGTAGATGGGGTGGCACATTCATCAGATGGATGTGAAGATTGTGTTCCTCAATGGAGTGATTGAGGAAGAGGTGTACATAGAGCAGCCCGAAGGTTTTGAGATCTTCAGCAGCGAGTCGCATGTGTGCAGGCTCAAGAGAGCATTGTATGGGTTGAAACAAGCACCTCGTGCTTGGTACACACGAATAGATAGTTATTTCACTGGACTTGGATTCTCCAAGAGTGAGGCGGATCCGAACCTATACCAGATTGTGGTGGAGGGTAAGTTGCTGATAATTGTACTTTATGTAGATGATTTGATTTTGGCAGGTGATGAGCTGTTGATCTTGTAGAAATTAACATTTGAATAAATCACTTATTCGAAGATTAACACAGTCATATATCAATTTCGAATTTGCATACATAACACATAACCTTCTTTACAATTAATTGTCACATGCGGAAATAAAATCAAGCGATAACACATCAAATCATCATACACATTAACACAGTATGTATGGGGAAAGCTTATAGCTGAAAACCCCGCAGCTATTGTGTATATTATAATGGAGAAATCATGTAACAATCATAGTACAAAACTCCTCACAAGTACTCAGTACTTTCTCATACAGTTACCCACAATCTAGCTCAGTTTTGAACAGGTTACTGGTTCAAAACTCACCGCCAATTGCCTTGCCTCTATTGCGTGTTTCAATGCTATGGGATGGCCTCTTTATATAGATAAACCACCAGCCTTAACTTTGCAATACTCATAGCTTACTCCACCTATCTATGTGTTGCAAATAGCAACAGTATAGTTACAACTGATAGCTAACTCTACCCTTTCATCTATCTCTTTCAATGGTCTTCACTGAACTGATCATGCACTGTAGTGAACTGAAGTGTTCTTGAGTTGACTAATGAGTTAATATTTAGTAAATTAAATATTATTTAATTTACTCCTCTCATATCTAGTTGATTAGCTAGTTAACTAATCTCAACTAGTTCAACTGAAATAAATAGAACACAACTCCACTATTTGTCCCGTTAACTCCTCCAAAACTTCTGCCACTGAAGTCTAACTGAAGCAAACCATGCAAGATGCCATCAAACCCTAGGAACCACGTGATTCCTTGTGTCAGTTGCATGAGCCACCTCCATGACTCAAACTGAAGTGCGCCAAGAGAGTAAACTGCTGTTTATAGTCAAAATATTATTAAGGATAAATAATATTTGACTTCCATATTTTTAGGAGATCAGTCTAAAAATAGCCTGGGTCCTAAAAATTAGGGTCTCATCTATTTTTACCGACATGTCGCATACTCCAAGAATCTCCAAGTAGAATTCCCAAATGATGCTCCGTATGTCTAAAAATAGACATAGTCTAAAAATAGACTTTGCGCCAGAATTTGCCTGCGGGCCCACTTAGTGAAGGCGACTTCATTTCACTAAGCTCCATCATCTTGCTGCATTCTCAACACTCCCTCTCAGCAAGATATGGATTATCTGCAACCCCTATCCTGCCTCTGTGGAATTCGAACTTGCTCCTGGTGAGTGCCTTCGTCAGGATGTCGGCATCCTGATCCTCCGTGGGAACATATAAAAGCATCATGATCCTCCGCTGAACACAATCTCTGATGTGATGGTACCTGATGTCGATATGTTTGGACCTATCATGAAAAACTGGATTAGCCGAGAGCTTGATGCAGCTCTGGTTATCACAGTAGATCACTGTAGGCTCCAAATGCAACCTGAACAAACCTGCAAGGATCTTCCTCATCCA